>BPTQ01000006.1:210697235-210959028 GCA_019973895.1 Chrysanthemum seticuspe
TCTGGTAATTCACTAGGTGGCATAATAAGTCTAAGTCACTCAGAGGAATCTATTCTTTGGATCTGCGCATTCAAAACCGTATTCGTGAAACTGGCATGTAAGACTAAAGAGATTTGGATTCCCATCTTGAAATTCATAGTAGCTAACTTAGCGCTCCTGCGCTAAGAAGATAGTCCCCTTCTTACAGTGTTAAGAGTTTAAGGCCAGTAAAGAGTATGAGGTGTAAATAGTAAAGTATTGCCAAGCACGTACCAAAACGTAAAGTGTAATGTGCAATAAAAGAATCATTTATTTGCGATAGCGCATTGATTTGTAAAACTTGTTTACTAATTTATGAAGGTTTTTAATGAGGTTATATAAAATTATGAGTATAATTCTAAATTTTTATTATTTTACTCAGATGGGTCACAAAATTTAAATAAACCATATATTTAACAATTTAAATATAATAATGCTGCGAAAAGAATTTTTTGATGTGATATTAATAATATAGTGAGTTTAAAATGTTCTTTACATAAAAAGTCATAAAAATTATAAAAATACATTTCTTGTAAAATTTGAGTGATATAATAATTATAGTGTAGTTTTTTAAGAAAAGCGTCGTAATAATATAAATTTAACAATTTATATACCAAATAAATTTAAAACACTGGGTAGACTCATTTTATTATTTTTAAATCTTAATATGAGTATTAAAATATATTGGAGTAATTTTTGGAAGTATTTAATCATTTGTTCAAAATGTTTAGTTACGCGATAGCGTTTATTTACTAAGAAAATAACGTGTAATGTGAAATGCAAAACCATGCACGAACCGTTATGAAATGATAAATGTGGAGTATGAGAAATGACCGGAATTTGAGAATTGTGACATTCTTCCCCTGATAGAAGAATCGCGTCCTCGCGATTCAATCGATGATACTTAAAGTTCTACCCTTAGGTTTAGAGAAATCAGAATGTACGGTCAAAGTGCTTATGCCAAAACTTACGCGTCTAGGTTTCTTATCTAAGGAGACTCACTGAATCTGAATAATACGGTGGATCACTTAATGGTCTAGGAAAAACGTACCAGTTACGCATTGCGGGCTTCCTCAGTCCCTGTATAGAATGCTCGACCTCGGGGTGGACTGATATTGAGTACAGGGTTCGGGTTATTTCCTTCAATTGCCACAGCTAGAGGAGCTTGCATCGGCGGCTTATTCAACTGAGGACAATTATTCCGGAAGTGATTCGGGCTGTTACATTCAAAGCAAGTCTTTTGATTATCCCTCATGTTGCCAATCTGTGTTTTACACTGCCCCTTAAAATGGCCGTATCGATTGCAATTTGTACACAAGCGGCAGGGTTTGGTCTTCGGATGATGATAAGCACATTTAGCACACTTGGGATGTGTACCCGCATACTCTCTTTGTTCAGTACCAGTTGCCACAAAAACTCTTGCCCTTTTGTTGTCTGCTACTACGTCTATCTGCTTATTCGACCCACTTGCTTCCTTCCTCTTATCACTGCTCTTCAAAGTACCATTCCTAACCATCTCGTCCGTCAGGGTTCCTGCCCTCAGTATCGCACTTTGTATTGTAGATGGCTCAGTTGTTTTCACGGTTCCACGGATTTCAGGTACAAGACCATATATGTACCTCGAGATTCTCTTGGACTCAAGGGTAACTAGATGAGGAACTAGTCTGGCTAACTCATGAAATCGGTCAGTGTAGGCTGCGTGACCAGCCCCTATCATAGAGTGGTGATAAAATTCATCCTCTAGTTTCTGCATTTCATTGTCCGGGCAGTACTCCTCTTTCAATAACTCCTTAAATTCGTCCCATGTCATGCCTATAGCTGCTTCTCTGCCCCTAGCCTGTAGCTGTGTGTTCCACCATGTCAATGCCTTCCCTAATAGCAAACAAGCAGCATACTTCACCCTCTGATGTGTGGCACAATTGCTGATGTCGATTACTGACTCTGTCTTCTCAACCCATCGAGTATACGCCAAAGCACCTCCTATACCATCAAACTCCACAGGTTTGCATGCCGAAAATTCCTTATATGTGCATCCAATTCTGTTGTTGTTGTTGTTGGTGTTGTTGTTGTTGTTGCTGCCAGCTACATTGTTGGTGTCGCCAGTACCGTTCCCATTCCCGTGGTTTCCCGAGTTATTCATATGATTTCCAACTTGTGTAACAATAGTGGGAAGTAAGATTTGAAGTTGTTGAGCGATGATGGCGGCAAAATCAGGGTTTCCGCCAATGTTGTTGTCATTGTTACCCATGTCGCTACCACCTCCTCTACCTCCACGCCCACCTGTCATTCCACCTCTTGGTGCCGCACCACCTCGGCCAGTACTGCGTGTTACTCTCTTTGGTGCCATTATCTCTGCAAGGAAAGAACCATTGAATTCCCAATGTCTATACTTAACGTCCTCAAATATACTACCACGCCACAAATTGGTTCCTAAGGTGTCCACACCGATCTACATATGCGTGGTCGCATATGTCCACGTGAGTTGTGACGCATTTATAATTATGTTGGCCACCATAATTATAATTGCTTCACTTCACACATGTACATACCCCCAAGCATACATGTCTCGGTGATTGGTGTTACTTAAGTAGGTAGCCAGTCTATCATCCGATTCTAAGCGGCGAAGGAGGGATTTAGGGTAGGTATCTAGGGAGAGTCGCACTTGGTGTATAGGAAATTCCGTTAGGTGCTAAAGTCACTATGAGGTTTAGTCGCCAGCAGTTCCCAAAGTATCCTCAAGAGAACTCCCATCCTCGGGCAAAATCATCAAATCTATCCAGCTTTATAGTAACACTTATTTAGCTCGATCTCGCATCTCATCAAACAAGAACTGTCACGAGATCAAGTTAGATAAGTGCTCGTTACTGAGCTCCATATCTTTGATGACCCAACTAGATTTTGGGACTCCCCTATTGGTACAAGGAAACTACGTTATCTAATGAGGTGGTTCTAGAAGGAATACTTAAGAAAACATATGCGCACGAAAAGTGTGTAAGGTGATAGGAAAAGAAAGGATCGACGTGAGAGCGGTTATAGTCTAGGAACTAAAATGCAACCTAGTTCTCTATAACCAAGTCTCTGATACCAATCTGTCACACCCCCAAAATATCGCAGCGGAACGATAGTGTCATTGGGGTATAACGTCATAGCACAAAGTATGGATACAGAAAACGACCTCTATAATGAGACGTTTTGAAAAGTTTACCATTCGATTTCATAAGTTAAAGTTTACACAACAAGAATTCACAAAGTTTGATAATACATAAAGAGTTTACAAAACATGTCGAATGGTAATTGTTAAAAACACAAGACTCCAATGTATGCCATGCGACCCAAAAGCTCCATGAAGTGCTATCACCTTAAGACCTGAGATAAACATGCTAAAAAGTGTCAACACAATGGTTGGTGAGTTCATAAGTTTGTGATGAAATGTAAAGCCTTTCAAAAATTGTTTATGCAGCAAAGGCATTGTAAATCCACTCAGTTCCAAGTTCCGCCCATACAAAACTTGCAACCTGTGTGTTTACAACCCATTGCCAAAATATAGAATTGTCAATCTTGTTTGTAAGTAGGACATAGGTGCATACGATATATACATGTACTTAATGCAAAGAATCACAGCCAACTGAACCTCTTGACGAGTCTAACTTGTTTGTAATGTTTCATTGAATAACGAATTATATTCACCCAAGGTCACGTCATCAAGGACCCAAGGGTGGGGGCGTCAGCCCGATAGTACTATCAATACCTCTCCGCCGGCTCCCGCAGGAGTTAACCAGTTGCTAAAGTTTGTATGTTGATGCATAATTGAAAACTAGTTTAGCACATTAAGGCACATATCGCAATAAACCACACATAATGTCCAAAGTGTATAAGAAGTATATTGTAACACAATTGTATAAATGGTTTGAGTATTCGAAAGAGTGAAACAAGTATTTAAGCATGTATCTCCCCCAAATAGTTTGTAAGAATTTAAACGAGTAAAAGTGGGGTATGAACTCACCTGGTATGATGGATATGTTAACAAAATGAAGTGCACGAAAGTGAGACTCGGAAACTATCCGCGACCTAAAATGAATGTTATGACTTGAGTTATGATATGTTGTCGTGAATGCATGATTTTGAAAACGTATCACCCAATATGCTACTTGAAAACTAGTTATATAAAAATATTGTTACTTGAATGTGTGACGGTTCCATGTCAAAATAATTACTTTTGAGTTAATGGTGAAAATGTAGTTAAAACTATGTAACGGTTTTAGTAATTGAAAAATCAGTTTACGTCGGTTTTGACGTAATATATACATAGGAAAACTAACTCGTTTTTAAGGTCCATTTCCCCCGAAACGTCCGTTTAGGCCCTCAAAAACCTTGATTAAAATCCTGACAGCTTACTAGCGCTGTGAATAGTGTTTTCAGCACGTTTTTGACTCAAAGTTCGGTTAACCATAACTCACTCGTTTTAAGTCCGTTTTTCAAGTTCTTTATATCCACGCGAAGGTAATTAAGTGTACTAATATATTTTTAAACTTTGGAGATTTCACAGAAAGTTTAAGGCCACTGATTGGCCAGTTAAAACTCGGACTGCATGTACAATTTTCCGGAAAATGGTAGTTTTTAAATCGTAACTTGAAAACCACGTATCTTTTTCGTTATAACTCCGTTTTAGTCCGTTCAAAAGGCCACGTTCATAATAAAAAATCTATTTTCTAAATCTTTAATAAAACTTATAAAAATGACTAACTTTTCGGAAAAATTATAAATTTCGACAGCGCTTCCGCGCTTATTTTAAAATTACCATTTTTATCTACTTGTTTAACCACAACTTCACCACAAAATCCCTTAATCTACTCATCACCAATCCTACTAGTAAAACAACTTCCTTTGATCATAACCAAAATAAATATTCATTGTGAGGCTAAAAATATAAATACAAACTTAAATAAACATATATAAAATTTATATAACCATTTCCTCTAAAAACCACAACTAGACTTTGATGATCCATTTTTCAAACTTATCATTTTTATAAACTTCTAACTAGTACATACTTGTTATAAAAATTAATAGGACACATATGGGTGATATCATTTGATAAACATGAATAAAAACTATAACTTGAGCAAATATGATCATATGGACTTCATGAAATGTATGAAAATATATATGAAAAAGTAAGAGATGAAGTTTTATGCATACAAATTGCTTGATGAGGTGTATGATCAAGGATTTATCCTAAAAACCCTAGGTTTTTATTTCAAAACCTAAACAAGAGTGTATACTAGATTGTGTAGAACTTGGTTAGCAAAATTTTTGTGATCTTCTCCCTTGATCCCTATGGTGGCCGAATATAGGTGAAGAAGAAGAGGAGAGGAAGAACTTGACTTATCACTTGAATGATTGAGTTGAAGGTGTAAAGTCTTTGGAGTGTAGACTTATATAAACAAGATCTTGAAAATCTTGGAAAATCCTTTAATTAATAATGCATGTACATATACTTTACATTATATATTATGATTATAAATGTGTATGTATAAGAAATGTAAAGTTATTTGAGGATAAGTAGTAGCTTGTAGTATTGTTAAGTAATATTAGTAAGTTGTATACACATTTGAATATTTAAGGTAGCGTTAGATAAAATAAATTTCACGGGTCAAGATAAAATATATTTAGGTCATAAAAATTATAAAAATACATTTCTTGTAAAATTTGAGTGATATAATAATTATAGTGTAGTTTTTTAAGAAAAGCGTCGTAATAATATAAATTTAACAATTTATATACCAAATAAATTTAAAACACTGGGTAGACTCATTTTATTATTTTTAAATCTTAATATGAGTATTAAAATATATTGGAGTAATTTTTGGAAGTATTGAATCATTTGTTCAAAATGTTTAGTTACGCGATAGCGTTTATTTACTAAGAAAATAACGTGTAATGTGAAATGCAAAACCATGCACGAACCGTTATGAAATGATAAATGTGGAGTATGAGAAATGACCGGAATTTGAGAATTGTGACACCTACTGTTATCACACCCGCAGATCCAAATGCCAATCCACCAAGAGATGCTGTCTCCAACATTGAAACTATCTCCAACCTCACTGGTGATGAACTTCTACACTTTGAAGCCAATGAACTAGCAATGCAATACATTCTTTTAGGACTACCCAATCCGATCCTTCGAAGTGTTGATGCTCAAAAGACAGCTAAAACAATGTGGGAACATATTCATCTTCTAATGGAAGGCACATCACTCAATCAGGAAGACATGGAATCCAAAATCTACTTGGCTTATGAACACTTCATGATTGAGCCAGAAGAGACATTTGAGTCATATCATCATTGCTTTTCAGACATCATTAATGATTTGAACAAACACAACATCATTATGCCTTGAATTGCTGTCAACACTAAGTTCCTAAGTAGTCTTGGTCCGAAATGGGAGAAGTATGTCATTTTTCTCCATCAAGCTAAGAATCTTCATCATGCTACATGCGGATTGTTGTACGACTATTTGAAGCCTCACCAAAAAGAAGTTGACAAAGAAAGGACTATTTGTGGACTCCCGACTTCACAGACAATTCCTGATAATCAACAACTTGCTTTGTGGGCCCAAACCAATCTTCCTCCTCAAACAGCTCAGCAACCAGCTCCTCAACCAACTGCAACCATCACACCATATGATCAGTCACAGCAACAAACTCAACAAACTCAATTGGTTCCATACAACAACAACAATGCTCAAGCACTTTACAGTGAAGCTGATGAGGACTCTGCCGCCTTCGATGAATTGCAACAAGGATTTGTTATGATTGCTAAAGCCTTTGGTCGGTATACAAACAAATCCAACAATCGCATTCGTTCCTCATCCAACACAAGGAATCAAGCTGTTGTAAACAATGGACGTGTTAAAGTTCAGAACCGTGGTTATGGTCGTCAGATGGGAGGTGGTCAAGGGTTTAATGCCATTGGAAGGAATAACCAGGGTGTTCCACAACAACAGAGAGCTCAAGTGGTTGAACAGAGGAATGCTCAGAATGGGGTTAATGGTCTTCGTTGTTATAACTGTAATGAAAAGGGTCATCTGGATAATGCATGTCCTAAGCCGAGGACAAGAGGCAGTGCTTATTTCAAAGAGGCTTTGCTCTTGACTCTTAAGGATGAAGCTGGTGGAACACTTAACAACAAGGAACAAAGTTTTATGGCAGATGCAGATTCTGATGATGACATGGAAGACTTGCAGGCTAATGCAGCAGTGATGTTGATGGCACAAATGCAAGATCTACACATGAGTGATACAGGCCCAGTGTATGACACTGATGGCTTGTCTCAGGTACCTGAACAAACAATTATCATTAATGATCTGATCTCTCCACCAACATCTGCATCTGACAAGGATCAGAATGTTCAACATGAGCCTTCTACATCTCATTCCGAGGATTATCAACTTGACCCCATAATTATACCTGATGATCAAGATGACCTTATGGTTACCATTGATGATCAAATTGACTCCGTGGTTATACTTGAGGATCTAAATAATGACCATGTTGCGACTCACGTTGAACAAAATGATTTTTTGTCTGATCCAGAATTTGAGCTCAGGACCTTAGTTAAAAACAACAATCCCGAGTGGAACATTATCATGATGTCAATACAAAATTAAAAGCTGAAAATGCACTGTTAATTCGGGATAATGAATGCTTAATAAGACAAATCAACTTTTTCAAAACTCAAGAAAACCGTGAAAAAGGTTTTGAAGCCGCTTTTGCCAAATCACATCAAAACAAAAAATATTTGGAACGACAGATGCGTGATCTAGCCGCTTCGAAGAATGCTTTGTTGTCTAAAAGAGAACAACAGAAACATGAACATAAACAACAAATTAACGCTCTTACTTTGGAAACTCAAAAAGCCAAGGCTGAGTTGTTATCTTGTCAAAAACAGTTCTCTGAGTACAAAAAGCATTCAACGAAACGAATAGATGACTATCTTGAGGAAATTGTCGACTTACAAAACAAACTCAAAGAGTTTAAAACTGTTGTTTATAAACATGGTGAATAAATCACAACAATTCAAAAGTTTTCTTTCAAACCAAATCCAAATGGATATGGACCGAATCTTGCTGATTACAAACCTAAGTTTTCACACAGAGCATTCAAACCAAATCCTGAAGTTTACAGTGCAGAACATAGAATTGATGATTCAATTATGACTGTTGGTGAATATAATCGCATGGAGGAATTAGATGAGGATGACGAGAGTCGGTCAAAAATGGAAAATGTCGTTTATAACAAACCATTTAACTATTCAAAAGCCGTAACTTTTGTCACACAACAAGATACTTCAAACACACCTTTGGTTGTCACACCAGTTCCTGAAGTTAGTCCCCAACACAATGGTGCACAAATTAATGGTTCTTTACCTTCACTCAGTGAAGTAAAAACTAAAGCCGAAAGTTGTCGTGTTATCAAATATTTCGACACTTTCTTATCTGACATCAAACTTTTGGAACGTGCGATTGAATTTCATTCTGAAATAAAAGTTGAACATTTTCACTCGCCAATGGCACGAGAACAAAGAGACATTTTTCAGAAAAGAATTTTACCCCATGTAAAAAATTTGAAAAACTGTGCACTATATTGGGAAAGGGATTTTCACAAGGAACTTGGTCTCATGAAAACAGTTTTCGAGAAAACCGAAACATCGATTTCAAATACTAAACATAAAAAGAAATTGTTGCGAAAAGATGTTGATCGACTCTTGGAAAATGTTATCTGTGCTGATATCAATAATCTTGTGTTATTACAATCTGTTGCATATGCATCTGATCATATCTCTGCTGATTCTGTTGATATTGTTGAAATTGTTGAGAATACTGATAATGTGCTTCAGATTGAATCTTTAAAAGATAAAAATGAACGATTGTCAAAACGAACTTTCAAACGCAAAACGTCGTCTTCAATGGTGTCAAAAAGATATTCACATTCAACAACTTGCTTTTCAAAACAAAATCGCCCAGTTGCGTTCAAACAATGTTAATCCAAAACTTGAGCAACTGGATGATCAAAACGTGTCTCTTAAGTGTCGAATCTCAAAATATGAACATGAACTTGCAAAAGTTAAACATGAATATGGTGTCATATTTGATTGACTCAAACAGACTCGTGATGAAGCATCAAACGAACTTGATCATTATCTTGCACACACTAAACAAGTCATAAATTTTGCTGGAAATCTTCGTTTTGAAAATCAAGATTTGGTGCACACGATCATTAAGTTACGGGAAATGTTAGGAAAGTATGAACAAGTTCAGCCTAGCATCATTAAGAAAAGTGCATCTGTAACACTTAGTAAACGTGAACCTAGAATGTCTACTGACAAAACACAAGTTACTAATGTGCTTCCCTCTACTGAAACAGGAATAGTTGCCTCTTTTCCTAACGTCCGCACTTCACAGCCTAGGAGCAATACAAGGAAGAATAGGAAGTTGCGACCTAAGAAAAGACAAATAAAGAATGCTGAAGTAGAAGAACACCGTAGGACTTTGAATAAGACTCCAGTTGCACCCACTTTAGATATTGCGTTTGGAAAATGTAATGGAAAAAGTGTTGTAACTAATGCTGAACCTTTAAGTACTTTTGATATTCAGTCTGATGCTTCTTGTGTTATTTGTCGTAAAAGTATGCGTTCTGACTGTCATGATAAGTGTGTTGCTAAGGCTATCTTGTCTCGTTTAAGGAATCCTAAGATTCGGAATACCTCTAGGCCCACTATTGCTTCTAAGTCTGTGCTTCGTAAACCGCCCTCTTTAGATTCTCAAAAATGCATTGATGTCACTGTAGCTCCAGTATCACCTACAAGGAATGTAGTACCACCTAGCACATTCACTAAGACTAAAGCTAAGACTAGTTAGAGATGGCATAAATGGATACATAATACACTAGGATTTAAATGGATGCCTAAAACCATTGATGAGTGTATTTCAACTATAACTGCTTCGGAACCCTCTAACTCTTCGGGTTCCACATCTACTTCTATTCCATCTGTGTCTTCTGTGTGTAATGCAGGTGATACAGATCATCCTTTGGATTGTTGATAGCGGATGTTCCCGACACATGACATGCAACCTTAAACTGTTATCAAACTTTGTTGCAAAGTTCATTGGCACTGTCAGATTCGGGAATGATCACTTCGCAGCTATCATGGGCTACGAAGATTACATCAATGGCAACATCGAAATTAGCAGGGTTTATTATGTGGAAGGCCTCGGTCACAATCTCTTTTATGTTGGTCAGTTCTGTGATGGAGATTTGGAAGTTGCTTTTAGGGAGAAAACTTGTTTCATTCGTGATCTACAAGGAAATGATCTTATGTCTGGCCAACGCTCATCCAGTCTCTACACTATCTCCATGCAAGACATGATCGCTTCATCTCCCATCTGTCTTCTCTCAAAGGCTACATCTACAAAATCTTGGCTATGGCACCATCGTCTTTTACATCTAAACTTTCAAACCATAACCAACCTTGCTCGACACAAACTAGTTGAAGGTCTCCCGCGATTCCGGTACTCTAAAGATCACCTATGTTCAGCTTGTGAACAAGGGAAAAGCACTCGTGCTCATTTTCCTTCAAAGGTGGAACACAACACTCAACATGTGCTCCATCTTCTTCACATGGATTTGTGTGGCCCGATGCGCGTGCAAACGATTAATGGCAAACGCTACATCTTAGTAATTGTTGATGACTACTCACGATGGAATTGGGTTTATTTTCTTCGAAGTAAAGATCAAGCTCCACAGATGATCATCACCTTTCTCACGAAAATTCAAATTCAGCTCCGAAACACCGTCAGACAAATTCGAACAGACAAAGGAACTGAATTTGTGAATCAAACTCTTCGGGAATATTATGAGAAAGTGGGAATTGAGCATCAAACATCTATTGCCCGCACACCAGAACAAAACGGAGTTGTTGAAAGACGAAACCGTACGTTAGTGGAAGCTGCCAGAACGATGTTAATCAATGCTAAACTTCCAGATTACTTATAGGCTGAAGCTGTTTCAACTTCATGCTACACTCAGAATCGCTCAATGATTACAAAACTCCACAACAAAACACCATTTGAACTTCTCCACAACCGAAAACCGAATCTTAAACACTTTCATGTATTTGGATCTCTTTGCTATCCGAATAATGATCGTGATGACTTTGGAAAGCTCAAAGCCAAAGCTGACATTGGAGTCTTTATTGGATATTGTGAGAATTCTAAAGGTTACCGGATCTGGAATCGTCGTACAAAACAAGTTATGGAAATGATTCATGCTCATTTTGATGAACTCACAGAAATGGCTTCTGAGCATAACAGCTTGGAACCCGGTCACAACCGTTTAAACTTCCCCCAAACCCCATCATCAGCTGAACTAAGCCCCCAGCTTACACGTCAACAAATGGAAAGGCTATTTGCTCCTCTGTTCAGTGACGATATTGATGACCGTGCTCTAGGTGTATCCGCTGTTTCCACTGCTCATCCTGATAATACTCTTATACCTGATACACCTGCTACAACAACTACGGTTGCAGAAGCACCACCAGTTGACTCTACTACAACAGTTGAACAAACTGCTTCCAACGATGCTGAACCAGCTGATGATGTTCTTAATGAAGTACCCCCACCTGCGGATTTTGATCCAAATGCGTTCTTCAATCCGTTTGCTAATGAAACTGTTGCACCTGATGTCGCGGAATCATCTACAAGCCATTTGAATCCTCAAAATCTGCACAATGTTTATCAACAACAACCCTCTACACATCTATGGACAAAAGACCATCCTCTTGAAAATATTATTGGCAACCCAAATCAACCAGTCGTTACGAGACAACGTCTTCACACAGATGGTGAACATTGCATTTATGCACTCACTGTATGCCAATCTGAGCCTAAAAACATTAAAGACGCAATGAAAAAGGACACCTGGATTGAATCCATGCAAGAAGAACTCAACCAATTCAAACGTCTTGAAGTATGGGAACTTGTTGAAAGACCAACAGGGGTCTTCGTCGTTGGTCTAAAGTGGATTTGGAAAAACAAATTGGATGCTGAAGGGAACGTAATCAGAAATAAGTCACGTCTGGTGGCTAAGGGTTATCGTCAGGAAGAGGGTATTGACTTTGAAGAATCATTTGCACCGGTTGCTCGTCTTGAGGCTGTTCGGATGTTTCTAGCGTTCGCGGCTCATATGAATATAACGGTCTTTCAAATGGACGTCAAAACTGCTTTTCTGAATGGTCAACTGAAAGAAACGGTTTATGTCAGCCAGCCAGAAGGATTCGTTGATCCCACGTTCCCGAACCATGTCTACAAACTGAACAAAGCTCTCTACGGACTCAAACAGGCTCCTCGGGCGTGGTACGATAAGTTATCATCTTTCCTAATTGCCAATAATTTCACCAAAGGTTTGGTCGACCCTACACTTTTCATACAATATCACGGGGAACATATATTAATCGTTCAAATTTATGTGGATGACATCATTTTTGGGTCAACACATTTAAAATATTCAAATGCTTTTGCAAAACTAATGAAGAAACATTTTGAAATGTCCATGATGGGTGAACTTACATTCTTTCTAGGACTGCAAGTTCATCAATCACCCCGTGGTATTTTCTTGAGTCAGTCCAAATATGCCCTTGAAATTCTGAATATATTCGGAATGAATACTTGTGATACTTATGCCACACCAATGTCACATACCAAGAAGCTGGATGCTGATTTGCATGGGAAACTGGTTGACCCTACAAAATACCGTAGTATTATTGGGTCTCTCATGTATCTAACAGCTAGTAGGCCTGATATTGTCTTTGCCATATATCTTTGCTCCCGTTATCAGTCGCGACCAACTGAAACCCACCTCTCTGAGGCTAAAAGAATCCTCCGATACATCAAGGGAACCATTAATTTGGGGATCTGGTATCCGAAGGATTCTGGTTTTGAACTAATAGCTTTTTCAGACGCTGACCACGCAGGATGCTTAGACTCTCGGAAAAGTACTTCAGGAGCACTACAATTTCTTGGTGACAAACTAGTGTCTTGGCAATCGAAGAAGCAGGATTGTACATCGCTGTCCTCAACCGAAGCAGAATATGTAGCCATGTCAGCGTGTTGTGCTCAAGTCATTTGGATGAGAACACAACTCAAAGACTACGGTTACGTATTTGACAGAATCCTGATGTACTGCGACAATCGGAGTGCCATTGCGATCTCGTGCAACTCAGTTCAGCATTCAAAATCAAAGCACATCGATCTTCGATATCACTTCATCAAGGACCATGTGGAACAAGGTACTGTTGAATTATACTTCGTGGGTACAGAATACCAATTGGCAGATCTACTCACCAAAGCCTTAGCTCCTGCTAGGTTTAATGAGTTGGTCCACCGGATTGGTATGCGGTGTTTGACTCAAGAGGAACTGGATGAACTCTTAAAACATTCTTAAAAACCAGTCAAACACCAAAATCTCTTTTGTAAATATTTTTCAAAAACAAAATACAAAAATATAAAACCTGATAAAACAACAAAAATATTCTTCTATCTATTTTTCTCTTAACATGGCAAGTACATTTCTTCCGTCAACACTCTAATCTTTCAAAATTCAGTATTTTTTCTTATCAAGTGTTGAGGGGGAGAAAATTTAATACTTAACTGTTTCAAAATAATCATGTACTTGCATGTTACATTATCCCGGTTGTTTCTTTAAATGGTGGTCATATTTCTGGTTTCTGACACTCCTCGGACTAAAATTTATAAACTTTCATTATTTCTTAAGTCGAGGGGGAGTGTCGTCAAAGTTATTTCCAAATATTCTTCGTTTGGTAACCAAAATGGAAGTTAAAGACTTTGGATGAAAATGGAAAAGGTGAAGGGACTAAAACTGTCAAAAGCTGAAAGTATTTTTAATAAACTCTCCACCTAACTTACACTTCACATTTATTACACACAACTAACTAATCCTACGCCTAAAATTGAACCTTCTAATCCGAAGTTTCGATCATCAATCTGTAAGTGTTTCTGTGTTGAGAACACATTTTTAAACAAGGGTTTTGAATTTTATGCAAATCCAACGGCTAGAACGTGTGATATGATGATCTTTATGTTCTACGCGTAAGCATAAGAACATAAGATCATCATGAGTGTGTTTTTTAATGATGTAATGGTGTCAAAATGTTCAAAACTATGTACTAAAACCATTTTCATCAATTTTCAAAATTAGGGTTCATGAGTCGATTTGGGTATTTTCATATGTGAACGTTTTTGGTGATAAAGATTGTTGTATAAGGTTGTTTTCAAGTTGAATTGATCATGTATAAGCCCAGAAATACCCAGAAACACTAATGATTCATAAATCGAAAACTAGGGTTTATGTTCATACGGTTTGGGTATTTTATATTTTTGACATATTTGATGTTAAAACTTGGATAAAACAACTCTATATGCTTCCTAAACTTCCCAGAAAAAGTTTGGTGCATATCCCATGGCTAGATATCTTACGCGTAATCCTTGAACTTTAGGGTTTAGGTCTACGCATAAGTATGTTTACGCGTAAACTGTTTGATAATTATTCATGCCATGATCTGCTATTAAATGAGTGTTTGCGTTAATATTGATGCTATGATGATGTTATTTCAGGTTTGCTGCATGTAAAAATCAGAATCAAGGTTGTTAGACATCTACGCATAAGGATCACCTTACGCGTAGCATGTTATGCGTAAGAGAAATCTTACGCGTAGCGTTTACGCGTAAGGTTCTACAAAAGGGACTACGCGTATCCTGTGAAGGATATGCGTAAACAGTGACCTCTACGCATAAGGTCTACTCTTACAAGTAAGCCTTACGCGTAAGGTTTATATACGCCTACGCGTAAGCTCTACGCATAAGGTCCCCTTTTCCTACGCGTAATATTTCTTACGCTTAAGTCAGGATCCTATGCATAAGCTTGCGTTTACGCGTATACCTCTCCTGTTTACGCATAAGCTACCATTTCTACGCCTAAGCCTTGATTAAACCTTCATCATGAATTGTTACGCGTGCAAACTCATAAATAAATAAATCATAACGTCACGAAACCAATAATGTCACTAATAAGCTTAAACGTTTAATATGTTGTGAAAAATAAGTGATAACATAAACTTTAAAACTTAAAGTTAACTAACTCACGAAACTTATCACGACTTAATTAGACTATTGGACAAACAAGTGACTTTGGACTCGTAACAATCATTGACATATCACATTCAATTATTATACAATAAAACCATCTGTTGACTAACATAATGTCTTTCGATATGTTGGTTCTTTTGGCTAAATGTATTTCAGATCACGACATGGACGTTCAAATGAATGTGGATGCACCAAATGTACTCACCATTGCTGATATCTTCCCTCATGGCTATCCAATGAAGATTGGAAAGAACAACCTTCGTGTTGACTTTGAAACCCTCACCTGCTCAGAATCTTCTTGTCTCATTGTTGTTGACATTCTAAAGAACCATCCTTATCAGAACATGCTCACCAATTCTGCCACAGTACCGGAGATCTACATTCAGCAGTTCTGGAATTCAATGCAACAAATCAAAGGTCAATATGCTATGACGGTGACACTCAATCACAAGCAAATCACCATCACTCCTGCAGATTTAAGAGCCATTCTCCTCATTCCTAACACCATACCAACTGAATACTCTGCTGCATCTACTAAAGAGACTGTTCTGCAATTCTTGATTGATATTGGGTACGACGAAGCTTCAGGAGTAATCACTAAGCATTCACACGTGGATCTCAAGAATATTCCTCAGCCTTGGAGAACCCTTTATATCATCATCACAAAATCTGTTTCTGGTCGTGACAGTGGCTATGAGCATCCCAAGCTCGTGGAACTGCAAATCTTTTGGGCTTTGATCAACATGAAGCACATCGAAATTGAAGCTCTGATATGGGATGACATGATGACATTCCTCAAAAAGCTTGGGTCAAATATTCCTTATATCAGATATACAAAACTGTTGATCCAAAGAGCACTTGGATATAACCCTGATATCCCCAAGAGAATCAATGATCCCGATAATCTCGACATGTTGTCTGAACCCACTCTAACAGTCAGATTTAAGGAGTCAACTACCAAGAAACAAGGTGTTGTGTTGCCAGACCACCTTCTCTCAGATGAACTCAAAAAGCTCAACTCTTACAAAAGGTATCTGAAAGCTGTGCAAGAGAACAAAGTTGGTTTTCTAGATGAAAAATATTCTGGCACACCTACTAGGAAAACCAGACGAGGGAGTGCAGGCAGTGCCGCAAGCACTGAGAGTCAACGAAAGTTCCCGAAGAGGAAACCTCCAAGCAAAAGGAGAGTTCCTTCTCAAGAAGCTGTTCCTATTCCTATTCCCAAGCCTGAACCGCAAAGAAAGCTAACGGACAAGGACTCTGAGGGTACTGAATCAGATGAAGAGATTACCTAGTCTGAAACTGCAAAGGATGACACTCCATCAGTACCGAAACCTCTGTAACACCCCAACCCGACAAGGGTAAAGATATCACAATACGGCTTCATATCAGAACTTTAAATAATATACAATAGCGGAAACCTTTACAAAATAATCAAAAGAAAACATAATAACTTAATAACCAAAATAAATCTAAGATCTCTATAGTCACAACTTGCTCTCAGTTCTACTCTCAACCCAGATCAGCCATCCCACAAGCTCATCTTGATTGCCTAATACCTGCCACAGGAAAAGAAAATGCGGCTGAGCTTACAAAGCCCAGTGAACAGATATAACGAAACAAAAGCTAAACAAAACAAAGATACGAATAACGAAATCACAACGGAATGAGAATACTGAATCATTGAGGATTCTGCGGAAGCACAATTATACAGAAATCCAGAAGAACATATAACAAAGAGAACGAAGCAAAGCAAAGCGTCGATGACGTATATACAAGCACATACAAACCAGGCATACAAGTACTGAACATAAGCAAGCATAGCAGACGTCGTATCCACACAACATATAAATAGCATACAATAAATTCAGGAAAACATAATACGTACAAGTCAAACAGAAGTCTAAAAGCAAGCGGAAGCAATTTATTTCGTAGGTGAGCATGGCAATCACATAAGTCAAGTAGCCACAACAATTAACATAACCGGCATCATAACAGCGGAAGTATTAACAGCAGTCAAATCATGGCAGTCACACACATATAAATAGAAAATACAATTTGGAAACTATAATTAATGGACTAGAGACATAGCAAAGCAATTAGCAAATTAACAATTCAGACATCATAAGTTGAATCGTTTCCCCAGGTCAAACCTTAGTATATTCAGAACTTATCATGGCAGGTCAAATATAAGCAGATAGATACACTAACGGATAGGCAAAGTTCACCAGATTAACTGAACAAATTATACATACTAAACTTACAGAACAATTGATTACCACAAACTTAGTCATCACACAAATCAACGAGTTCACATAATGGTAACTAACACATAATCAGATGACAACATGCGGATCACATTTAAACATATTAATCATATCCTAGCATAGTAGACGGTAGTCACATAAACATGTCAAAGCATAAACACATTCAATAAACATATAATAATTCAGTATATAAATGGAAACGTTGACAAATACGGAATCATAAACAGAATATCTAACATAGAAATAACAGATACAGATTTAGGTATCTACCACGAGCCCAGAACATATCATATCAGAAGTAACTTTCTTATTCAGAGGGGTGACCTCGGAATACCTTATATAATATGAGGGGAGACCTCAATAACAAATGGAGTAACTAGCTCCCAGAATTTTGTGAAGACGCGTATTGCACACGAAATCATTCACCAGAAAACATATCAGATAACAGATCAGATCTAGGATGCATCCATACGCCCCAACAGACGGATAGTGGCCATACTATCAATAAACAGATAACAGAAAGGGACGTGGCAGAACATCACTCTACTGCCCTAGAGTCATGTCAGAGGTGCATCACTGACACAGACATGGAACCCCCATGACTAGTGAAATATTGGCTCGGGTGTCAAACTAACTTAGGTCAAACAGATTGTCATAAATGACACAGATCATAATTCATCATAAAGGTCAAACAGATTTACAAATCGGAGTTTTCATATCATAAGTTCAAATCAGATGTTTCATGGTTCAGTAAACAGAGATTTCAGATAAGCAACAGATCAAACAAATCAGAAAGGGTTCATATCAAATGTTCAGAATTCAAAGGTTCATATCACAGTCACATATCATACGTTCATAATCAGAGGTTCATAAACAGAGGTTCATAATCAGATGTTCATAATCAGAAGTTCATAATCAAATATGCATAATCAGAAGATCAAAATCAAATGATCATAATCAGAAGTTCATAATCAAACATAGTAAGTTCAACAAACATGAGATTCAGACAAACAGAGATTTATATAAACAGAAGGGAATCATAGCAATGGCATAGGAAATCCTAATAAGCATAAGAGAAATGACGAAGAAAGGAAATCATGAGAAACCTTTACTGAAAAGGTCAGAATATCTGTACCTCAACGCAAATGAGAGAAAAGCAAACGAATAAATGAACACGAAGATACAACGTCGCGTCTCCTTCAACGAATCTACACGGATTAGGATTTGTTTAATACTTATTAGCATCATTAAAGCTATAACGGATTAATCGCATTAACATTCTTAGAGTTATAAGTATATTCTCATTTTATAAACTTCTTATGCATTTGTAAGTGTGTTACCTATTGATATCATATTTTATCTTTCAGTTTCTTAAACTCATATTCGGACCAGACTTTAGCGATTTTTATAAAATACTTACTTAGATCAAATGAAATCAAGCAAAATCCCAGGGGTTCCCATATGAGTTAAGAGACTCTACAAAAATTGGTGGTTTCTATTTCCATGCTAAATGGCCTACGGAAAATCATAAGTCCAGACCGGTCCAGAACTCACCCAGATTTACACACACCAAAAGTATGGCCCCAACAAACACACTCACCCTACCCAACACATCAAACCAAAAGCTACAGGTGTCACACCATATATAAATATCATATCCACCAAAGGAAAAGTTCCAGAACCTCATAGCTTAAATACTAAAAATCATTTACTACATCATAAATTTCAACTCAGCAATTCAGATTCAGACACCCTAACTCCAAAAATGTAAAAATCATACTTACAGGTATGCAAATGACACAAGACTTATTTTTTCCAGAAAGCTATTTCAATGTACTACAATTTAGGCTCAAGAATAACCCAAAAACATGCAAGTATCATCAGATAACACCTAGATGAATCCAACCTAAATTTCAGACCCGTTTTCTCAGCTTTGACACTTGATCTTGTAAAATTAAAAAATACGACTTAGACAACTCCAAATTCGACCAAACCACTTGGAAAACTTAACTAAGACATAAAATAAACTTTTCCAACAAAAACCCAGATTATTGCACTTGTAAAATTCGATCTATGACACACACAAGTTCGACATATGATACTGTCCAGTTTTAGGGTTTATTAAAACCAATATAAGCACATGTTTAACCTACCCAAACGCACCCATGACCCATGTAAGCCACACAACCTGTTTTTAACCTCATAATAACATGTTTATAAATCCATAATTCAGTCCTATAAAACAATACACACCCGCTACACTAGTTAGCGATCCAACACGCACACAACTCTTCACATAAAATCATAAACACCCATGATTATAACGACTTAGGGTTTCTACCTTTGTGATTACATATTAATGGCCATCATAACTGATTTTTTTTTAGGGCTTGATTTAATCATGTTCATTCGTATGGTTTATTATATATCTCATAGTTTCAAAGTTTTAAACGTTAGCATGCAACGTATAATTGAGACGAATGGAAGAATGGTTATACCTTGGTAGCTCAGATCAAACACACACGAACACAAAGAATGGCAGCGGCAACCGATCAAAAAAAAAGAAAAAGAGGAGCAGGAAGTTTTCTTTGTGCCGTGACTTTGTAACTAGGGTTTCAAATTTGAGGTGTTGGTATTGTTTTTATACTAGCCGATCGGCCTATGGGCTTTTGGTGGGTGGAATCGGCTTGCAAGAGAAACAGGAACGAGGCCCGACTTGGCCAATGGAAATCGGATCACAACTAAACCAAACGAAATCATGGGCTTAAGTATTACTCGGCTTGCAGAAAGAAAACGAGGTCCAAGTAAATTATACGCGTGACTTTTATTTTCATCGTACCAAATGTCGGTTATTTAATATACACGTTAAACGCTTATACGTTAGATATTAATTTCATTTAATGAATGTTAATATATTTTACGTGTTTTATAATCTTGACTATTTTAAGGGTAAAATAGTCTTTTGATATGTTTATATTTTAGGGTTTTACAACCTCCCAGTCCACCGGCAGATACAGGCAAAGGGAAGACTCCAGCGATTGAGCACGAAGAGGATAGTTCAGATGAAGAGCCACTGGACACTGATTACAGGAAAAAGTTCAAATTCATTAGACTCCAACACGTCGCAAAAGAATTTGCTAAGGATCAAATGGGTGGCCCCAGAGGGTCAAGTGGTGGAGTTCAAACTACACCAAGTCCTGATGCGGTTAATCAACCCGATAAGGGATCTGGTGCCACCACCTTGGAGCAACAACCAAAGCGCGTGGAAGATTCTATTGATTATGAATTTGAGGAACCAGAAACGGAAAAGACTAAGAAAACAACTGCTGATGATACAAAGATTGATGAAACGGACGATTATGATCGTTTTCTTCTAGACAGTCCCGTCCGTTCCAAGGAGAAAACTTCTGAGCCACCAAAGGACCCAGAGTCTCCCCACATCTCATCATCATCAGATTCATCTTCTCACTCTTCACCTCCACCATCAAAAGGATCAACCAAATCAACATCCAAATCAGTGAAGAAGCCAACAGCATCTTGGATCTCTCAAGCAAAGACCATAATCGTTAAAGCTGTCAAGCAGGTCAGAGAGAAAGATATTACAAAGAAGAAGTTAGATTTTCTTGCTGACCAGATACAATATCTTCATGATGAGAAAGACAAGATGCTAGTTGAAAGGGAGTATGTCCAGAAGCTCATGAAAGATGATCTTCAAGGGAAAATGGACGAGATGATCAAAGGATACACTCACAAGTTCCTTCTTGACATCGTTCCTGGAATTACAAAGGAGATGTTCACCAAACAACTCTATACGAATCTCTTACATCTGGCCAAGCAAACCATGAAATCAACTCCAATGCATCTTAACATCAATCCAGTTGATCCCACAATCTTCTCAGATGCTGAATTGGTTAATCGGCTGGTGGCTCAAATGACGAAACGCTCTGCAACATTTGCCTCCTACGAAGGTAAATTGTTTGAAGCATTGCTGGAATACCAACTCAAGTCAGCATGCAGAGAAGAAGCTGAGAGGCCTAAACGTCCGAGAGACGATGAAGAAAAAGACAAGGATAAGGATAACGAGCCCAAACGTCCGAAGAAGTCTGATGAATCATCTTCAATGCAACCTCCACCCCAACGGAATCCAGCTCAACAAAGATCCCCTCCTCGTTCTTCTACAGATAAACCTCAGGATTCTGAGTTACCACCCCATACTCAGAAAACCGGTGATCACTTTGAATATACGGGTGGTGACGATGAGGAAGTCTCTGAGCCCCAACAACAACCCATCTCTCCTGACACAGCCAAGAAACCAGAATCCTCCTCTAGGCCAAAGAAAAAGAAGAAGAAGGCGCCTATGACTGACGTCTTATCATGGCTGGACGAGGATAACACTGAATTCGACTGGTTCTCGAAGCTTGTTGATTCTACACCCTACCCACCTGAAGGTCAAGATGCGGTAGAAGGTCGTACATTGGAGCATGCTAAGTTCTTGCAAGAAAAATTCCGTGTGAAAAAGATGACGAAATCCGAGTTGAAGCGAATCAAGAATGAAGCATTTCAACTTCTCAAAGACAGCTCGGAAAGTGCTATTGAAGTTGAGTATCACCTTGATAATATAGCACGAGCTATGTCTAACAACATGGATTGGCTCAACCCCGAAGCAAACATCAACTTCACCAAACGGGACAACCCTCCATATTACACCGACTGGTCTAAAACTCTACCAACAATTGGCCAACCAGATCAGCCTAGGATTCCATTCCGATATTTATTCAACAAAGACTTGGAATTTCTTCTTCACGGTGGCGATGGTTCAAGGAAATACGCTACATCACTGACACTTCCGTTCCCGGTAGCCATATACTCTAACTGCATAGCCATCGAGGAAAGAGCTAACCACATGTTCTCCAACAATGTGGAAGAGTATGACCGTGATGCAATGTATGAGATTCACCAACGGCCGGAACGCCGACGAATCTACTACAGAAGCTGCCAGGTTCAGAATTCTCAACATGAAGTGTTCAGTACTAAAGCAATCGTGGCTATTAAACATGTTGATCTTTCGTCTAAATGGGACTACACTTTCCTCAAGAATATCGTGGTCAAAAGGCAAGACGAAAGGGATTATGCATTCTCTGAAGCGGACTTTGAGAATTTGTCTATCAACGACATTGAAGACATGTACCTTGCCAAAGTACAGGGTCGCATGAGACAATTCTCGACTGAAGTGCAACGTGAATACATCAAGTCCTTGCTTATCTTCATCAGAAGAATATTAATCAAAGAACGTGTAGAAGATCTCCAGCTTGCAGTTGAATCATATCAGACCCGTGTCAACTTCACTCCACCTCAGCTAGATCTTCCCGACATCAACCAGCTTCCACAATACACTCTCATCAGCCAACCATTCGGAGTAGTTTACCTTAGTGAACTACAACGCAACTACTTGATGGCGTGTAGAGATCTTCACAAGTTTGGGGATCACACACTGAAGAAGGTTAGGGATGGATTGACTTATAGGTTGAAGGACATACATGAAGGAATTGGGTCACAAAAGCGATGGAATTCTATGGAAAGACGGGATGTGAAGAGAATCATCACCAGGATTGATGAAAGGTTGTATCGACGGGACCAGTTCAGAACTCAGGAGAGCTTTGTAGGTGGTCGTCCCAGGATTGCTCTCGCCGGCTATCAACGCCATGTTCGCATTCCTGGAAAGATTGATGGACTTCCTGGTACCCCTTGAACTGCTTCTATTTCATAATATTTTGGATGTGTGATTTAATTATGACAATGGCTTGTGCACACATAACAGTGTACAACCCGTTCTTGTCAAGAAAGGACCCTGTGGTACGCTTCAGTGCCACAATCCTATAAAATGAGCGAAAGCTTCTTAATTTTGAGTAAAACCTATTAAACCTTTCATTTTTCAAAGGTTTTGCTCAAAAGGACAAGTACTTCTCCTTATGATTTTCAAAACCTCAACCGTTTATATCACTTGTTGAGGGGGAGTATTTGACTAAAAACTTTGTTCACAAAATTGTTCTCAGTGGTACTTTTCCCACAAAACTCAAAATGGTCATATTTGATATCAACATTTCTTCAAAAATAACATTTATATGCCATTTTTGAGGGGGAGAAAAATACGTGATAAGATATATGTTGTGTTTTGCTATATGAATTCTCGTGTGTAAAAGACTTCAACCCATGAATTGACGGGAACTGAACAGTCATACATTGAAAAGATTCGTCTTCCAAGACTTATTCAAGTAAATTGTACCCATTCGAGAAGCTCTTGATAGACATGAACTTTGACGGGTTTGACAACCTTTCGGGGTTGTCCACATCTTCAAGATAGTTATTAGAGCTAGTTGTCACCTAAAAGCTGACAATGTAACTCTTTAACTATGCAACGTAATCGTGTCTAGCAAGGAATTGTATATATTGAGTCGATCAATTCTAAAGTGCACGCTCTTTCCTCACTGTGCAGATTTCTGTCAAAACTCTTAAGCACATGTGGAGGGGGAGTATTTCTGCAAAAGATCAAACTCTTACAGTGGTACAAAATGTTTTTCATTCATAAACACTTTAAGAGATTTTCATGATAAAATGGTTTTATGGCAATGGAGTTATAAGGTGATTAAGGTTAGGAATAACCGTCCTATGATCCGCCAAAGCCGGAGGGATCTACCCAAGGACACCACAAACTTAGAAGTCCTTAGGTACGATTATAAAAAGGAGAAAATGAGAATTGGAGAATGAAGGAGTTGAAGAATTAAAAAGAAATGCAAAGAAAAGGGTGAAAAGAAATAGCCCTCCAAATTATTCAACTTAGGGCAGACACCGGGTTCAATTCATATGCTACTGGCTGTCACTTGATGACGTCGGTATTGAAGATTAAAAGTCGTCATGGACCCAGTGACGCATGCACTAAACCTTCTTAACCACTCAAGTTTCTCTCAAAAGAAGCTTGTTTCATTCTCACAGGGAACCCTACGTAAACTATCGGCCTTCTATTAGAGATTGCTGGTATTGAAGAAGGAGACCCTCTCCCTAGTCTCCGCTCAGGAAAAACCAAAACGCACTATTGAGTCTAGAGCCACGAGATTCATCAAAAGATCTCTTATGTACACTTGGCATTTCATCACTTGTTGTTCAACAATAAGAACATCAGTTGTAAGTTATCGTGTCCTACACAGATCTTAGCAATCTGTCGAGAACATTTATGAGGGGTTCACATCTGTGATCCTCAGTGATTGAATGGAAACTCCTGCCAGGGTCAACATCAAACAGCCTTGACAGCAGGTCGCTTCGGTAACTCCCCGTGGATTACGCTTAGTGGTCTCAAACGGTCTACAGTCGTGAGGTGATGCTTCGGTGTACCTCAGTGACTCATCTGAACCGTAGGTGTACTTCGGTACATCGCGTTATCTCACTTGTGGGACTCCGGTTCAGGAACGGCCTTTGTGAGAATTAGAGTTGTGTTTTCACACTATGCTGTTAACACTCTCGAAGTTCAAACTTGTAAGTGCCGGAATCCGCTTATTACTAACCTTTCTTATGTTTACTTCTTATGGAAGCTCTGGAGCGGAATGATCGTGCAGATTCTCCACATGCTCATACCAACAACATCACTTATGGAAGTTCTCTCACAATCAAAGGCAACACAAAGTCAGAATGATTCTACAACAAAGAATCTACAAAGTTTAAAGACTTATAGAACTTCATCAACTGTAATCCAACGTTAAAGAGCGTGTGAGCATGTTGGAGAAAGACGTGGAGACACTGGAGCAGCGAAGCAGACCTGATGCAGACTACCACACCATAATATCACTTTCAAAGAATAAAGAACAAAAGAACAAAGAAAATGAAGACGTCAGAGCAGAATACTTCAAAGGAAACAATTTCTCTACACTGGGGAGATTGTTCGAATCAAGACATCTCTTCTCACAAGGAAGAAGAATGTCAGAAGACGTCAAAGCTACTATTACATCATCACCTACAACGTTAACACTCATTTCATTCATCACTAGCACTTGAGGGGGAGATTGTTGGAATCACTCCTAAACCTTAATTCAAGTGTTAGTAATTCATATGTAATAGTTAGCTTATTATGGCCTTTATGTTAGTAATTAGCCTTAGGCTTATGTAGAAGGCCCATGAGCCTAGGCCCAAGCCCATATAGGAAAGGAAGGGAACTTGGATGTTGCCCTAGTTCCTTCCCCTATATAAACACATGTAAACCTTCCTTAGAAGGTTGGTTGTTCAATTCACTCTTTCATTACTCACGCATAACTCTTCTTTATTCATACGCGTAGTGTTTGTGTGGTTTGTTCATCCGTTCTTCTCTTATCTATTTCTACATATTGATGCTTGTGTTACATATATGGTGACCTAACACATTATTTATTCAATTCAAATGCGAAAGCGTTTCCAATTTTTAGCAAATTATAAATGACAATAGTTTTTGAAATGACTGATAAATTTATGTTTACACCAATGACACACGGTCAAATGCCGAATTTGTGCCTTGATTCCTGCTTCAATTACCTGAGATAAACATGCTAAAAGTCAACAAAAGTGTTGAGTGAATCCATAGTGTTTGTGTTAATAATCATTTGAACACTAGGTGAATCATTTAAATAAATCAAGTTGTGATAATATAAGAGGGTGCCCTCGGGGTAGGAGCTTGCCATTCTCCTAGTATAAATCAAATAATGTGCATTTGGCTATCAATCTAGCTAATACAAGGTTATCTATCCAGCTAGCCCAAATGGGTTGTCAACCTCCACTAGATCTATTCACAATATTCGCGTTCACTCGCAAGTGACTAAGGTTCATAATATGAGGGGCTTTATAAGGGAAACAGTGTGTCTTATGCAATAACATTCAGGATAGTATACATAAAAATACTTGTGTTCTGTTTGTAGCATGTATCTCCCCACGGGTTTGTATTTTTGGGTAAAGGGGAGTAATCCTGCCCCTGGTAAAATATATTAACCAAAAAACATTGAAGTACAAAAGACGAGGGTGAGTTCCCTCGCCTCAGTCCCTTAGGACACTTACCTAACCACTATATAACAATGACATGCCATTCTTATAACTACCTATATAAGGATGACAGGCCATCCTTATAACTAACATACATACTTACACCATTGACAACAAAAAGCTAAAATAAAACATTTCTAAAGCCAGTACTACAAGTGTAGAACTAATTGAGCCACCAAGTCATCATGGACGTCCAAATCATCTTCATGGTCATACAGACAGGCCTAAAATTGGTTGTACACAAGTAGATGAACTTACACGATGGGAGAAAATCAGGAAAGTAGGGAACATGCAAGCACCCAACCCACCAGCTCAACCATAATCGACAAGTCCCAACCACCAAGTCTGAACATGCACATAATACATCATTACGGACCAAACTTGTGAATCCAGAGGACTTGTACATACAATAGGGTTTTCAATCCTAACTTTCAATAATGATCGCTAGAGTTTTTTGAATAAGAACCCTACAAAACTTAACTTCCAATACAATCCCCACGGGTTTGTAAAACATATAAAAAGTGGGACTATGAACTCACCTTGGTTGGGGATATGTGTAGGTAAGCAAGTGACATCGAGTGAAACTTGGAAACGGATCCAACACACAATTTGAATAATAGGGAATAACTCAGGTTTTTCTTGATGGGGGTTTTGATATGCTTAAAATGTTTAAAACGCAAAATAATGTTTGGTGATCTCTTCAGTATAGGCTTCATGTATCATCAGTATGGGTATGTAAAATCATAATATTACTGGGTGTACCTTCAAGTTACGAGAATTTCACATTTTAGACATTTACGGTGAATATTTACATTTTTAGTCCCTGTACTTTGGTAAACCTACACTTTTGGCCCAAGTATTCAAATGTTTTCATTATCATTAATGATTTCCAAATATTTACCTTTTTACCTTCTACTTACCAAAATGACAGTTTTGATATATGTTTATGAAATATTACAATTTTAGCCCTTTATCTTTAGTATATTTACAATTTTGACTTATACCTTTCAAAAATGACATTTTATCACCCTTGGTTATTAAATATTTCATTTCCAACCTTATATTACAAATATGGTAGTTTTGACACCCTTTTATGTACATTTACACAATTAGTCCTTTAACTTTACAAAATTACATTTTTAGCCCTTAACTAATAATGTGTGATATTTTAGTACTTATAGTGTACAAATATTCAATAAATACCCTTAGTTTACTGAAAAGGCTGTTTTAACACAAGTTTTGAAGAGTTGGCAGTTTTAGTCCTTAAGGTTAACTAGTTTTGCAAAAATAATCCTTTTTCATAAAATGTTTACATTTCAAGTCCATTTACTTCCAAATTTACACATTTGACTCAAAATCATTTATAGATTATGTTTATGTCCTCAAATTACTGATTTGACAGTTTCAACCCTTACTGATTTGGCCACTCAAGTTTACATAATTTGCATTTTTAGTCCAAAATACATGTTTAGCTTATGTTTCCATTTCTTTTAGCTTATTATACTTCTAGAAGCTTATTCAAGCTTATGTGAGCTTATATCGCAGCTTATTTAGGGTGAAAGCTTATTTTTTAGCTTAACGGGCTTTAAGCAAAAACATACGGCCCATTGGTATTTCTGTGAGCCCAATGGACTTGGGGTGTTGTAGGATTATTCATGGGCTTATTATGGATCATATTGAATTCTCAAAACAACTTATGTATGGTTTATTTGTAAACACCTTATTATTAGTTATTGGGCTTTAAGGCCCGTTAAGGGTTTATAAGAGTTTTTGTAATCCGTGTGAGTGAACAAAGCTTTAAGCTTGTGAAATGTAGTAAAAGAGCTTGTATGAGTGACTTATCGGTATAGCCTGATTATTAAGTGTATAAAGAAATAGGTTACACAATTTATTTTGATTTGTGATCATTGGTACTTAGTTTTACAAGGCCATTTTATGTGACAAAACTATAACTTAGGTAGTTTTCATGATTATTCATGTGCACTTCAAATCAAGTGAAAATAAGTGATCATATGTGGGTTTAAGTTATATATAAGTGTAAAACTTCATTTTTAGCTATGTTGAGAATCAAGTGAGCTTGTTTGTATATTTTAAGCTTAACGAGGCATAGGAATAAAATAGGGAAAGCTTAACGTGACCAAGCATATTATAAGACATATTACAGAGTTGGAAAAATTACTAAGTGTCGAAATGACTGACAACACCTTTAAAAGGTGGTGCATACACTACTGTTGGGACTAGGAGAGGACACAAGGAGGTTGTGGCTCATTTGTTGGCACACCTATGACTTGAGTGAGACCTTGGGAAGGCTTGAACATGCTTGGGATCACTTGGAGCTTAGCCTCTTCCTTCTTGGCTAAAAATAGGAACAAAGGGACTAGTGTGTGTTTTACTTGTGAGTTTAAGTGTTTACATGGAAGAGGGTTTGTATGGGAGTATATATTCAAATAAGAGGAAAGTTAGGTAAGACAATGAGAATATGGAAGAGGATGAGGTGTAGGTACTAAGGCTGGGGGGGGGAGGGTAGAGTACTTGAGTAGTTTGTAAGTTGTAAAACAAGTGTGAGGGTGTAAATGTGTTTGTAAGGTTCGGTTTAGGGGTGACTAAGCCAAGGGAACCAACAATGGATTTATTTTGAGGACTTAGGGTCAAAGTAATACATATACATGTTACAAGAGATGCTAGAAATAAAGTTTGAAGACTTGGTTAGCATGTAGGATCGAGTGGGAAGACTTGCACTAGTCCGTTTCGTTTAGGAGTACACAAAGGGTCCAAAACAACATTTAACATGTCGAATTGTGTTATAGGGGCACATGGGAGTCGAGTAAGACCTGTGAGATCAAATAACATGGTTAGGAAACCATTGTAAGTGATTAGAAGCAATTAGGAACGGGTTTGAAATGCGTTAGATTAAGTTTGGGTCATTTGGACAGTTTTAAGAGTTGTGTGATATCATTTTACTTTGCTATTTGTTTAGTGTTTATATGTACACATATGTTAAATGTTTTGGTTGCTCTTGATTCTATGTAATGTAGTGATTCGATCCATGTAACTTGTTACATAGGTTGTGTGTCCATTTTCCAAGAAAATGATCCAAATTGAATGTGTGTCGAGTCATGTTTTTAACTAGTTAAGTGGGTTTGGGCTCGTTAATGGGCTTAGGATTAGATTAGGCCCAATCGTTAAATAATTAAGGGTCCGTTTGGTGTTTAATGGGTTTAGTGATTGGGCTTAGGTGTTAACAAGGCCCATTAAGTGTTATTAGATCCATTTTAGCATTTTAGGCGCAATATGAGAAAAGTGGGAGCCACGGGGGGTTGTGAGTGTGTTGTGGTGATCAAAATGATACCAAGGTTTGATTTGTAGATGATCTAAAATATCGTGGTATGTGTGTGAGCTCGTTCCAAGGAAAATGGGAATCATATAACATATACTGATTCATTGGTGCACAGTGTAAGCAAAAGTTTTAAATTTTGCCAAAAAATGAGGGGGGGTGTGAATAGTGATACACAATTAATTATTGATTAACGTTTATTAATAACTAGGGATTTTTACAGGATGTTATAATACCTACCTGTCATTCAAATTCCGTCTCGGAATTTAAGTTTGTGGTAATCTGGTGGGTGTTGTTTACGGGAAAAAGTGTGGGTATTTGGCGCGGATTTGGTCCTCATGCTCCTAAGTATACTTGGGTCCTCGCTTAGAGTTCCAACGAACCTTAACGATGGGGATACGATTTTGTTTTAGCTATTTCACTTCCCTATCCATAATCTCTACTAGTTCTTCGGTGAAAGTGAGTTTGTCGTCAAGTCGGATCTCTTTTAGTGGGATCAAGAGAGATTCGTCAGATAAACACTTCTTTAAGTTTGACACGTGAAAGACATTATGCACTCTGGTGAGCTCTTCTGGAAGCTCTAGTTGGTAAGCCACTGGGCTAATCCTTTCCAGGATTCTGAATGGTCCAATGTATCGAGGGTTTAACTTTCCACGCTTTCCAAAGCACATTGTTCCCTTCGAGGCGGCACTTTCAACATAACCCTGTCTCTTATCTAGAATTCTATCGGTTTTCGTCTCACACCAGCATTAACTCTTTTGTCTGTCCCTAGCAGCTTGCAGACGTTGTTTGATTTTAAACATCTTTTCAGTTGTTTCGTGAATCAGTTCAGGTCCAGCGAGCTGTATTTCTCCTACTTCGACCCAATAAACAGGTGATCTGCATTTTCGTCCATACAATACTTCAAACGGGGCTACCTTGATACTGGCATGATAGGTGTTGTTATATGAAAATTCTGCCAACGGCAGGTGTCTATCCCAACCTTTTCCAAAATCGATAACAAATGCTCTAAGAATGTCTTCAAGTTGAATCATTCTTTCACTTTGCCCATCAGTTTGGGGGTGATATGCGATGCTCATATTTAGGCGAGTGCCCAAAGCTTTTTGCAATGACTGCCAAAATCTGGAGGTGAATCGAGTATCTCTGTCTGAAATAATGGTGATAGGGACCCCGTGTCGGGTGACTATTTCTTTCAAATATAGCTACGTGAGTGTGTTCATTTCATCAGTTTCCCAGATGGGAAGAAAATGAGCAGATTTTGTGAGTTGATCAACAATAACCCAGATGGTGTCTAATCCGGTGGATGTCTTTGGGAGTTTGGTGATGAAGTCCATTGTAATCCGTTCCCATTTCCATACTGGAAGATCGGGTTATGTGAATAATCCTGACGGCTTCTGGCATTCTGCCTTTACTCTGGAACAAGTTAAGCATTTCCTGACATACTCAGCGATGTCGGCCTTCTTGTTTGGCCACCAATAGAGTTTCTTAAGATCTTGATACATCTTGTCAGAACTGGGGTGGATGGAGTACTTTGAATTGTGGGATTCATGCATGATGAGGTCTCGTATACCTCCGAGTAAAACCCAACTTCTTTCTTTGAAACATAGCATTCCGTCTGATCTTTCCCCAAGACCATTCTCACATTTGGGCATGCCTTAAATCTTTTCACTAGGTCGGTTCTCTTCTTTAAGGGCTTCAAACTGTGCTTTGAGGATTTGTGCATGGGAGTGGTGAACAAATCGTCATTCCCAATGATCGGACTCGAAGGGGTTTAATACGCTCCTTTCTGCTTAGAGCATCCGCCACAACATTCGCTTTCCCTAAGTGATAGCGAATTTCACAGTCGTAATCATTGAGTAGCTCTAACCATCGACACTGCCTCATGTTTAACTCCTTTTGATCATGAATGTGTTCCAGACTCTTGTGGTCTGTGAATACCGTTAACTTGGTGCCGTACAGGTAGTGTCTCCATATCTTAAGAGAAAATACTACTGCTCCTAATTCCAGATCACGAGTTGTATAGTTTTCTTCGTTCTTTTTGAGCTTTCGAGAAGCATAGGCTATAACTTTGCTCCTTTGCATTAATACTACACCTAAACCATGGTGTGATGCATCATAATACACTACGAAATCTTCACTTCATTCGGGTAGTGCTAAGATGGGTGCTTCACAAAGCTTTTCCTTAAGGAGTTGGAAAGCTGTCTCTTGTTTCTCTCCCCATTCATACTTCTTGTTTTTCTGCGTCAATTCTGTTAAAGGCTTTGCGATCTTCAGGAAACCTTCGATGAATCTTCTGTAGTAACCAGCTAGTCCTAGAAATTGCTGAATTTCTGTAGGGTTGGTAGGGGAAGCCCATTCTTTCACTACTTTGATCTTGGCTGGATCTACGTGAATGCCTTGACTATTGATGATATGCCCAAGAAATTGCACATTTTGGATCCAAAAATCACATTGGAGAAGTTAGCATAGAATTGTTCTGCCTTGAGCAATTCTAAGATGGTTCTCAGGTGTTCAACATGTTCTTCTTGACTGCGGGAGTAGATGAGGATATCGTATATGAACACGATCACGAAATTATCTAAGTATGGTTTTCATACTCGATTCATCAAATCCATGAATACTGCGGGTGCGTTGGTCAAACCAAATGGCATCACTTGAAATTCGTAATGACCGTAGCGTGTTTTGAAAGAAGTATTGGGGATATCTTCTTCTCAAACTCTCAGCTGGTCATATCCCGACCTTAAATCAATCTTTGAGTAAATGCTCGACCCTTGCAACTGATCAAATAACTCGTCGATCCTAGGTAGCGGATACCGATTCTTTACTGTAAGTTTGTTCAACTCTCTATAGTCGATACACATTCGGAATGATCCATCTTTCTTCTTAACGAACAACACTGGAGCTCCCCAAGGTGATGAGATCACCATGTCGTAGTATCTCCCCTGAATACTCTATTATCCTAAAGCTACAACTCACGCAATAAACACAACGATGGCTCAAGTGCACTCTCAAGCTTTATGCTATTTAGGACGTTCAAGCTCGCAACAATTAAAAAAGAAGCCAGTTTTCCTTACTCTAGCCTCTACCAATTAAGACAAGAGACAACTTAACAATAATTAACAACTAGATTTCATAGATCTAAGCAAACAAAATAGTAATTTAGCTACTCATGATAAATAAGCAAGCATACTAAAAAACAATTAAACAAAGGGTAGACATGATAATAATATAGATTAATAAACTTATCTTATGATGTAAAGAAGGGTTTGGAACCCTAAAATACTTTCCAAGTCAGACTACACACGAACTAGGGTTTGCTCTCCAAAATTCTACCTCCCTAAATGCAGAAAAATCAAATTATATCTATAAATTTACAAGTGCAACGGCGTCGCCTTTCGCTGGTGATGTCGTATGGTCGCCGTCTTTAGGGTTTCGTTTGGGCTAAGTCATCGTTGGGAAGACGTCAGTTGATGAGTGTGACGCCATCTATCTTCATGAAGGACGTCGTCTTGAGATGGTTCTTGGGTGTCTGTTATAGAAATTAAGGGAGACGCCTTCCAGATATTAGGCGTGATGCCGTCATGCTTTAAAACCTCTTTTTCACCTGAGCCGTCGGGTGTAATTTAATTAGAAGTCTTCTTAGGGACGGCGTCGCCCTTTGGGTTGGGATGCCGTTAGGCTTGCAGAATTGCCTTGGATCTTGACTTTGCCTTTTTCTTCAAGCTTCGCTCCTTTTCGTCCAAATATGCTTCATTCCAGCATTTTGCTTCCGAAAGACCTAAAATGTGAAAATGAACCATTTTAAGTAGTAACAGATATAAAATGTATCGATTTATGGCTTAAATGACCCCCTAAAAACGTAAGTTTTAAATCCTTATCAAATATCCCTACACTTGGAGTTTGCTTGTCCTCAAGCAAATGTGCTTTTGGCCAATCAATTTATAAGTTAGGGGGCATGTAGCATTGGTTTAGAATATTTTACAACAAATACAAGCGATAGTCATAACAAGCATGGAAATTATACACTTGCACCTCACTATTGGTGTTTGGATTCTCTCATCTCTCGGGTTTATATGAAATATAACATGTATGGAAATGGAAGATAAACACTCACTATCTGCCATAGTACATAGATTACCATAGGCTTGAGAATAGATCAAACCCCCACCGCTTTAGCGTAAGCACCTAAGAATAACTATCTAAGAGGTCTTTAAAAAGGGTTGTAATGTTAGGCTTAGGATAGGGAAGTAAAGGGTTTTGTTGGATAAGGGGATGTTTAGTATTGGCAAGTCAAAAATCTTATGTTACAAGCATGTAAAGCGTGGCGTTGCTAAGCCAAGACTCGACTCACTAACATTAATTAACTTGAAACAAAATATAAACATAAAATTAAAAACGTAAACATAAAGATAGATGTAGGATGGTAGCCCGTATGTTTTTCTCATTTTTTTTTCTTTTTTTATACCTTTTTACTCTACCATCCTCTATGATAACATCAAACTAAAGGGATTTGTAGGAGCATTCCTACACTTGAGTTTTTATTTAACTAACATTAATTGACCCGAATTGAAGAGATCAAAACACCTGGAGTACTTAATTACGTAGAAAAAGAGAATTTGAATTTATCGTTCCTTCCCGTTACTCCATAAAATATTACTTTAACCCATGAGTTCCAATCGTCCCAAAACTGTATACAAATGATATGACTCGACTTAGCAACCATGCAAGTAACTAGATAATTGAACTAGGAGTTTAAACAATAATTACAATAATGCACTAAAGATGAGTGTGCATACAAGGTGGTCTAAGGCGATTTGGGTGTAACATTTGGGGGTGGTTTGTAAAAAATGCTCTTCATTGATATTCCAGAAACTGGAACATCACGAGAACCGCGAAAAGGATAGGCTCTTAGGGGTTAACTAGGGGATTCGTGTACTAAATTTGAGTACATCGCAAGGGTGTGGGAAAAATTACTCAACCAATGTGGATGACGTAATTAAATTACAGGTTTAAAACAAGGGTTATCCTAATGCCTCTTATCAATCCTAACTACACGAATTTAGTCTCACTAGCAATCTCGGAATGCATCACAAAACAAGTTCTAGAATCTATTATACTACCGGTACACTCAATAAGCATTAAAGATGAATGCTTTTTGATTCCTAAAGATCTAGGGGCGAATGATAACGCTCAGAATAAGCATGTTTTTAGTAGCGTTATTGTTGGTTTTGTGCATGATAATTGGTTATATCTATACATAATTGTTGCGAAATTGCGAAGGAAGTGTATTTGTATGTAAATGTAGCCAGGTATCTGAAAAAATGAAGAAATCATGAATATATGCACATTTGGATAATTCCCTAAAAGGAGATAATTGAAGAAACTACTCAAAGACTCAATGATTTGAAGCACGAAGTGTAACCACCCGTATTTTTAGGTTACTTTTCATTTTCGAGAATTTACTATTCACTTTTACTATTCACATTTACTATTCACTTTCACTATTCATCCCGTAAAATTTTTAATCCACATTCTCGTAAGATAAATTATTTTAGTAATAACCTGAGAGTTCGACCATCGTTAGATCATTTTCGCAAAAGTTATTAAGTAAACTTCATTTTAAAGTTTCGTTTTAGATGGTCCACCGTTTAAACATCACGCGCATAAGGAAAATCAACTCTGACAATTTTTCTCGCATCAGATAAATTTTTAGATCACTCATGATTAATTTGAGAATTTTTAAGATTTTTTATTTTTAATATTATCAAATAAGCCCAGCGCAGAACAAAACTAAACTTACGTTTTAAACAATTCTACTTACATCCAGACTTAACGATTCCTGCACTATGTTTCTAATATGTTTTTGAAACTTTTATATTTTTTGGAAAAGTCAAACATATTTCCCTCCTCCTTTGACCATAAAGGAATTAACCTTGTACATTCTACATTTTTGCTTAAATCGCGTAACTTTTAAACTTCGCAAATAACTGTTAAGTTATCCCGCGTATGAAGAAAACCACATTTTGACATCTCATATCACTTTTAGACTAATTTTAGTCTACTCTAAATAAGTTCACGGTCGTTTCCCTGAAATTTCGTTCTTTTCTGATAAACTACGAATTACACTTTTTTTACCCGTATTTCGAGCTTTAAGCAGCGTTTTTGCATCCAATGAGACTTATCACCCATTTTATATTTTTAGATGGAGTATAATGATGAGTTTCATCATTTCTACAAGTTTCATATTTTTACGATACCCGGTTTTACGTTTTATGGCTTAACGACTTACGGTTGGCATTTAACGGAACCAAAACTTACTCTAAACTCAAGATATTATCAAAACTTATCATCTAAGCCACCTAGGCACATTGAGACCGACCTAAGGGGGGGGAGTCATCATATTGGTGGCTTAATCCTAACCAAGGTTCATTTTGATCATTACAAGTGTCCTAACTTAACCATGGTTAATAATTAACCCAATATATGGTTAACCAAACTTACCCTCCTATAAATAGGAAGTAAAATACATCATAAACTCCCTCACATACTGATTTTGGTCGTTCATACCCTAAACCATTCACAGCTTCCATCATTTGATCTATAAACTCCAAGTTTATGCAAGGAAGTTCCAAAGATCAAGCTACTTCATCAAATCTCTAGCAAGTTTAAGTGATCTTCTTGAGTTTAGATCCACTCAAGTCACTTAGTACTTCATCACCAACTCTTCAAGTTTGCAAGGGTGCAAAGGTGTGGAAAGCTAGCTCAATCCAAAGTCTTAAGCGATCAATCAAAGTCCGATCCTTACTAGTTACTCCTTTCTTATTGAAAGCCAAAAGTTGTAAGCAACTTATCACCACCATCATCTCATCTTTATTATTCATAATCTTAACTATTTCATGCTATATATATAGTTACTATGTTGATTCATGATGTACATATACTCAATCACTTGTTTTAATTCACATATTGTCATAAAAGTAACAAACTAGTAACCTAGTCATATTCTACACATTTGAGACCATTAAAATCAATAACCTATGGACTTTCTAACTTACATAATATGGTAGACAAGATAAAAAGTTAAATATAGCAATTTGAATCACCCGAAACGGACAAACGAGTCAAAAGTTATAAGCAAAAGAAGTTAGCGAAACCTAAACGCCGAAACTGCCAATAGCTTGCTGTTTTGAGTTCTGCCGTTTTAAAAATGATACTTCTAGTCCGAATCATCAAAAAGTTTAAACATGAAAGTTGTCTGGAATGACGTTTTCCTTCAATAGCAAAGGAAGCTCGGACTTTGAAAACGCTTAAACAGGCCATAAATCTTTCAAAAACAGAAACTGCCATATATTTAAGTTTCACAACTATACTTTTGTCACAACTACAAGCAAACCAAGAGGCCTAATGGCCATAAGCCAAGACCACGACTACGGCTAAGGTCAAGGATGAGTCTCAAGACCATGGTAGTTAAGACCAAAGTCACGGCAAGACCATGGCTAAAACCTTAAGGCTTGTTTACCCAAGACCGTTAACTAAGGTAATCATATTTATGAAACGACGAGAACTTGTAAAAACATGATAAGCTTATTTATGTAACAATCTTCACTCAAAACATATGTTGTATCTACTAAGTGCTACAATAGTAGGGAGCTTCATGTGAGGGGTTCATTTGAGTAAAACGTATCGACGAGTTGCTGGATTTACGATTTAAAGTGTCCTAGCTCCTTGAACGTTTACTGCATGACCTCTGAATTATGATGGCCCGAACGGTAGTATGATATCTATAAACTAAATATGTTTTCACATATTAAAGATCTTTCTATAAACATCATATGATAATTGACTACATCATGATCAACATAGGAATATATATATATATATATATATATATATATATATATATATATATATATATATATATATATATATATATATATATATATATATATATATATATATATATATATATATATATATATATATATATATATATATATATATATATATATATATAGGATGGTTTATGTTTTCTTAAACATTATTCCAAACTTAAGTCGCAACATTTCGTTTTTAGGTTGTACGTAGAAGTCTTCCGACTTATCCATCGCATTCGTTAAAGTACTTAATATCATCAACTCTTGGTGAGTTCATAGCCCCACTTTCTATTACTTAATTGTTTTACAAACTCTTGGGGGAGATACATGCTTTATTTTAAATCGAACACATTGCTTTCAAATTATACTTGAATATATTAGTTGCACTAAGTACCACTATTGCCAATCTTAAAGTCCCTATTATCATGAGCCATTAATCACTTGCGAGTAAACGCGAATAATGTGGATAGATCTATCAGGAATGACAAATCCCGTTTGTTTGACCAGGTCCGGCAAACAAACGCACTCTATTTGAAGATCCATAGGTTTAATGGCAAATTAACTATTAGTGCATCGGTTACTATTATATGACAGCTGTTAACGTTTCGGTATCATGAGCTTAGTGCAATAATATCTGTTTTGCTTTCAAACTATTGGTGTGAGTCTATAGCTCACACTACCAACATAATGTGTTCAACCATCAAACAAACTCTATGAATTTCACTCAACCTTTGTGTTGACAGTTTTAAGCATGTATTTCAGGTCCATAATGTCGGAAGCTGGCACGGAAGAGCGAGGACTAGATCAAGAAGGCTATAAATTTTATTATCATTCGAAAACCAATTTAATGTATTTTGTAAACTTGGAACCATTTGGGACCTCATTTTCATAAACTCTGATATTTATATAAATCGAATGATAAATCTTTTAAAACAACTCAATTAGAGTTCGTTTTCTATTGTTATGACTGTTGTGCCATGAAGTAACACCCAGTTTGAATTCCGCTGCGTATCACGAAATTGGGGGTGTTACACGAAGAAAAAGCATGCATCGAACCGAGTCAAGAAAAAAGTCAAAGATTGATGTACGGATGGACTCCAGCCGATCGGTTGGAGCCCGCAACCAGATCGGCTTGGTGAAGACTCAAGGAGGAGCCGATCGGTTGCAAGTCGCAACCGATCCGGCTGGGCGGTTCTTTAGTTACAAATTTTGTATTTATTGAAGGCATTACTTCCATTAATCATTTGAGTCTGATCATTTCTTAGTAATAACTCCTAGAGAACGTTTTTGGCTTGTTGGTTAAGGTTCTTGGCTATATATTGAACCTAGACCTATGTACTTAGTGTGACATAACTTAAGAAGTAATAGACTTTCACCAAAGCTATTACTAACCATTTTTATTCAACCCAAAACTCATATAGAGTCTGTAAAACGTCCAGGAAGGTGTTGAGTGAAATTCTCAATCATTTGGTAGTACTTTTGAGTGTTTATGGGTCATATAAGGCGATTGGAGGCGCGTAGTTTGCTATAATTCTGTTAGGTCACCATATTAGTAACACAAGCATCAATAGAGGAAATAGAGAAGAGATAGATCGGATGAACAACACACACACACACGTATAAGATAAATAAAGAGTTATGCGTAGGAGTGAAATGTGTAAATGAACAACCAACCCTCAAGTGAGTATTATACAAGAGTATTTTTAGGGCAAGGAGCTAGGGCAACACTTCTAGCAACCTTCCCTTCTTATGGGCTTGGGCCAAGGCTCATGGGCTTTCTACATAAGCCTTGGCATGATTACTAACATAAAAGCCATATTAAGCTAACTATTACATATTAATTACTAACACTTGAAATATAGTTTTTAGGAGTGATTCCAACAATCTCCCCCTAAGTGTTAGTGATTGATGATATAAACGTTGAAGGTGCTAATGTAATAGTAGCTTTAACGTCTTCTGACATTATTCTTTCTTGCGAGAAGAAGTGCCTTGATTCGAACAATCTCCCCAGTGTAGAGAAATTATTTCCTTTGAAAAGTTATGCTTTGACGTCATCATTTTCTTTGTTCTTTGTGATGGTAGTGATAGTATGTTGTTGTTGTTGTCTGTATCAGGTCAGCTTCGTTGCTCCAGTGTCTCCACGTCTTTCTTTAACACGCTCACACGCTCTTTAACGTTGGATTTCAGTACTGATGAAGTTCTCTTAGTCTTTAAACTTTGTAGATTCTTTGACTTTGACGAAGAATCATTCTGACTTTGTGTTGCCTTTTGAGAGAACTTCCATTAGTGATGTTGTTGGTATGAGCATGTGAAGAATCTGCACGATCAGTCCGCTCCGGAGCTTCCATAAGAAGAAAACATAAGAAAGGTTAGTGATAAGCGGATTCCAGTACTTACAAGTTTGAACTTCGAGCGTGTTAACAGCATAGTGTGAAAATACAACTCTAATTCTCACAAAGGCTGTTCCTGAACTGGAGTCCCACAAGTGAGATAACACGATGTACCGAAGTACACCTACAGTTCAGATGAGTCGTTGAGGTACACCGAAGCATCACCTCACGTCTGTAGACCGTTTGAGACACACTAAACGTAATCCACGGGGAGTTACCGAAGTGACCTGCTGTCAGGGCTGTTTGATGTTGACCCTGGCAGGAGTTTCCATTCAATCACTGAGGATCACATATGTGAACCTCTCATAAATGTTCTCGACAGATTGCTAAGATCTGTGAAGGACACGATAATATATCACTTGCGTTCTTATTGTTGAACGACAAGTGATGAATTGTCAAGTGTACCTAAGAGATCTTTTGATGAATCTCGTGGCTCTAGACTCAATAGTGCACTTTGGTTTTCCTGAGCGGAGACTAGGGAGATGGTCTCCTTCTTCAATACCAGCAATCTCTAAGAGAAAGCCGATAGTTTACGTAGGGTTCCCTGTGAGAATGAAACAAGCTTCTGTTGGGAGAAACTTGAGTGGCTAAGAAGGTTTAGTGCATGCGTCACTAGGTCCATGACGACTTTTAAACTTTAATACCGGTGTCACTAAGTAACAACCAGTAGCATATGAATTGAACCCGGTGTCTGCCCTAAGTTGAATAATCTGGAGGGCTATTTCTTTTCACCCTTTTCTTTGCTTTTCTTTTTAATTCCTCAACTCCTTCTTTCTCCGATTCTCATTTTCTCCTTTTTATAATCATACCTAAGGACTTCTAAGTACTAACTATTTGTGATGTCCTTGGGTAGATCCCTCCGGCTCTGGCGGATCATAGGACGGTTATTCCTAACCTTAGTCACCTTATAACTCCATGACTAACCTATGTTGCCATAAAACCATTTTCTTGAAAATCTCTCAAAGTGGTTATGATTGAAAAACATTTTGTACCACTGTAAGAGTTTGATCATTTGCAGAAATACTCCCCCTCCACACGTGCTTAAGTGTTTAGACAAAAATCTGCACGGTGAGAAAAGACTGCGCACTTTTGAATTGATCGACTCAAGATAGACAATTCCCCGAGGGACACGGTTACGTTGCATAGTTAAAGAGTTACATTGTCAGTTTTTAGGTGACAACTAGCTCTAGTAACTACCTTGAAGGTGTGGAAAAACCTCGAGAGGTTGTCAAACCCGTCAAAGTTCATGTCTATCAAGAGCTTCTCGAATAGGTACAATTTACTTGGATAAGTCTTTGGAAGACAAATCTTTTCAATGTATGACTGTTCAGATCCCGTCAATTCATGGGTTAAGTCTTTTCATACGACGATTCAATAGCAAATCAACATATTTCTTATCACAATAATTTTCTCCCCCTCAAAAATGGCATATAAATGTTATTTTTGATAACGTTTTGATATTAAATATGACCATTTCGAGTTTTGTGGGAAGATTATCACGAAGAACAATTTGTGAACAAAGTTTTTAGTCAAATACTCCCCCTCAACAAGTAATACTAACTTTTGAGGTTTTGAAAAATGTAAGGGGAAGTACTTGTTCTTTTGAGCAAAACCTTGAAAAATGAAAGGTTTGATAGGTTTTACTCAAAAGTAAGAAGCTTTAGCTCCTTTTATAAGGATTGTGGCACTGAAGCGTACCACAGGGTCCTTTCATTACAAGAACGAGTTGTACACTGTTATGTGTGCACAAGCCATTGTCATTAAATAATCACACATCCAGATTAATTTCAAATTGAAACAGTTTAAGGGGTACCAGGTAGTCCAGCAATATCACAAAGAATGCGAACTGGGCGTTGATAGCCTGTGAGAGTAATCCTGGGACGACCACCTACGAAGCTCTCCAGAGTTCTGAACTGGTCCCTTCTGTACAACCTTTCATCGATCCGAGTGATGATCCTCTTAACATCCCGTTTATCCTGAGAATTGCATCGCTTCTTCGACCCGATGCCTTCATGTATCTCCTTTAACCGATAGGCTAACCCATCCCTAACCTTTTTCAGTGTGTGGTCCCTAAACTTATGAAGATCTCTACACGCCATCAAGCAGTTGCGTTGTAGTTCACTACGGTAAACTACTCCGAATGGTTTGCTGACGAGAGTGTATTGTGGAAGATGGTTGATGTCAGGAAGTTCTAGCTGAGGTCTGGTGAAGTTGACACGAGTCTGATATGATTCAACAGCAAGTTGTAAATCTTCTACACGTTCCTGAATCACTATGCTTCTGATGAAGATGAGCAGGGACTTGATGTATTCACGTTGAATTTCAGTCAAGAATTGTCTCATTCTTCCCTGTACCTTGGCAAGATACAGATCTTCAATGTCGTTGAGAGACAAGTTCTGAAAGTCCGCTTCACAGAATTCATAGTCCTTTTCGTCTTGTCTTTTGACCACGACAGTCTTGAGGAAGGTGTAATCCCATTTAGACGAAAGAGTGACATGCTTAACAGCAACGATCCCTTTATCACTGTACACTTCATGTGGAGACTTTCGAACCTGGCAGCTTTTGTAGTAGATTCGTCGGCGTTCCGGCCAATGGTGAATCCCGTACATTGCATCAATGTCATACCTTTCCACGCTGTTGGAAAACATGTGGGTAGCCTTTTCTTCGATGGCTATGCAGTTGGAGTATATGGCTGCCGGGAACGGAAGTGTAAGTGATGTAGCGTATTTCTTAGAATCATCGCTATCGTGTAGAAGGAATTCCAAGTCATTGTTGAAGAAGTAGCGAAATGGAATCTTAGGTTGATCTGGTTGACCAATCGTTGGTAGAGGTTTAGACTAATCGGTGTAGTATGGAGCCTTGTCTCTTCTGGTGAAGTCGATGTTTGCTTCAGGGTTGAGCCAATCAATGTTGTTAGACATGGCTCGTGCTATATTTTCCAGGTGATATTCAACTTCAATAGCACTTTCTGAACTGTCTTTGAGTAGTTGAAATGCTTCATTCTTGATTCGTTTCAACTCTGATTTCGTCATCTTCTTCACACGAAACGTTTCTTGCAGTAGCTTAGCATGCTCTAACGTACGACCTTCTACCATGTCTTGATCATCAGTTATTGCGGGAGTAGCATCAACAAGTGTGGAGAACCAATCATATTCGGTGTCATCTTCGTCTAGCCATGATACAACGTCAGCCTTAGGCGTCTTCTTCTTCTTTTTCTTTGGCCTTGATGAGGATGATGGTTTCATTTTTGAAGCGGGAGAGGTGGGTTGTTGTTGGGGCTCAGGGACTTCCTCATCGTCACCACCAGTATACTCGAAGTGATCACTGGTTTTTATTCTGGGGTGGTAACTCAGAGTCCTGAGGTTTGTCAGTGGAAGATCGTGGAGGAGATCGTCTTATTGTTGGAGTCCTTTGGGGTGGTGGTGGCACAGAGGAGGGTTCTCCAGACTTCTTTGGACGTTTAGGTGCGGAGTCCTTGTCTGTATCATCGTCATCTCTTGGTCGTTTAGGTTGATCTGCTGATTCCTTGCATGATGATCCGAGTTGATAATCTAGTAGACCTTCAAAAAATTTAGCTTCATCTGAAGTAAAAGTTGCAGATCGTTTAGACATTTGCATCACCAATTTAGCAATTAACTCAGTTTCAGAAAGATCAGATTCTTTGGCCATTATATGTTTAACCAATGCGACGATATTTGGAGTAAGTTGTTTGGAGAATACTTCTCTAGTCACACCAGGGACAGTGTTGAGAAGAAACTTGTGAGTATATTCTCTTGCCGTCTTCTCCAATTCCTTTTGGAAATATCCTTTGATAAACTTCTGGATTTATTCCCTTTCTGTCAACAACTCGTTTATCCCGTCTTGAAGAAAGTTAATTCTGTCAGCGAGTTGATTTAGTTTTTTATTGGTTACATCCTTCTTCTATACTTGCTTGACAGCTTTAACAATCCTCGTCTTTGCCCGAGATATCCAAGTGTCGGTAGGTTTCTTCACTGACTTGGATGTGGATCTGGTTTTCCTTTGGATGGTGGGGGTGAAGAGTGAGAAGATGAATCTGATGATGAGGAGTCGTGAGGTGATTCAGGGTCCTTAGGAGGTTCAGAAGTTTCCTCGTTAGAGCGAGTAGGACTTTCAAGAAGATAATCATCATAACTCACTTTGTCATCTTGTGCAGATTTAGCTGAGTCTGGGCCTCTTCAACTGCTTTGGCTTGAGCTGCAGCCTCTTCATCAACTTTTTCTTTCTCAGACTTTTCTTTTTCAGGTTCATCAAAGTCATAATCAATAGAATCCTCCACGTTCTTTTGTTGTTGCTCAAGAGTGGTGGCACCAATTCCCTTATCGGGTTGATTAACCGCATCAGGAATTGGTGTAGATTGGACACCACCACTTGACCCTCCGGGGCCACGCATTTGTTCATGTTCAAACTCTTTTGCTTTGTGTTGGAGACTAATGATTTTGAACTTCTTCCTGTAGTTAGTGTCCAGTGGCTTTTCATCTGAGCTTTCTTCTTCAAGCTCAAGTACTGGAGTCTTCCCTTTGCCTTGGTCAGCTTTTGGACTTGGAGGTTTATCTACTGTTGGAGTGATGTCGGTTGCAGTTTCAGAGTAGGTGACCTCCTCGTCTGATTCTGTTTCATCAGAGCTTTCATCCACTAGTTTTCTTTGCGGTTCAGACTTGGGAATGGGAATAGGAACAGCTTCCTTAGAGGGAACTTTCCTTTTAAGTGGAGGTTTCCTCTTAGGGAATTTTCTTTGACTCTCAGTTCTTGCAACACTTCCTGCACTGCCTCTCCTGGTTTTCCTAGTAGGTATGTCAGAAGACTTGTCATCGAGAGAACCAACTTTGCCTTCATCAACTGCTACCATATACCTTTTGTATGAGTAAAGCTATTTGATTTCATCAGAGAGAAGGTGATCCGGCAGCACAACACCTTGTTTCTTTGTTGTTGATTCCTTAAATCTAACTGTTAGAGTAGGTTCATACAACATGTCGTGATTATTGGGGTCATTGAGTCTCTTGGGGATATTAGGATTATACCCAAGTGCTCTTTGGATCAATAATTTGGTATATCTGATATATGGGATCTTGGAGCCAAGCTTTTCGAGGAATGACATCATGTCGTCCCATATTAGAGCTTCAACTTCAATATGTTTCATGTTGACCAAAGCCCAGAAGATCTGCAATTCCATGAGCTTGGGATGCTCATAGCCACTATCACGTCCAGAGACAGATTTGGTGATGATGATGTAGAGAGTTCTCCATGGCTGAGGAATATTCTTAAGATCCACGTATGAATGCTTTGTGATTACTCCTGAAGCTTCGTCATAACCAATGTCGATCATGAATTGCATAACAGTCTCTTCAGTTGGTGCGGCATTGTATTCGGTTGGCTCGATGACAGGAATGAGGAGGACAGCTCTTAAGTCTGCAGGTGTGATAGTGACTTGTTTGTCATTCAGCGTCACCATCACAGCATTTCGTCCTTTGATCTTTTGCATTGTATTCCAGAACTGATAAATGTAGATCTCAGGCACTGTAGCAGAATTTGTGAGCATGTTCTGATAAGGATGATTCTTCAGAATATCCACAGCAATTAAACAAGAAGACTCTGAGCATGTGAGAGTATCAAAATCAACACGAAGGTTGTTCTTTCCAATCTTCATCGGATAACCATTCGGGAAGATATCAGCAACGGTGAGAACATTTGGTGCTTCCACATTTTGCATTTGAGCGTCCATGTCGTGATCTGAAAGATATTTAGAAAAAAGAACCAACATATCGAAAGACATTGTGTTAGTCAACAGATGGTTTTATTGTCTAATTATTGAATGTGATATGTCGATGATTGTTACGAGTCCAATGTCACTTGTTTGTCCAATAGTCCAATGACGTCGTGATAAGTTTCGTGAGTTGGTTAACTTTAAGTTTTAAAGTCCATGTTTTCACTTATTTTTCACAACATATTAAACGTTTAATCTTATTAGTGACATTATTGGTTTCGTGGCGTTATGATTTATCTATTTACAAGTTTGCACGCATAACAATTCATAATTAAGGTTGAACTAGGCTTAGGCGTAGAAATGGCAAGCTTATGCGTAAACAGGAGTGATTATATGCGTAAATGTAAGCTTATGCGTAGGTTCTTGTCTTACGCGTAAGAAATATTACGCGTAGGAAAAGAGGACCTTATGCGTAGAGCTTACGCGTAAGCGTATATAGAACCTTACGCGTAAGGCTTACTCGTAAGAGTCAACCTTATGCGTAGAGGTCACTGTTTACGCATATCCTTCACAGGATACGTGTAGTCCCTTATGTAGAACCTTACGCGTAAACGTTACGCGTAAGATTTCTCTTACGCATAACATGCTACGCGTAAGGTGATCCTTATGCGTAGATGTCAAACAACCTCGATTCTGAATTTTCACGCGTAATAAACCTGAAATAGTTTCATCATAGCACCAATATTAACACATACATTCAGTTATTTTTCAGATCATAGCATGAATACACATTAAACAGTTTACGCGTAAGAAGACTTATGCGTAAACTTAATTACTATGTTTCAAGAATTACGCCTAAGTTATCTAGCCATAGGATTTGTACAAAACCTGTTCTGGTAGTTCTAAGAAGTCAAGTGAGTTGTTATGAACAAGTTTTAACATTAAATTCTCAACGAATCGAAAATACCCAAATATTAAGAACATAAACCCTAATTTCTAATTATCAATCAATTAGTGTTTCTGGGTTGATTCTAAACATGGATATGATCAATTCATCATGTAAACAACATCACACAACAATCCTTGTAACCAAAAACGTTCTCATTTGAAAAACCCCAACCTAACGCATGAACTCTAATTTTCAAAATCAAACAATTCGTATTTCTGGGCGAGTATTAATGATAAAAATGGAATCATAGTGATTAAATGAACGTTTTGACATAACCATTTTAACCAAAAACACTCAAACTCGATTACGTGTTCATACGCTTATGCGTAGAACACAAAAATCACTCAATCTTACGTTTTAACTGTTGGATTTAAGAAAGATTCAAAACCCTTGTTTAAAAACACTTGAAGATTGTGAAACGACTTACAAATTGATGATCCAAAACATGGATTTGAAGATCGAATGTTAGGCGTAGGATGAGTTAGGTGAAAATTAAATGTGATGAGTAAATGTGGTTAGGTGGATTGTTTTAATAAAATAACTTTAGGCTTTTGACACTTTCAGTCCCTCAACCTTTTCCATTTACATCCAATGCCTTTAACTTCCATTTTGGTTACCAAACGAATAATATTTTGGAAAGAAAATTGACGACACTCCCCCCCCCCCCGACTTAAGAAATAATGAAGTTTTATAAATTTTAGTCTGAGGAGTGTCAGTAAACCAGAAAAGTGACCACCATTTAAAGAAACAACCGTGATAAGGTAACATGCAGGTACAAGGCTTTATGAAACAGAAAAATATTTGCATTCTCCCCCTCAACACTTGATCGAAAAAATACTGAATTTTGAAAGATTTGAGTGTTGACGGAAGATTTGTACTTGCCATGTTAAAAGAAATAAAGATAGAAGAATATTTTTGTTGTTTTATCTGATTTTATATTTTTGTATTTTGTTTTTGAAAAAATATTTACAAAATAGGTTTTGGTGTTTGACTGGTTTTAAGAATGTTTTAAGAGTTCATCCAGTTCCTCTTGAGTCAAACACCGCATACCAATCCGGTGGACCAACTCATTAAACCTAGCAGGAGCTAAGGCTTTGGTGAGTAGATATGCCAATTGGTATTCTGTACCCACAAAGTATAATTCAACAGTACCCTATTCCACGTGGTCCTTGATGAAATGATATCGAAGATCGATGTGCTTTGATTTAGAATGTTGAACTGAGTTGCACGAGATCGCAATAGCACTCCGATTGTCGCAGTACATCGGTATTCTGTCAAATACATAACCATAGTCTTTGAGTTGTGTTCTCATCCAAATGACTTGAGCACAACACGCCGACATGGCTACATATTCTGCTTCTGTTGAGGAGAGCGATGTACAGTCCTGCTTCTTCAATTGCCATGACACCAGTTTATCACCAAGAAATTGTAATGCTCCTGAAGTACTTTTCCGTGAATCTAAGCATCCTGCGTGATCAACATCTGAAAATGCGATTAGTTCAAAACCAGAATCCTTCGGATACCAGATCCCCAAGTTAATGGTTCCCTTGATGTATCGAAGGATTCTTTTAGCCTCAGAGAGGTGGGTTTCAGTTGGTCTCGACTGATAACGGGAGCAAAGATATACAACAAAAACAATATGAGGCCTGCTAGCTGTTAGATACATGAGAGACCCAATAATTCTCCGGTATTTGGTAGGGTCCACCAATTTCCCATATAAATCAGCATCTAGCTTCTTGGTATGAGCCATTGGTGTGGCATAGGTGTCACAGTTTTGCATTCCAAATTTGTTTAACAATTCAAGGGCATATTTGGACTGACTCAAGAAAATACCACGGGGTGATTGATGAACTTGCATTCCTAGAAAGAATGTGAGTTCACCCATCATTGACATTTCAAAATGTTTTGTCATTAATTTTCCAAAAGCATTTGAGTATTTTAAATGTGTTGACCCAAAAATGATGTCATCCACATAGATTTGAACGATTAAGATATGAGTCCCGTGATATTGTATGAAAAGTGTGGGATCGACCGAACCTTTGGTGAATTTATTGGCAATGAGGAAGGATGATAACTTATCGTACCACGCCCGAGGAGCTTGTTTGAGACCATACCGAGCTTTGTTCAGTTTGTAAACATGGTTCGGGAACTCGGGATCAACGAATCCTTCTGGCTGGCTGACATAAACCGTTTCTTTCAGTTGCCCATTCAGAAAAGCAGTTTTGACGTCCATCTGAAAGACCGTTATGTTCATATGAGCCGCGAACGCGAGAAAAATCCGAACAGCCTCAAGACGAGCAACCGGAGCAAATGATTCTTCAAAGTCAATACCCTCTTCCTGTCTATAACCCTTAGCCACCAGACGTGACTTATTTCTGATTACGTTCCCTTCAGCATCCAATTTGTTCTTCCAAATCCATTTTAGACCAATGACGTAGACCCCTGTTGGTCTTTCAACCAGTTCCCATACTTCAAGATGTTTGAATTGGTTGAGTTCTTCTTGCATGGATTCAATCCAGTTGTCTTTTGTCATTGCGTCTTTAATGTTTGTAGGCACAGATTGGCAGACAGTGAGTGCATAAATGCAATGTTCACCATCTGTGTGAAGACGTTGTCTTGTAACGACTGGTTGATTTGGGTTGCCAATAATGTTCTCAAGAGGATGGTCTTTTGTCCGACGATGTGTAGAGGGTTGATGTTGGCATACATTGTGCAGGTGGGGGTATTTCATTAAGAACATCAGCAGCTGGTTCAGCATCGTTGGAAGCAGTTTGTTCAACTGTTGTTGTAGAGTCAACTGGTGGTGCTTCTTCAACAGTAGTTGTTGTAGCAGGTATATCAGGTATAAGAGTATGACCAGGTTGAGCAGCGGAAACAACGGATACACCTGGAGCACGTTCATCAATGTCATCACTAAACAGCAGAGCAAATAGCGTTTCCATTTGTTTACGAGTAAGCTGGGGGCTTAGTTCAGCTGATGATGGGGTTTGAGGGATGTTTAAACGGTTGTGACCGGTTCCAAGCTGTTATGCTCATAAGCCATTTCTGTAAGTTCATCAAAATTAGCATGAATCGTTTCCATAACCTGCTTTGTACGACGATTCCAGATCCGAAAACCCTTAGAATTTTCACAATATCCTATAAAGACTCCAATGTCAGCTTTGGCTTTGAGCTTTCCAAAGTCATCACGATCATTATTTGAGTAGCAAAGGGATCCAAATACATGAAAGTGTTTGAGATTCGGTTTACGGTTGTGGATAAGCTCAAAAGGTGTTTTGTTGTGGCTTTTAGTAATCATTGACCGATTTTGAGTATAGCATGCAGTTGATACAGCTTCTGCCCACAAGTAATCTGGAAGTTTAGCATTGATTAACATTGTTCTTGCAGCTTCCACTAACGTACGGTTTCGTCTTTCAACAACTCCGTTTTGTTCTGGTGTACATGCAATAGATGTCTGATGCTCAATTCCCACTTTCTCATAAAATTCTTGAGGAGTTTGGTTTACAAATTCAGTTCCTTTGTCTGTTCTGATTTGGCTGACGGTGTTCCAGAGCTGAACTTCAATTTTTGTGAGAAAGGTGATGATCATCTGTGGAGCTTGATCTTTACTTCGAAGAAAGTAGACCCAAGTCCATCGTGAGTAGTCATTGACAAATACCAAGATGTAGCGTTTGCCATTAATCGTTTGCAAGCGCATCGGGCCACACAAATCCATGTGAAGAAGATGAAGCACATGTTGAGAGTTGTGTTCCACCTTTGAAGGAAAATGAGCACGAGTGCTTTTCCCTTGTTCACAAGCTGAGCATAGGTGATCTTTAGAATATCAGAATCTCAGGAGACCTTCAACAAGTTTGTGTCGAGCAAGGTTGGTGATGGTTTGAAAGTTTAAATGTGAGAGACGACGGTGCCATAGCCATGATTTTGTTGATGTTGCCTTTGAAAGTAGAAAGATGGGAGATGAAGCAACCATGTCTTGCATTGAGATTGTGTATAGACTAGAATTGCGAGAGCCAGACATTAAATCATTTCCTTGTAGATCACGAATGAAACAAGTTTTCTCCCGAAAAGCAACTTCCAAATCTCCATCACAGAATTGACCGATTGAAAAGAGATTGTGACCGAGGCCTTCCACATAATAAACCCTGCTAATTTCGATATTGCCATTGATATAATCTCCGTAGCCCATGATAGCTGCGAAGTGATCATTCCCGAATCTGACAGTGCCAATGAACTTTGCAATAAAGTTTGATAACAGTTTAAGATTGCCTGTCATGTATCGGGAACATCCGCTATCAACAATCCAAAGGATGATCTGTATCACCTGCATTACACACAGACGACACATATAGAATAGAAGTAGATGTGGAACCCGAAGTGTTAGAGGGTTCCGAAGCAGTTATAGTAGAAATACACACATCAATGACTTTAGGCATCCATTTAAATCCTAGTGTATTATGTATCCATTTCTGCCATCTCCAACTAGTCTTAGCTTTAGTCTTAGTGAATGCACTAGGTGGTACTACATTCCATGGAGGTGATACTGGAACTACAGGGACAACAATGGGTTTCTTAGAATCTAAGGAGGGCGGTTTACCAAGCACAGACTTAGAAGCATTAGTGGGCCTAGAGGTATTCTGAATCTTAGGATTCCTTAAACGAGACAAGATAGCTCTGGCAACACAGTTGTCATGACAATCAGAAAGCATACTTTTATGACAAATAACACAAGAAGCATCAGACTGAATATCAAAAGTACTTAAAGGTTTAGCATTCGTTACAACACTTTTTCCATTACATTTGTTAGACGCAATATCTAAAGTGGGTGCAACTTGAGTCTTATTCAAAGTCCTATGGTGTTCTTCTACTTCAACATTCTTTATTGAGCTTTTCTTAGGTCGCAACTTCCTATTCTTCCTTGTATTGCTCCTAGGCTGTGAAGTGCGGACGTTGGGAAAAGAGGCAACTATTCCTGTTTCAGTAGAGGGAAACACATTAGTATCTTGTGTTTTGTCAGTAGGCATTCTGGGTTCACGTTTGCTATGTGTTACAGGTGCAATTCTCTTAATGATGCTAGGCTGAACTTGTTCATACTTTCCTAACATCTCCCTTAACTTAATGATAGTGTGCACCAAATCTTGATTTTCAGAACGAAGATTTCCAGAAAAATTCATGACTTCTTTAGTGTGTGCAAGATAATGATTAAGTTCGTTTGATGCTTCATGACGAGTCTGTTTGAGTAAATCAAATATGACACCATATTCTTTTTTAACTTTTGCAAGTTCTTGTTCATATTTTGAGATTTGACATTTCAAAGACACGTTTTGATCATCCAGTTGCTCAATTTTAGGATTAAACGTTTTTGATTTCAACTGGTGGATTTTGTTTTGCAAAGCAAGTTCACGATTTTGACAGTCTTTTTGACACCATTGAAGATGACGTTTTGAATTTGAAAGTTCGTTTAACAGTCATTCATTTTCAGCTTTTAAAGACTCTATCTGGTGCACATTATCAATATTCACAACAATATCAACAGAATCAACATAATTAGCAGAGATATGATCAGATGCATATGCAACAGATTGTAATACAACAAGATTATTGATATCAGCACAGATAACATCTTCCAAGAGTCGATCAAAATCTTTTCTCAACAATTTTTTTTACGTTTAGTATTTGAAATCGATGTTTCTGTTTTCTCGAAAACTGTTTTCATGAGACCGAGTTCCTTGTGAAAATCCCTTTCCCAATATAGTGCACAAATTTTCAAATTTTTGACATGGGGTAGAAGTCTTTTCTGAAGAATGTCTCTTTGTTCTCGTGCCATTGGTGATTGAAAATGTTCAACTTTTATTTCAGAATGAAATTCAATCTCACGTTCCAATATCTTGAGGTCAGATAAGAAAGTGTCAAAGTATTTTATAATGCGACAACTTTCGGCTTTTGTTTTAACTTCACTAAGTGAAGGTAAAGGACCATTAATTTGTGCACCATTGTGTTTGGGACTAACTTCAGAAACTGGTATGATAACAAAAGGTTTGTTAGAAGTATCTTGTTGTGTGACAAAAGTTACGGCTTTTGAATAGTTAAATGGTTTGTTATAAACGACATTTTCCATTTTTGACCGACTCTCGTCATCTGCATCTAATTCCTCCATACAATTAAATTCAACAACAGTCATAATTGAATCATCAATTCTATGTTCTGCACTGTAAACTTCATGATTTGGTTTGAATGCTCTATTTAAAAACTTAGGATTGTAATCAGCAAGAATTGGTCCATATCCATTTGGATTTGGTTTAAAAGTAAACTTTTGAATAGTTGTGATTGACTCACCATGTTTATAAACAACATTTCGAAACTCTTTGATTTTGTGTTGTAAGTCGACAATTTCTTCAAGATAGTTATCTATTCGTTTTGTGGAATGCTGTTTGTACTCAGAGAACTGTTTTTGACAAGTTAACAACTCAACCTTGGCTTTTTGAGTTTCCAAAGTAAGAGCGTTAAGTTGTTGTTTATGTTCATGTTTCAGTTGTTCTATTTGAGACAACAAAGCATTCTTGGATGCGGCTAGATCACGTATCTGTCGTTCTAATGATTTTTCGTTTTGATGAGATTTAGCAAAAGCGACTTCAAAACCTTTTTCATGTTTTTCTTGAGTTTTGAAAAAATTGATTTGTCGAATTAAGCATTCATTATCCCTAATTAACAGTGCATTTTTATCTTTTAATTTCGTGCAAATTTCCAAACGAGATTGTTGGTCTTTAATTAAGGTTAAGAGCTCAATTTCTCTAGTAGACAGAAGCTCATCTTGTTCAACGTGAGTCTCATCGTGATCAATATTTAGATCCTCAAATATAACCACGGAGTCAACTTGATTATCAATATTAACCATAAGGTTATCTTGATCGTCAAATATAACTACGGGATCTATTTGATAACCATCGGAATGAGATGTGGATGGCTCATGTTGAACACTCTGATCCTTGTCGGATGGAGAAATTAGCGGAGATATCAGATCAGGGATGAGTATATTTTGTTCCGGTACCTGAGACAAGCCATCAGTGTCATACACTGGGCATGTGTCACTCATGTGTAGAGCTTGCATTTGTGCCATCAACATCACTGCTGCATTAGCCTGCAAGTCCTCCATATCATCATCAGAATCTGCATCTGCCATAAAGCTCTGTTCCTTGTTGGTAAGAGTTCCACCAGCTTCATCCTTAAGAGCCAAGAGCAACGCCTCTTTGTGATAAGCACTACCTCTTGTCCTCGGCTTAGGACATGCATTAGCTAGGTGACCCTTCTCATTGCAGTTATAACAACGAAGACCATTAACCCTATTCTGAGCATTCCCCTGTTCAACCACTTGACCCCTTTGTTGTTGCGGAGCACCCATGTTATTCCTTCCAATAGCATTAAACCCTTGACCACCTCCCATCTGACGACCATAACCACGGTTCTGAACTTCAACGCGTCCATTGTTCACAACAGCTTGATTCCTTGTGTTGGATGAGGAACGAATACGATTGTTAGATTTGTTTGTATATCGACCGAAGGCTTTAGCAATCATAACAAATCCTTGTTGCAATTCATCGAAAGCAGCAGAGTCCTCATCAGCTTCACTGTAAAGTGCTTGAGCATTGTTGTTGTTGTATGGAACCAATTAAGTTTGTTGAGGTTGTTGCTGTGACTGATCATATGGTGTAATGGTTGCAGTTGGTTGAGGAGCGGGTTGAGGAGCTGTTTGAGGAGGAAGATTAGTTTGAGCCCACAAAGCAAGTTGATGATTATCAGGAATTGACTGTGAAGTAGGGAGTCCACGGATAGTCCTTTCTTTGTCAACTTCTTTTTGGTGAGGCTTCAAATAGTCGTACAACAATCCGTCTGTAGCATGATGAAGATTCTTAGCTTGACGGAGAAAAATGACATACTTCTCCCATTCCGGACCAAGAACTTAGGAACTTAGTGTTGACAGCAATTCGAGGCATGATGATGTTGTGTTTGTCTAAATCATTAATGATATCTGAAAAGCGATGATGATATGACTCTAATGTCTCTCCTGGTTCAATCATGAAGTGTTCATAAGCCAAGTAGATTTTGGATTCCATGTCTTCCTGATTGAGTGTTCTGCCTTCCATTAGAAGATGAATATGTTCCCACATTGCTTTAGCTGTCTTTTGAGCATCAACACTTCGAAGGATCGGATTGGGTAGTCCCAAAAGGATGTATTGCATTGCTAGTTCATCGGCTTCAAAGTGTAGAAGTTCATCACCAGTGAGGTCTGAGATAGTTGCAATGTTGGTGACAGCATCTCTTGGTGGATTGGCATCTGGATCTGCGGGTGTAATAACAGTAGGCATCTGAAATGGACCTTCCATAATAACCTTCTTTAAGAAATTTCCATGTGGCTTCTTTAGATCACAAAACCTAAAGAACCTTATCACCCATTGATCATAATTACCGGGAGTGAGCATTGGAGCTCTATCAAGTGAGCAAGCTTCATGAATTGATTGTTGGCTACTTAAGGCTTCACACATCTGGCCAAACCATGTTGGTTCCTTTATAGTACTCCTGGATGGATGTTGATTGTAGAAGTTTGTGTAAGGTTGTACTTGAAGACTAGGTGGTGGTTGAACCATTTGTGGTGGTGGAATTGCTCCAAGTTGTGGAGTATATTGTTGATTAAATTGTTGTTGATAAATTTGTTGTTGATGATTAAATTGTTGATGTTGTGGACTTAGTTGTTGTTGTTGTTGATGATAAGTGTAAGGAAAATAGTTAGAGTATGGTGGTTGTGACATGTTGAAAACTTGTGTTGTTAAATAGATCTTTGTAGTCGAATGAACCGTTGTTGATGAAGTATCCTTAGGCGTAGAAATCACAGAAAAGCAAAGTACCACTTATGCGTAAAAACACCAAAGATAGGCGTAACAGCAATAGTTACGCGTAGGATTACGCGTAAGACAGAGCTTAGGCGTAAACACTAAAGTTATGCGTAAACAGAAAGTTAAGCGTAGAAAACTTAGGCGTAGGATTACCTTATGCGTAAGACAGAGCTTAGGCGTAAGAAGAATCTTATGCGTAATGAGTTCTACGCGTAAGCTTAAGCTTATGCGTAAATTTAGGGTTTTACCCAAAAGATCTTTTACACTATCACAGTGCAAAAGATATCCAAAGTCGAAGTGTTTTCAGGCTTATCCAAGCAAGAAAGACACTGAGTAATCCACGAAACTGAAGATCAAACCAAGGAAAAGTTACGCGTAAGATTAGGGTTTTACTTACGCGTATAAATTAGCCAAAAGTGATTTCTGCCAACTGATGTTTCCAAACCATATTTTTGTGATGAAATAGCTTCAATATCACCAAAATAACACAAAAGTGTGAAACTTGATGATCCAAAGCTTTAAAACACGTTATGCGTAGAACTACTACCACGTACAAAACCAAGTTTAAAAACAATGATTCACACGTAAAGTTTGAAACTTTTTGCCAAAAACAGATATTTTAACACCTAAAAACATTGAAAGGACAAGAATCTTGGATCAAAAAGTGTAAAAAATCAGTTTTTAAAGCGTAACAAAGTAGAAACTGTTTTTACGCGTAAGACCACAAAACTTCAAAAACAAAATATGTTCACCCAACTATTTGGCGAATGATACCACTGTTAGGTCACCATATTAGTAACACAAGCATCAATAGAAGAAATAGAAAAGAGATAGATCGGATGAACAACACACACACACACGTATAAGATAAATGAAGAGCTATGCGTAGGAGTGAAATGTGTAAATGAACAACCAACCCTCAAGTGAGGGTTATACAAGAGTATTTATAGGACAAGGAGCTAGGGCAACACTTCTAGCAACCTTCCCTTCTTATGGGCTTGGGCCAAGGCTCATGGGCTTTCTACATAAGCCTTAGCATGATTACTAACATAAAAGCCATATTAAGCTAACTATTAGATATTAATTACTAACACTTGAAATATAGTTTTTAGGAGTGATTCCAACAAATTCCACAAAAACTAGTTCTTGTAATCCGAGGATAGGTATTCTTTGTTACTTTGCCATGAATTTCTGTTCTTATGAATTATATGAGTTATATGTTTGCTACTTGTGTTTTGTTATGGTTATAATGGAGTAGTTCTTTAATATACTTGTGTGTAAAATGTAGGCAATTGTTGGGAGTGTTGTTATCTTTGTGATGCATGTAAATAATTCTTGTTTAATGAGTTGTTGAGATAACATCTAGTCTTGCTTAATTTGTTGGTAATAACATTTGAAAGATAAAAAGGCCGAAAGTGTAACACCCCCAAATCTCGGTACAGCGGAAGACTTAATCAATTTTTCGGGGCGTTACATGGATTGGCACAACACACAAGTATAGCAAACAAGATAGTCATATTATCATTCAAAAACCAATCCCAAATTTAATTATCCAAAACAATAATCCCAAAATGTAAATATAAGGCCCAACGTGATTTATAAAATAGGTCTGCATAATATTATCAGAGTTTGATTATGATCCTTCAACCATGCCTCCTTGCCAAGCTTCGACAGAACACGCACTTCAAACATCACTTAAATACCTGAGAAAAACATGCTAAAAGGTCAGCTAACGCTGGTGAGTTCATAGGTTTAAATTCAAGTTTAAAATAGTGGACCTGTAGGAGTTTATTTGCTATGCGAGACCTAAGATAGATACACAACATCATACCAATCACATACCAATATCACAATCACCAATGTCATCAATATCATATCCGACGTCATAGTAGGGCCCTAAGTGACACTAGCCAGCGCAGTCATAGCAAAGTCTAGAACGATTGCTACCCTGGACTAGGTCGAGATAGAAGTCTATACTTAGCTAGGCAAGTGTTATAGCAATTAAGATTGCTACCCTGGATTAAGGCAACAGCTACCACATATCTATCTAAACAGCCAAGCGTATAAGCAAATCAAAATAGTTTAAAAGGTACAAAAGAGTAGCATGATTTCTAACCCCAAATTAGTTAAAAACATAGATAAAAGAGGGGCTATGAAACTCACCTCAAGCAAGCAACGCACAAATAAACACTAGCAATAAGATAACAGCTAACACGGCTCAGCAACTACTGACTCGGCACGACCTATTAATATAAACCAATTTTAATATATATTTCCCAAAATCAACGTTATCTATCCCAATGTATTCCTCTTCTTTATTTCCAAAAATGTCTTGTTTCACCGTTTAGTTCTAGCGTTTGGTATCATCATGTGTGTGTATCGACTCAACATGATATCATGAATGCACTCAAATATGCATAATGCGACTCAATGCAACACAATGAGACGTCTAAGCGATAAGCTCCATAGTCCAATAAGTTTTGAAATAAATAGTAGACCTTATCGAATTTGTCAACTCGATAAACTCAATCATTTATTCGTGTCGCTTATTATCCCATATACCGATTGCATCCTAACGAGTCATAAGGATAATTCACCCATTAATAACGTTATCCTACGTACCTAGCGGGCTCTTATTAGATTTGTCAACCTAATAAGTCCGCTATCCACGTGGATCGACGCTATTAATGTTAGGTCATCCGTAACCCATGCACAAGACGTAAATAAAATTAAATACTTGAAAGTGGTATTAAATGCTCATAAATACAATATTTCGATAAACGTGCACTCGAAACATTAAATACTTTTTAATTAGAAGACCTTTCCATTTTATGTCGTTAATTCCCATTTAAAATAGTGAATAACAAGACAAGTCTTTTTATCGATGGTTTTAGTATGAAAACCATTTATTATTTATGTTTCACTATTTATTAATCATGTATATATATATATATATATATATATATATATATATATATATATATATATATATATATATATATATATATTTCGTCAAATTCAATATAAGTCTTAAATCATTATTCGTTTCGAGTCCACAAGCACGAGTCATGACTTCTCGGCTTCTAATCAATCTATAGTCCAATATATACTAAAGTCCATGTTACGGCGTTGTCAGGGTCAACTATGACTAAAAAGTCAAAGTAACACCAACGTTGCACAAAGTTGACAATTTATAATATAGCCCAAGTGAATAATCACAATAGCGCAAATCAATCTCCAATCAACCCATAACCATCTCGCGATCCAAACAATCTACCACATATACCCGAAACCAATGTTATGACCCTAATGGTCATGACACAATCCCGGTTAAGACCACGTGAACCAAACAAGCTCTAGAAGCTTTTCGGCTCCACGCGTCTCATCCAAACACCAACAATAACTACCAACAAGATACCACAAAAACCCGACCCAGACACTTGGTCCTTAGGGGTCACGTACACCACACACCACGACCTAAACGTGGGTCTTGTGGCTCGTACGCCTCATCCAACACATCCAAACACTCCCAAATGGCTTGTACTACAACCAAACACAATCAATCAACCTCCAAACAACATCCAATCATCAAACCCATCAACTAATCTAAACCCATCACATGAAACTATTACTAAAATGCAAAAACACAATAAAATGATACAACACACGATACCAAATCACTAGCTACATGTTTTATTAGTTGTAAATTAGTTTTAGACCCAAGTTTCACCCAAAACCCATGATGGTCGAGCCTTGTACGAGCCCTAAAGAGGTCGTACGTGGCTTTCCAAGGCTCAAACGAGCTTGAACCACATTTCTTTTACCTTTTCTAAACCCGATCTACGAGATTACTTGAAAACCCTAGAATCACGAATAGTTTTTGTAAGATTTGGAGGTATTAATGAAGGTTTCTATAGGTGTTCTATATATGGATGGAAAGAGGAAAGAGAGATCTATCAAATGGTGGTGGAGGTGTGATGCCACTCGCCGAAGGGTGGCCGGAATTTGGCCGGAAAGGGGCGGCAGTGGTGGTGGATATTTTAGGGTTAGGGTTTGGTTGGTGGAAGAGAGAGAGTGTAGAGAGAGAAAGTAGAGAGTGTGTGTGTTTTTAGTAAGAGATTGAAAGTGGTAAAATGAGGGTGGATGGGAGTTTATATACTTGGACTTGGGGACTCAAAAATATATAAAAATCAGGGAGGGGGGCGCCAGCCATGGGGTATTTGGGGGGCCAAAGTCGTGATTTTTCATAAACTATCCCGTTTACCCATTCCTGAGCTCATATATTGTCCTACGAGTGTCCCACGATGTTTCTTCGACTTTCTATTGCGTTTATTTATGTTTTTCCACAAATTTTGACTATTTATTTGTCAAGTTTCGAGTTACGGTTGAAAAGTTATGTTATTTCTTGTTTTAGGATTTTGTTGTGCCGAATCGAATAGTGCCTAACAAAAAGAGTTAAAACCTACACGATAACCCATACTATAATAAAATGAATCATAAAAACCAATAAACGATATCAAATCAAGTCATGGTCGATTAAAATAGTTCTAAAGGCAAAAACTCGGTTTAGTTTAATGTAATGCGGTTACCTAAAATAGACTCCTAATTGCCAGTTGTCACAGTCTCCCAGCCTCAGAAGAAACCCGTCCCGGGTTTCACTCCAAGTTGCTTGGTGTCATGAAGAGTTTAGGGTACTTCCTACGAAATACATCCTCACATTCCCAAGTGAACTCCGGTCCATGTCGGGAGTTCCAACGAACTTTGATAATCGAAATACGGCTATGCTTCCACCGTTTAATCTCACGATCCATGATCTCTATCGGTTCTTCAACGAAATTATACTTCTCATCAATACGGATATCTCTTAACGGTACAACTATGTTTTCCTTAGAAAGACATTTCTTAAGATTTCTAACATGAAAGACATTGTGTACACTGCTCAATTCCGATGGTAGCTCAAGACGGTAAGCTACTAGTCCGATTCTTTCCAGGATGGGAAAGGGACCAATGTATCGGGGATTGAGTTTTCTATGCTTTCCAAAACGAATCACTCTTTTCCAAGGAGAAACCTTTAACATAACACGATCTCCAACCTGAATCTCTAAGGGTTTACGTCTCCTATCGGCATAACTCTTTTGTCTATCACGGGTGGTTTGCAAACGATTATGAATCTGAACTATCTTCTCAGTGGTTTCTAGAACGAGTTCGGGACTGTTAAGCTGACTCTCGCCAACTTCCGCCCAACAAACAGGAGAACGAAATTTTCGGCCATACAATGCCTCAAATGGAGCGACCTTAATGCTAGAATGATAACTATTGTTGTAGGGGAATTCGGCCAAAAAGGAGATGTCTCTCCCAGCCTTTGCCGAAATCGATGACATAGGCTATAAGCATATCCTCTAAGGTTTGAATGGTTCTTTCGCTCTGACTGTCGGTTTGAGGATGATAAGCAGTGCCATATCCAGGTTTGTTCCTAACGCTGATTGTAAGGATCTCCAAAAATGGGATGTAAAACGGCTATCTCGATTGGAAATGATAGATACCAGTACTCCATGACGCGATACTATCTCCTTGATGTATAGCCGAGCGAGCTTGTCGAGACTATCGACCTCGCTAATGGCCAAGAAGTGAGCAGACTTAGTCAAACGATCTACGATTACCCAGATAGCGTCATTGCCGCTAGCTGTTCTCGGTAATTTGGTGATCAAGTCCATGGTGATTCGCTCCCATTTCCATTCTGGGAGTTCGGGTTGAACTAAGAGTCCTGAGGGTTTCTAGTGTTCGGCCTTTACCTTAGAACAAGTCAAGCACCAACTGACATACTGAGCTATGTCGGCTTTCATGTTAGGCAACCAGTAGAGTTTCTTCAAGTCCTGATACATCTTATCGGCTCCGGGATGAATAGAGTATTTTTATTTATGCGACTCGTGCTTCTTAAGTTGTCGGGAGGCATAAGCTATCACCTTCTCCCGTTGCATCAAAACAATACCTAAGCCTTTATGCGAAGCGTCGCAGTACATGACAAAATCTTTGCTTCCATCAAGCAAAGCTAGGATGGGCGCACTACACAACTTCTCCTTCAGAAGTTGGAATGCTTCTTCTTCCTTTTCTCCCCATTCATACTTAACGTCCTTCTGCGTCATTTTGGTCAGCGACTTAGCTATCAAGGAGAATCCCTCAATGAACCTCCTGTAATAGCCTGCTAAACCTAGAAACTAGCAGACTTCTGATGGGTTCCTAGGGGATGCCCATTCCTTAATGGCCTCAATCTTGGCTGGGTCAACATGAACTCCTCGACTATCTATCACGTGACCTAAGAATTGCACGGTCGGAATCCAAAATTCACACTTAGAGAATTTGGCATACAACTTCTCTTCTCTCAACAACTCTAAAATGAGCCTCAAATGTTCTTCGTGCTCCTCTCTACTCTTGGAGTATATCAAGATGTCGTCTATAAATACTATCACAAACTTATCCAGGTATGGCTTACACACTCGGTTCATGAGATCCATGAAAATCGTTGGCGCGTTGGTCAAACCAAACGACATCACTTGGAATTCATAGTGCCCATAACGAGTCCTAAACGCCGTCTTAGGGATATCCTCCTCTCGATCTCTAAGCTGATGATAACCAGACCGTAAGTCGATCTTGGAAAAGACACTAGCTCCTTGGAGTTGGTCAAAAAGTTCGTCTATTCTAGGTAGCGGGTATCGATTCTTCACCGTCAACTTATTCAACTCCCTATAATCAATGCACATCTGAAACGATCCATCCTTCTTCTTCACAAACAACACCGGTGCTCCCCACGGTGACGAACTTGGTCGAATGAATCCATTCTCTGACAACGCTGCCAACTGTTTGGACAGTTCCTCCAATTCTCTTGGAGCAAGTCGATAGGGTGCCCGGGCTACAGGTGTAGCGCCAGGTATCAACTCAATTTGGAATCCCACTTGTCGGACAGGTGGAATCCCTGGCAGATCATCGGGAAACACATCTGGAAACTCTTTAACGACGGGTACATCCTTAAGGTGTCTTTCACTCTTCTTCTCGCTTTTCTTTTCGGAAATTCGAGCCAAGAAAAGACAACCTCCTCTATCGATGTACTTATGGGCCTTAATACAAGAGATGATGCTCAACCGGGAGGGACCTCCACAGTAGCTCTGATCTCCTTGTATGCTCAGAACTTTTCCGCCACACGGTACACGCACTATCTTTTCATCGCAGATGATGTGTGCACCGTTCTTCGACAACCAATCCATTCTGATGATGACGTCGAAACTTCCTAAGGTAACTGGCAATAGGTCTATGCTAAACGGCTGGTCTAGGAAACTTAAGGTATAACCTCAGACTATAGTGTCAATCATTTCCCTATTTCCGTTAGCTAACTCCACATCATAACTTAACCCTAAAGGTGTTGGGGAAATTCCAAGTAATGGCATAAAGGTGGTGGATACGAAACTCATATCGGCACCAGTATCAAACAGTATGGAAGCATAGCGATTATTGAGAAGGAATGTACCCGTAACTACGTTAGGGTCCTCACCAGCTTCCTTCCCAATAACATACACATGCGATGTTCCAATGTCTCTCTGCTTATTTCTAGCACCCTGATTTCCCTGGTCACCTACAACTTCTCGCTTCATAGGATTTAGGCCATTACTTCCCACACCTTAGTTAACAAATCCTCCTCTATTCTCGGGGTTTCCCTTCATCCACGGCTCTCGGCACTCATTCTTGTAGTGCCCTTTCTTTCCACATCCAAAACAGGTGACAGTGGCCTACAGTCCTTGGCCATATGTCCTACCTTAGAGCTATTCCTACACACTATTGAGCACGGTCCATGGTGGTGTCGATTACAACGACCACACAAGGGCTTGCTACCTTCATAACCCTTCTTCTCTCCATTCCCTATGGCGAACACCCTGGCAGTCTCTTGCCGTTTGTTGCCATTCCCTTTAACAACCTCATTCCTCTTCCTCTTATCACTCTTACCCTTGTCTCCTCCTTCTAACACATAAGAGTCCATCAAACACTGAGCCACTGTAATTGCCTCATGCAAGTTAGCTGGTTTTGCAGCGATGACATCATTCCTAGTAGCTAAAGGCAATCCATCAGTATTCCTCTCAATCTTAAGGGCTTCAGTGTGAACTATTTCTGGGCAAAGCAGCGACAGCTCTTGGAAACGACGATTATAGATCGTCATGTTGGTACCCTTAACCTTATGGTTCCAGAACTCAATCTCTAACTTCTTAACTTCATTCCTAGGACAGTACATCTTGATCAGGAGAGCCTTAAACTGGGTCCAAGTCATGCTATAAGCTACATCACTTCCTACAGATTTGCGATAGTTGTTCCACCAGGTCAACGCCTCGTCCTTCAAGGTGAACGTCGCATACTTAACCTTAAAATCCTCTTCGCAGTTACTAACGGCAAACACAGACTCAGTTTTCTCCATCCACCTAGTTAGGTAAACCACTCCCTCGGTTCCTCCGAACTCGATGGGACCACATAATCGGAAATATTTGTAGGTACAACCTCGAGCTCGATTAAGCGGTGGGGTTCCACCAGAGGTTTTAGAGAGATTAGACTCAGCTAGCAGTTCAGCTACACGCTGTGTCACAAGCTGGTCGATGTGGGATGGATTCAAAGGCGGAGGGTTTTGTGGAATAGGACTATTCTCAGCACGGTCGTTCACATTCGGGTTTTCTACAGCTGGGTTATCAGTATTCTGGTTCTCAACAGGTGGAGTGGTGGGGGTCAGACGACGACCTTGACAGACAGGGTTAACCACAACAACATGGGCTGCTCGGTTGGTCCTAGGCGGGTTTCGTTTTGGTGCCATTGATTTGAAGGTAAGAATAACAGTTTCATAAGTTCACAATTCACGCTCTAAAAGACTGGGTTTGGTTCCAAGGATCATAGAATAACGCACGAATACATAATCAAGGATAACAAGGATAACGCTATATCATAACGAAACAACTAGAGACCAAATCATAACTAAGGGATGCACATTCTAATAACCATAACTTATAGGTTCCAAAGTGGAATACATGAAAGGATACGGAGAAATCAAAAACGATTCTAACAACTATACTAACAAGATAACTAGGATAGATCTACATCTCAAACTAGAGACTACTCAGTTTCAAGATGGTACAATGCCATGAATCTAACGCAATATAGCCACGATCATGAATACCTCTAATAGATCTCCTAACATCGTCAACCTCTCCATAAATCTAACACAATCTAGCTCAACACTCTTCAGATCCACGACCTCCCTCTCCAACTTGCATATCCTGCGCCATAGCGCTCTGTCTGCATCTCGGGCTGTTACGAACCCTCTTAGCAGGTCCCCTACCTTCTCTTGGAGGTCTGACATACCCTCTCTCAGAATCGTAGTCCTCCTCACTACAGAACCCATATCTGCTCTCAAATCCTCTACACTAGCCCTCGATACTCCAACCAACCGATATGTCAACCTACTAAGCCTAACACCCTGAGATGTAATCCTCTCCCAAATCAGACCCGTCTCCCCATAATCCTCGGGCTCTGAAGCAATCTCTGGTGGTATCTCTGAACCTAGTGGGCTACCTATCTCAGGTGAATGTGGAGGTGAACCAAAATCAAATGGCTGCCCAAGAGAATAAGGCTCATGCAAAGGTAAGGGAGAGCCTAGTCCTGGAGAATGTACAGGACTCTACAATGGTGGAGTACCCCCTTCTGGGATATCCTCATCATCCTCCTCCCGAGGATCCTCATCCTCGTCTACATACTCCTCCTCGATCTCATGCTCCTCCTTGCCCTCATCTTCAGAGGGAGAGTCCATGAGTCGACGTCTCTGTGTGGGTGAATCCTGAGGTGGTACAGTAGGGGATCTAGGTCTTCTAAGACATGGTGATGCTGGTGGTGATGACAGAAGAGAGTGGGCTGCTAGGTGAATAGGTGATGATGGTGGTCGCATGGACATGCGGGCAATACTATGAGTAAGTCTAGGAGTCTCGGTTCGTACTAAGACCTGATGCAATGTGAGCTTCCTAAATGAGCTAGGGCGATCAGATGATGATGATGAACTAAAGTGACGGGCGATCACATAGGGATCACCCTGTGCAACAGTCATGAGAGTCAATGTTCGAGAAGTAGTAGTAGCAAGGACTTCCTCAGACACATCATAAGCTAGTGAAGGTAAGGTCTATGACAATGGCATAGGGTAGGTATAAGTGTTTGAAAACAACTAGTTCTAATAAGTACATCAACTCAACCAAAACATATATCACATAATGAAAGCTTTAAAATAGAGGTACCACATTACTCAAAATATGCCTTTAATAAAAACACATAAGTTCTATTCTATCACATAATCCATGCATCATATAATCCCAAATCAAATCAATCATATAATCAAGCTCATAATCCCAAAATCACAACATATTAATAATCCAATCAAGTTCATAATATCTCGACAATCAAATCACATTTACCCAAAATCAATAATCATATCTCAAAACTTAACATCTTAAATAATCAATTCACACCTCATAATATCTCATAAATCAAATTGCAGTTCATACCATAATCGAATAAAGAAGCTTCGGCTTGGCAGGCGGGCATGCGTTTATCGAGGATCAATTTTTCTTAAAAAGTGGTTATAGTTTAGGTTTTATTAAATACCTAGTTCTCTATAACCTTGGATCTGATACCAATCTGTAACACCCCCAATTCTTAGTACAACGGAAGACTTAATCAAGTTTTTGGGGCGTTACATGGATTGGCACAGCACACAAGTATAGCAAACAAGATAGTCATATTATCATTCAAAAACCAATCCCAAATTTAATTATCTAAAACAATAATCCCAAAATGTAAATATAAGGCCAAACATGATTTATAAAATAGGTCCCCATAATATTATCAGAGTTTGATTATATCCTTCAACCATGCCTCCTTGCCAAGCTTCCACAGAACATGCACTTCAAACATCACTTAAATACCTGAGAAAAACATGCTAAAAGGTCAGCTAACGCTGGTGAGTTCATATGTTTAAATTCAAGTTTAAAATAGTAGACCTGTAGGAGTTTATTTGCTATGCGAGACCTAAGATAGATACAAATCATCATACCAATCACATACCAATATCACAATCAACAATATCATCAATATCATATCTGACGTCATAGTAGGGCCCTAAGCGCACTAGCCAGCGCAGTCATAGCAAAGTCTAGAATGATTGCTACCCTGGACTAGGTCGAGGTAGATGTCTATACATAGCTAGGCAAGTGTTATAGCAATTAAGATTGCTACCCTAGACTAAGGCAATAGCTACCACATATTTATCTAAACAGTCAAGCACATAAGCAAATCAAAATAGTTTAAAAGGTCCAAAAGAGTAGCATGATTTCTAACCCCAAATTAGTTAAAACATAGATAAAAGTGGGGTTATGAAACTCACCTCAAGCAAGCAACGCACAAACAAACACTAGCAAGAAAATAACAGCTAACAAGGCTCATCAACTATTGACTCGCACGACCTATTAATATAAACCAATTTTAATATATATTTCCCAAAATCAACGTTATCTATCCCAATGTATTCCTCTTCTTTATTTCCAAAAATGTCTTGTTTCACCGTTTAGTTCTAGCGTTTGGTATCATCGTGTGTGTGTATCGACTCAACATGATATGATGAATGCACTCAAATATGCATAATGCGACTCAATGCAACACAATGAGACGTCTAAGCGATAATCTCCATAGTCCAATAAGTTTTGGAATAAATAGTAGACCTTATCGAATTCGTCAACTCGATAAACTCAATCATTTATTCCCGTGTCACTTATTATTCTATAAACCGGTCGCATTCTAACGAGTCATAAGGATAATTCACCCTTTAATAACGTTATTCTACGTGCCTAGCGGACTCTTATTAGATTCGTCAACCAAATAAGTTCGCTATCCACGTGGATCGACGCTATTAATGTTAGGTCATCCGTAACCCATGCACAAGACGTAAATAGAATTAAATACTTGAAAGTAGTATTAAATGCTCTTAAGTGGCACATTTCGATAAACGTGTACTCGAAACATTAAATACTTTTTAATTAGAAAACATTTCCTTTTTATGTCTATAATTCCGATTTAAAATAGTGAATAACAAGACAAGTCTTGTTATCGATGGTTTTAGTATGAAAACCATTTATTATTTATGTTTCACCATTTGCAACACGAGGCTACAAAAACCCGTGTGTTGCACCGATTGGTTAAGGGTTGAATATATACGTATTTTTTACGTAATATTGTATGCAAGTACTTACATGTAAGGTTTTGCAATTGATGTTATCATAAGTTTTGCATTTAAAGTAGTTTATTTAATATTTTAATATGAATTATGTATATATTCGTTATTTTGCATATTTATTTGTCACTTTTGTTATGTTTTTGGCTCTTATAAATTGCACGATTTTATGCGTTTATGGTTTGTGCAATAGGCACGTGAAGATGATGTATTCTCTAAATTGTTTTTTTTTTTTTTTTTTTTTTTTGGTTTTTGTTTTGTGTTATTTTCATGGTATTTTATACAACCTGTGCGATACACGTGCTATTGGTCGAATAATTAACTATTTTTTCTTAACGTTGATTCACTTGTTTGTATATGACGGTATTTAGATGGCTATTAGAGAGAGGTTGTATTGCTATTTCAGGGCAAATGATAAATCTGTTGTATTTAAATTAGTTTACTTTTATTTAAAGTTTCAATTAACATAAACCGGAATTGTTAGTATATAAATATAAAAATAATTTATAAGTTTTTTTTTATTTATTTATTTTTTTTTAAGATTAGGATATTAATGGTAATGCATTGTGCATAGAGGGGTTGGTTTAGATCCAATGTATCAATGAAGGGTTTAAATTGCTGTAATTATATCATTTATCTTGGACGGGGTTTTGCATTTCAACTCTTCTTCTAGCCATAGTAGGATGTGAGCATGAGGTAGCCCACGTTTTTGAAATTCTATGACATATACAACTAAAAGAAAATTGAGAAACGAATAAGATAATGCATAAATTTGTTATAAAAGAGTAGACATATTGCCATTATTAGCTAAGGTGCATTACCTCCCTGCGACTTGCCAAATATATGGTGTTTTGTAAGATCATTTAACAGTTCAGTAAGCTTAAGCTTGAATACGCATGTGGCCACTTCTGGACGGTCATGTGATTTTTGTCCCAGAATGTGCTTTAACCTTTCTGAAATCTCAGGCCATTTTGTATTAGCAGTGAAAGTGATGAACAGGTCTGGGTTTCCATAGGTTCGACATATAGCCATTGCATCTTGGTAGTTTTGCATCATAGACCTTGGTCCGCCTATAAAACTTTTTGGTAGGACGATTCGTTTTCCCAACCCTGCTGCATTTGTATCACCTCTTGTTACAGCGTCACACAGGTTATGATATAGATCCACGCGTAACGTATCTTGATTTTGCCTAGTCCATGTAAGCCTTTGCTCCTCGACAGCCGCGTATGCGTCAACCAAAAACTGTTGGAATAACCGCCCACCTCTAACCAATGTAGTGCCTTGATTATTTTGTTGTTGTATGATGTATGAGTAGTACTCTTTCATTGTAACAAAAGGCCTTTTGGCTTTGCGTACACCTTTGTTGTGATACGGTATCTTTTCATGAAACCCGTCCTCTCCATATGGAAATAATAATGGATATTGGAGGGCCATGTATTCCGGATGCAACTCAGAAATACGTTTCAGCCCTTCCTCCTTGTTTCTTACAACAATATCTCTTGTGGGATGACCATCACCAAAATCTTCAGTAATCAGAGCTGCAATTTCTGGTACGGTTGGGGCGTTATATAGCCGAGATGCACCTCGACCACTTAGGAGATGTAGTTCAAAGTGGGCTGAATTATGGGACTCAGACCAATACCAGGCCATTCAAAATGCCTTGGTGATTGGATTTGTTTGATTGAACATTTGCATCAGGCTTGCTACTATATTTGCATCCACGACTTCTCCACTATCTTTGCTTATAAAAGCTCCCATTCGGTTCTTAACTTCATTTCCAGTGTCAAAAAAGTATAGCTGCGCATATTTAGGCTGAGTGCCCTGTTTAGGTAGTAGAGAACCTATTCGATGATAGCTTTGGCCATTTACTATAAAGGTATATGGACCCCTGCCTGTGTTAATTGAATGGTCTATTCTTGCTCCAAAAGATGTGTAACAAAACATACCATTATATACCCTGATCTGATCTTTGAAACTTGAACTTGTAGGATTCCTATAGTCCATAAGCTCATTAAGAGGTGAAGGTGTTTGATTATATATCGGAAGAAGCAGTTTTCCCCCTTGGCAGCAAATAGAGAAAGTTGGGTTGACAACGGTTTTTGTTATGTTAACTCTTTCCTGGTACCACATAATCGCCTTGCAATTTTGACATTCAAATGTTGGAAGGCCAATATCATGGTACACCACAGGAATACCTTGCAAATAAAGGTAAATATCATGGAGAAGAACAACATTATAATACGTTAACTAACAGGACGCAACACTTATAAAATGTTTAATTACATGCAGATGCATGTGCAGCTTCATGTGGGATTTTTTTAGTTGCACGATGAGAGAGTGTTCCTGTAGGAATAACCATTACGGTAATATTCAATATTATGAAATCGATTAACTGCCAAATTTAATATTAATTACCTGCCGATCTTCTTTTTTTATATTTTTTGGGTAAAAGGTCAGAGACCCGGTAAATGTATTACGCCAAAAAACGTTTGAGTACAATGGATATGGGTGAAATCACATATCTCAGCCCGTTACATAGGCGAAAAGCTTACATAACAAGACACTACCATTTCTTCAATACATGAATTAAAGATAAAGACCACTACCACAGAAATAACAAGACTATAATAAGACCAACTACTTCCTAACCCGATGTTGGAGCTTGATATCTTCATAAATGGCACCCAATCATCCTGGAAGATCGTATAGCTGATCCGTATAGTCATCATAGTCATCGTAATCTTCTTGATCATGTCCACCACCCATTGATGAGAGCATACCCATAGGCATATCAAATAAATTCGCAGATTCATCATAAATGTTACAAACCTGCTCCTCGCAACCTCCATTACATTAAGCACATTTGCAGGTGGAACATTCTTCACTTCCGAATTACTTACATCAGCCACAACCTTGGTCACATCCACATTCTCAATCACCTTATCCTCATCCATACGTTGTTCAATAAAGCTCCGCAAATTACCCAAGTTGATGTCATCATGAAAGTAATTACCATCCGAAGTAGACCTATTGGAATCAACAGTGGGAATAATATTCGGCTCATTACCAGCCAAATTCACAACCTCCTTACCAATAGGAGGAGTATTATCCACCGGTATGGGTTTAGATTTCTGAGTATTATCCGGCTTGGACACAGGCCTATAGATGAGTTTAGGCTTACCTATAACCCTTCGACCAGTATTGGATACCTTATTAACAGCCTTAGATTTAATATCAGACACAAACCCGTCATCGACCCTCACATTCCGAGTTACTTCCTTCTCTTTCTTTTGGCACTCCTTATCAAAATGATCAAATATTTTGCACCTAGAACAACGAGGCGGTTTATATTCATACTCGATAGTAATGGTAGCCGAACGATGCTCTTTAGTTTTAGCAATAGGAACAACCACAATAAGAGAATCAACAAAATCATTATCAGCTGAAATCTCAACTAGCACTCTAGCGTATGAATTCATGCCCCACGAGTTGAGACACATATTACACGTGTGCTCATCAAGCATAAGAAGTTGTCCTAATTTAGCCGTGATCATGTTAAGACCAACCTTCGAATATGCTACAACAGGCACATTAAACAACTTAACCCATACAGGGACCTTCTTTACCACATCTTTCTTCAAATCAGAGCTAGGATTCCAAATTTTAAGAATTAACAGGACTGACCTAATTCTCCAAGGACCATGAGTAAGAACATTTTCCATACCTTCCTTGGTTGAAAACTGAAAGATAAAGAACCCCTGATGTATCATGACAAGCATAAACCCAAACTTTTTCCATATCTTCTTTTTTTATAGACAGAGGGATTTTTGGAAGTTGAAGCTATTTGGTTCGGTGGCAGGTCTGTGAAAGTGCCTACCGAGCGTGATTCTTGTCCTAACAAATTATGTTGAGAATGCAAATCTGGTATGCATTATTGGAAATTTTTTGTAATTGCATAATGTAAGCCAAGTTTTATAAACGGCATGTACCTGTAAATGGTCCAACAATTTGTGACATCCGTAAACCACAGAAACTCAGCATCTTTCCACTTCCATTGATAATTGTTGTTGAATGAATAAACAAAGTTTTGTTCAATATGTCTGACAGGGATGGAATTTCAGAATGTTCAGCGTGCGACCCTGCAACGCAAAGACAAATATAGCTTTAATCATGTACATAATCGCCTGGTATGTAAACTTGTAAAATTCAAATGTACCTGTATCCATTTATTCTTTGAAGGACCTGATTCACTTTTGCAACACATTACCTTGCAAATTTGGCAAGATATAGAATGAAGAAGTCTATTAGATCACCTATTGGGATTCTACTGTTTAACTGATGCAATAAGTGTGGTGTACAACGAAAAGGCAACTACTTATAGATCATGGTAAGTGTCTACATGTATTCTAGATTCTTATTAAGTTTTTAATAATGATACTGAGTTTTATAATAACTACACCCTAATGCATTTTATTTACAAACTCTCTAAATGCAAATTACTCTTCACTGTTATAATGTAATGTAGGAATGAATGTATTTAAGAAATGAATCCATAAGAATTGTTTATAAGACAACTGTTATGGTTAAAGGAATGAATTTACATGGAAATTAAACAAATGTATTATAGGACATAAAACTATATAAATAGAAAGAGTATTGGAAACCCATATAATTAATAATAAACCGCAATGAAATATCATATGTAAACATTCAGAATTTTTTGTTTGCCAACTCCAATCATCACCTAACATTGGTAACTACTTTAAGTACCATAACCACAAAGCTTTATATATCATAATCTAACATTCAACATCTAATTTGTTGGGGATGGTCCAAAGACAATTTCAGCCAATCTTGTTCAATATAGTCAGTAGCATAACCATCTTTAATATCTTGATCATCCAAGTTATTCTTATAAGATGGATTATGTAGACCTGATGCTTTTGCAGCTTGTGCTATTGGCATGTGGTAGTATTGTGATACCATTTCCATATTGAACTCCATGAATTTACTGGATGAATATGGAAATAAGGTATTGTTGGACTTTTAAAGGCAATGGTAACCCAATGGCATTCCATATAGTTCAACAGTTTTTGTAACTGTTATCTTTCCATAAACAATATTAATTAGGTATTCAAAATGAATCATGTAACTGATTTTATGCAATTAATTGAACCTTTATGCATCTGTGCATTGATGGATACACATCAATCTAATGTTTAAGATATGTTGGTCAATAATTGTGAAAGTTTAATAAGCGCATGAAAATATTGTTTACAGAAGCACATTACAAAATTACATATTGGACTTCATTACTTAGATATTTGGTTACAATAATGTTTACAACAGGGAAGTACAAAAACTCTAACGAATTGATTTTAACTACGTAGAGATTCAATTACACGCATAGCATAGGAAATAATATACATATATATATTGTTACATTATTGGTAATTTGCTCTAAATCTATATAGACCATGCTTGTCATAATTGGATGATCTATTAATCGTTAACAAGCATTTCCATTTGATATCTCGTGGAAAGTGTCCATATCACAGCAGGCTCATATTGGATGTACCTGAAATCAAATCAAACACAAAAGAAACAATATTTTGCATGACAGGTATGTAGAATAAATTATCAAAGCAAAATAAAATCAGATGCAACGAAACATAAGAGTTTTGTGTCTTCCAAACAACAAAAACAAAGGATCCCAAAAACAGTTTTAATCCAGTGTATTATTCATGTCATAATTGTTTATTTTGAAAATGCTTCTTGGGGTACAGCCGGCTCAGGCTCATTCTAAATTCTCCATGACAAACCTGACCACAAAATATACAAAGAGGGTTGTATTAATATGCGGCCAAATATAAAACTACAGCTGACCAAATCTGGTACACAACATGTGCTCACCGTTTTGTTTTCTTCCTGTCAGTTGGGGTGTCGTCCTCACCATCTTGGTCACCATCTACAGATATAAGCTCAATATCTGCCTCTGAATGTTCAATATCCGCCCTGCAAACAATTAAACCATGTTTGTCATGTTAACTTTGCTGCATAAGTAATAGGTTTAAGGCAAAAATGTTAACATGTTTTGTATTTTTTTTTTTGTCACAAAACTGCATATGTTGTGATGACCTCTTTTTTTTTCTTATCATCTGTAGGGGTGGACTTGATCAACAGTTTGAACGATGAGGCCGATGTTGCAGTCGTCTTTTTAATTGCATTGATGGTCTCATCATCTTGCCCATTAGCCGTAGGCATCAGTTCATCATCTCCTTCTGAATCTTCAGGGTCCACCCTGAAAATAACAAAACCATGTTTATCAGGTACACTTTTTTTGTATTAGTAAGAGTCCTTAAAGAAATGAATATTGTTATTATAGGACATTTTTGGGAGACAAATATTACATGCTTTGATTACCTATTTTTGTTCTTATCCTCTTTAGGTTTGGACGGTGTAACTACGGATGGAGCTGGGGTGGATGGCTTGGATGATGCTACTGCACCAATAGTTTCATTATCAACGGTGCTTGAGCTTCCAGTTTCAATTGACGGATGAGGTGAGTCCACCACCCAACACGTAAAAATCTCAAACGTCCCATACTCATAATAGGTATGACTTTTGATTTCAAATAGGTGTGTTATGCCAATGAGATCGAGTATGGGAGATGGCAAGTTGGCGTGATCATCAAAACTCTGTATAGCAAGTCATGAGTAATGAGGTATGGGAAACGGGGTGTAAATAAACAGTAAAATTATAGATGTACCTCTTCATCATCTGTCAATAATGCTGAAGCTGGAAACTTGATCAATTCAACTGAGGGCTCATCAAAAAGGACCACCACAGTACGTTCAGTATCATCCGAGATACCAAGTTCAAGGCGATACCTGCAAAGAGCATGTCGCAGATAGTAAGTCTCAATGTCAATAATTATATATATTATATACAAATGCCTAACATATAAATTACAAACATAATAGTACCTTATCACAGGGTATTCAATCGGCCTTTCACATGAATCACACCAAAATCGTCCACCCTTCCTAGTAGCTCCTTTTTTGCAGTTGTCACCTCCACACGATGGAAAATTCCATCCCTTTCTAGTACGCACATCATCAATCCTGGCCTTACATAGGAAAGTTGCAGACTGTGTAGAAATAAAATAGATCAATATTATGCAGTTTAAGGAGTCTACATAGATGACGGGGGAAAAAAAGACACACATCATTTTTCCGATTACAGGCCCACATGAGCAGATTCTCGATTGTCCCATCTTTTGGTTCAGAGATGTGTTTACCCAAAGATGCTTTTAAAGACCCAACACTGCTAACAAACAGGTAAACCATCTTGATAAGTTTGATAAAGTATCAACCTTATCAATAATAAATTTTATATTCAAACAATTTCCTACCCGGTGTCTTTTTCCAATGCGTTGATTGCAGGGATGTCAATAGAATCTAGTATCTGTGTGGCTGAACTACTCGATAAATAGAGCTTATCTGAGAGGTAAACTTAAAAACCAAATTAGCATGATAAAGGTGTCTAATATGGAAAAGGTAAATAGTCCAAGCTGACTCACTGTTATAATGCTTTGTAGATGTGGATGTCACCACAACAGCGCACACGCCTGTCTGTTTTGCTTTCTTTTAAATCAACATATCAGCAAGCCCTCCCCATAGAGTCACCCATATTGATTGGCCTCTTCTCGCACGGGGAAAAAAATAAACAAACGGTTTGTTCCTTAACACATATTGGCAAAAAAAAGTTATCAATTTGACAACATCAATTGTAAATAACAGAAATACGAACCTATGATTGGCCAGGTAGAAATCAATGTTTTTTGAGCCTGCTTTCGTATGGTTCATCCTTCCAACCTTCGTCACATAACCTACAACATCTAAGAGGTAACAATTTTTATGGCAAAAATATTTAAGGCCAATTTAATTGAACAAACCTACAAAATAGTAAACTACCAATGAGATATTTGTTGTCCGTAGGCTGGATATGATCAAAATCCACCAGCTGAAAAGGATGCCTGACAAACCCTTCAGATACAACCAAGGATTTTCTTATTGACGTTGATCCATCAAACTCTAGCATAAAGGTATCATCCTTCCTAACTCAAAAGTCTTCCTTGTTATGCATGACAACAAAATTTTAAACAGTGTATACACCCCCCTCTTTTAACCTCAAGAAATTGTGAGCCACGGTTGCCTTGGCGGTACAATGGATAACATTACCCTGCAACAAAACCATGTTAAAAGTTGTCGTTAAATAATACAGATATTTTATTATCCTTTATTATCTATTCTTATAACTCAGGTTTTGGGGAGATATATATCAATATACCTTTGCATCAGACACCAAGAAATCAATGCTCAAGTATCGGCCGGTTGTAGCATTTACATCCCACATTCTACACAACAACACCACAATGGTACCAATTGCATCCAACTTCAATTCGTTTAGGAACAATTCACCCTTTGGGCCTCCAACTTCTGTAGCCATGATAATACACGTAATGGACCTTTTTAGTTTTATTCCTATTGGTCTCACTCACAATGTATGGACAGGCAATGGGCTTCATGCCTCATTTATGCAGTCTCCATTTAAGAGAGATGTAATTGATAAGTGGTTCGAATTGTTTAAGGGTGCATAACTACAGCCCTTTTGTGTTCCATAACTGCAGATTTCATTTGCAGCATTCATAATGACTTATCATAAGCATTCAAGATGAGTTTATCATATACTAAATGAACATTTGTAGTTATTGGTGTGCAATGCATTGGTTATACCATACTTTGATTAGTGCACAAATCCTCTCCCACTTTAAACCATTCATGAAAAATTGTATTTATTGGTGTGCAATACATATGTTGTACCGTACATGATTTTGTGCACAAATCCTCTTGCACATGAAATTAAGGGGTTTAACTATTAGGTATAATAGATAATGGATTTCATAAACACATCTCATATATTAAATATGGGGCGTATAGTTTAGGTTCTAGAGAGAGAAAGTGGAAGAGTTTAGGGAACTTAGTGAGACAAAGAAAAATAATATTATTAAGCTCCAACCCTCTACCTTGGGAGGTAGAGGGTATTTATAGTTTCTTACAAGACACACCTCCTACGGGCTGTGGATCAGGCATACAGTGGGTAAAGACCCGTCCGTCCTCCAAGGTGTTACTTAACAAACTACTCACTAACATTAAATGACTACGACTACGAGCTTTCTAACGAATACATATACTTGAGGTGACTGACTCTTTAACTACCGGATTTACTAAATCCTAACAATCTCCCCCTAAGGGAGGTCACCTCAATTTACATTGAATACAAACAGATATTACATTTTGATTTTTCTTGGATTCTTGATTGAGTTCTTTGCTCTGTAGCCCGTAGTCTTTGATTCTTCATGTTCCGAATGTTTTGTTAATTCAAGTGGAGGTCTTTAAATGATCCACGTGATGATGAGTTTTGAGCCAGCTTTGAGGTCATCAGCCACCAAAAATCTCTGACTCATCCATTGTTGTGTTGCCATCATGTGAATTTGTAACTTTTGGACCGACATGCTCACATTATGGATCATGATATCTTCTCATCAGAGTGGCGGAAGCTTTTTTTGATTCATAATATTTCCAGCAGCGTAGCAGAAGCATGCAGTGAAAATATCAGAGCCAGTTGATGACGATATGCACTTATCATGATTTCTTTTGAAATGAATGTGTTGTGTGAGCATGCGGCTATGGATTGACTTCTCAATTCTGATTAGCTGCAGACGTTGGGTGTACCTGCATACAACAGTTAGCAATAAAGTGCACGAGAGTGTCTTTGATTACTTTCGTTGAATTGAGGTACACGGCCCACGGTTCCCCGTTGATCAGTACAAGTACTGCCTGTGATCAGGTATAATTCTGAAGAATATCCTTGACAGGGTTTCACAGCTGCTCTAGCTGTTCTCAAACCGGAACGTCTCAAAGAATACAACACGGAGTGAGTGAACTCGCGAATTAAGATTCACTTATTGATGAAAAAGATTTGAAAACAATCGTGTATTGCTTAATATAAAGGGTTTTGCAATACACCGAAGGTTTTATGAAAATCAGTTATCAATCATAAATACCCTTTTAATTTTTGAAAACATAATACACAGTCGACGTGCTAAAGAAAAGAATTTTTGAGCACAATGACCGGTTTTTCAAAGGTATCCGTCAATCCATTTCCTGGACCAAGGTTGATTCATATCATGAATCGCCCCATCATTTCTGTCCAGTTTTCACATGTTTGATCTATTGGGTAGATCTCACATGCCACCTACCAAGAGCTTGTTTGATGTTGGCTCTAGAAGGTTTTCCATCTTCATTGTGAATATGACAGCATATCACTCAGATGTTCTGGCAATTACCACATGGATAACGCGTAGGACTCTTAAGATATATTCTTACTTGCCACATTGTGTGAAACAGTGAGTCTTCATTGATTTTGTCCTAATGAGATTTATTGATGATCTCGTGGCTCTAGACTCAATAGTGCACATTTGGTTCCTATGCCGGAGACTGAGGAGAGGGTCTCCTTCTTCAATATCAACAATCTCTAAGAGAAAGTCGATAGATTATTTAGGTTCCCCGTGAGAATGAAACAAGCCCTTTTAAGAGGAACTTGAGTAGCTTGGGAAGTTGTAGTGCAGTGCGTCACTAGATCCATGACGTCTTGTCTTCAATACCAGTGTTACCTTGGTAACCACCAGTAGTATATGAATTGAACCCGGTTTCTGCCATAAGGTTGAATAAATGGAGGGCTGTTTCTTTTCACCCTTTTTCTCATTTAATTCTTTTTCATTCTTCAACCCATTCAGTGCTTACCGAGACTTCATTACTAGAACCTTATTCGGTTTATTCCTATAACACCCCCAATTTCGTGATACGCAGCGAAATTCAAACTGGGTGTTACTTCATGGCACAACAGTCATAACAATAGAAAAAGAACTCTAATTGAGTCGTTTTAAAAGATTTATCATTCGATTTATATAAATATCAGAGTTTACAAAAATGAGGTCCCAAATGCTTCCAAGTTTACAAAATACATTAAATTGGTTTTCGAATGATAATAAAATTTATAGCCTTCTTGATCTAGTCCTCGCTCTTCCGTGCCAGCTTCTGACATTATGGACCTAAAATACATGCTTAAAACTGTCAACACAAAGGTTGAGTGAAATTCATAGAGTTTGTTTGATGGTTGAACACATTATGTTGGTAGTGTGAGCTATAGACTCACACCAATAGTTTGAAAGCAAAACAGATATTATTGCACTAAGCTCATGATACCGAAACGTTAACAGCTGTCATATAATTGTAACCGATGCCCTAATAGGTAATTTTCCATTAAACCTATGGATCTTCAAATAGAGTGCGTTTGTTTGCCGGACCTGGTCAAACAAACGGGATTTGTCATTCCCGATAGATCTATCCACATTATTTGCGTTCACTCGCAAGTGATTAATGGCTCATGATAATAGGGAATTTAAGATTGGCAATAGTGGTACTTAGTGCAACTAATATATTCAAGTATAATTTGAAAGCAATGTGTTCGATTTAAAATAAAGCATGTATCTCCCCCAAGAGTTTGTAAAACAATTAAGTAATAGAAAGTGGGGCTATGAACTCACCAAGAGTTGATGATATTAAGTACTTTAACGGATGCGATGGATAAGTCGGAAGACTTCTACGTACAACCTAAAAATGAAATGTTGCGACTTAAGTTTGGAATAATGTTTAAGAAAACATAAACCATCCTATATATATATATATATATATATATATATATATATATATATATATATATATATATATATATATTCCTATATTGATCATGATGTAGTCAATTATCATATGATGTTTATAGAAAGATCTTTAATATGTGAAAACATATTTAGTTTATAGATATCGTACTACCGTTCGGGCCATCATAATTCAGAGGTCATGCAGTAAACGTTCAAGGAGCTAGGACACTTTAAATCGTAAATCCAGCAACTCGTCGATACGTTTTACTCAAATGAACCCCTCACATGAAGCTCCATACTATTGTAGCACTTAGTAGATACAACATATGTTTTGAGTGAAGATTGTTACATAAATAAGCTTATCACGTTTTTACAAGTTCTCGTCGTTTCATAAATATGATTACCTTAGTTAACGGTCTTGGGTAAACAAGCCTTAAGGCATTAGCCATGGTCTTGCCGTGACTTTGGTCTTAACTACCATGGTCTTGAGACTCATCCTTGACCTTAGCCGTAGTCGTGGTCTTGGCTTATGGCCATTAGGCCTCTTGGTTTGCTTGTAGTTGTGACAAAAGTATAGTTGTGAAACTTAAATATATGGCAATTTCTGTTTTTGAAAGATTTATGGCCTGTTTAAGCGTTTTCTAGGTCCGAGCTTCTTTAATACCGAAGGAAAACGTCGTTCTGGAAAACTTTCATGTTTTAACTTTTTGATGATTCGGACCAGAAGTACCATTTTTAAAACGGCAGAACTCAAAACAGCAAGCTATTGGCAGTTTCGCCGTTTAGGTTTCGCTAACTTCTTTTGCTTATAACTTTTGACTCGTTTGTCCGTTTTGGGTGATTCAAATTGCTATATTTACCTTTTTATCTTGGCTACCATATTATGTAAGTTAGAAAGTCCATAGGTTACTGATTTTAATGGTCTCAAATGTGTAGAATATGACTAGGTTACTAGTTTGTTACTTTTATGACAATATGTGAATTAAAACAAGTGATTGAGTATATGTACATCATGAATCAACATAGTAACTATATATATAGCATGAAATAGTTATGATTATGAATAATAAAGATGAGATGGTGGTGGTGATAAGTTGCTTACAACTTTTGGCTTTCAATAAGAAAGGAGTAACTAGTAAGGATCGGACTTTGATTGATCGCTTAAGACTTTGGATTGAGCTAGTTTTCCACACCTTGGCACCCTTGCAAACTTGAAGAGTTGGTGATGAAGTAATAAGTGACTTGAGTGGATCTAAACTCAAGAAGATCACTTAAACTTGCTAGAGAATTGATGAAGTAGCTTGATCTTTGGAACTTCCTTGCATAAACTTGGAGTTTATAGATCAAATGATGGAAGATGTGAATGGTTTAGGGTATGAACGACCAAAATCAGTATGTGAGGGAGTTTATGATGTATTTTACTTCCTATTTATAGGAGGGTAAGTTTGGTTAACCATATATTGGGTTAATTATTAACCATGGTTAAGTTAGGACACTTGTAATGATCAAAATGAACCTTGGTTAGGATTAAGACACCAAAATGATGACTCCCCCCCCTTAGGTCGGTCTCAATGTGCCTAGGTGGCTTAGATGATAAGTTTTGATAATATCTTGAGTTTAGAGTAAGTTTTGGTTCCGTTAAATGCCAACCGTAAGTCATTAAGCCATAAAACGTAAAACCGGGTATCGTAAAAATATGAAACTTGTAGGAATGATGAAACTCATCATTATACTCCATCTAAAAATATAAAATGGGTGATAAGTCTCATTGGATGCAAAAAAGCTGCTTAAAGCTCGAAATACGGGTCAAAAACGCGTAATTCGCAGTTTATCAGAAAAGAACGAAATTTCAAGGAAATGACTGTGAATTTATTTAGAGTAGACTAAAATTAGTCTAAAAGTGATATGAGATGTCAAAATGTGGTTTTCGTCATACGCGGGATAACTTAACAGTTATTTGCGAAGTTTAAAAGTTACGCGATTTAAGCAAAAATGTAGAACGTACAAGGTTAATTCCTTTATGGTCAAAGGAGGAGGGAAATATGTTTGACTTTTCCAAAAAATGTAAAAGTTTCAAAAACATATTAGAAACACAGTGCAGGAATCGTTAAGTCTGGATGTAAGTAGAATTGTTTAAAACGTAAGTTTAGTTTTGTTCTACGCTGGGCTTATTTGGTAATATTAAAAATAATAAATCTTAAAAATTCTCAAATTAATCATGAGTGATCTAAAAATTTATCTGATGCGAGGAAAATTGTCAGAGTTGATTTTCGTTATGCGCGTGATGTTTAAACGGTGGACCATCTAAAACGAAACTTTAAAACGATGTTTACTTAATAACTTTTGCGAAAATGATCTAACGATGGTCGAACTCTCAGGTTATTACTAAAATAATTTATCTTACGAGAATGTAGATTAAAAATTTTATGGGGTGAATAGTGCAAGTAAATAGTAAAAGTGAATAGTAAATTCTCGAAAATGAAAAGTAACCTAAAAATGCGGGTGGTTACAATTCCAGTTCTAGCTCTATCTCCGTCCGCACTCTTCCCATTTCTCACTTTTGTCCTTTTTCCATCATTCCTAAGGACTTCTACACTATCTGGTGGATTGTCCCTGGGTAGATCCCTCCAGCTTTGGTTGGATCGTGGGAACGAATACCTAACCTAACCATCCTTATATCACCATGCGTAAAGTAAAATTGGTCGGTCTTTTGGTATTGTTCATCCGCCTCGAAACCAATAGAAAACCATTTGAGAAATCAATCAAGGTACTTGTTATATAAAATCAAAGTATTTTGTACCTTAATTGTTTTTGATATTTTAGAAATGCTCCCCCTCAACATGTGCTTAAAGTATTTGAAATTATTTTAGCACATGGAGATAAGAGAACTTATGAAATCTTAGATTGAGAATGAACGATCCAATCTTTGAATAAATTTTTCTAAAATGATCATCATCACTTCCCGATCAAATCTAGTATTTTAAATACTTTGGATAAAACAATTTTGGGAAGGATGAGGTTTTCTTATGATTGCTCCCCCTCAATATGTGCATCAAGATTCGAAAGTGTTTTGCACATATTAGAGAGAACCTGCACTTAGAGACAAATCAATCACGTTTCAATCCTTTTTGATTTGAGATAGATGATCCCCCTTAACTTGTGCATGGAAAATTTGATATCGTTTGGCACATGTAGGGAGGAGTGCTTGTTATTATCTTTATAAGACCACTTATTGAATTATCAGTTTATATCCAATTTAAATCACAAATTCTCCCCCGATCACAATTTTCAAATCCTTTGAGATTTGTGATCTCTATTGATTTAAATTGTTTTAGAAAGCTTTTGAGGGGAATTGTGACATGCTTTTAAAAACATTTAACTTATAAGGATCAAATTCTGAGACTTTAAACTCCAATGATTAAACATGCTTAAGTATCTTATGAAAACACAACATTAGCCTTGGTCTTGATCCAATTGTACAAAAACATTGTTCTTTTTTATTATCCAAAATTAGACGTTGCTCGATTACGTGCCAATTGTTTGAAAAATAACTTTTTGATTTGATTGAAATCATTCCCCCCCTCAATCAAAGACATAAGTTGTTGATTGAGTGTTAGAAATTTTGACAAATGATAAGTCCAGATGATTTTCAAAAAGATAGTCTGAGTTATTTTCAAAGCAATTTTGTTTTCATTAGATTACAAATATTTTTAAGAAGAATATTTAGAAGGAAAAATATTTGTGATGGAAACATTTGTCTTTTTGGCGACAAACATTTGTTTTTAGAATCAGAGCATGAGGTGTCAAAAATTAATTTAATCATGGCTCTGTTCTTTCTTTTAAAACTGGTTACTGCCTGAAATGACAATAAACTATCATTTTTCTCCATCCCATTTTTTTTAAAGGTTTATGTACAATCGAACTTCATCTAAAGACATGTGCCATTCTTTGAATGACAAATCAAAGTCCGTAGATGTTATCGAAAATAGAAATAGATGGGAAAAATAATATTTTTGAGATTTTTCAAAGATATTTCTGATTTTTATGGATTTTTGAAATTTTATATTTTTCTATTTTCTTTTTGTGGGTTTTATAATTTTTTTTTGTTTTTTTTTTTTGAATAATTATGTACAAGAGTTAGATGAAGAAAATCCTTTACTCCTCATCTTCCTCTTGAAGACGTTTGAGTGTTTCCGGTTGTAGACTCTTAAGTCCAAGTCGTAGAAGAATGAACTCAAAACGTTCTCTAGGAAGAGCTTTAGCGAAGACGTCTGCCAGCTGATATTCAGTTATCACAAAATATAGTTCCACCACTCCTTTCTCCACTTGCTCCCTGATGAAGTGATGTCGAATGTCGATATGCTTTGCTCTTGAATGTTGAACGTTGTTGCATGAGAGAGCAATGGCACTTTTGTTATCACAATAAAGAGGGATTTTGTTGAATTCAAAGCCATAGTCAGAAAATTGGGATTTCATCCGTAGGATTTGAGCACAACAAGATGACATGGCTATGTATTCAGCCTCTGTAGAGGATATAGATGTACTCATTTGTTTCTTTGAAGACCAGCTTACAAGCTTTTCTCCTAATAATTGAGCACCACCAGACGTGCTTCGACGTGTATCTTGAACCCTGCATGGTCTGCATCCGCATATGCTGTTAGTGACATATTGGTGTCCTTCGGATACCAAAGTCCCATATTAATGGTTCCTTGGAGATACCGAAAGACCCGTTTAACCGCTTCAAGGTGCTTTTTGGTAGGCTTAGCCTGGTATCTAGCACACATGCATACAGCGAACAGAATATCAGGTCTACTGGCTGTGAGGTACATCAGGGATCCAATCATGCTTCGATATTTCGTTTGATCAACCATGATCCCTGAGTGGTCCTCATTCAGTTTTGTGCGCTCCACCATGGAAGTGTCAACAGGGTCACAAGTATCAAATCCAAATTTCTTTAAAATTTCATTAGCATATTTAGATTGATTAATAAAAATGCCTCTGGGACTTTGTGAAATTTGTAATCCCAAGAAAAATGACATTTATCCCATCATAGACATTTGAAATTTGGAGCCCATTTCCTTTGAAAAATGGTCACATTCTTTAGGGTCGGTCGAGGCAAAAATAATATCATCAACATAGATTTGAACATGATTTAAGTGTTTGCCTGACTTTCTGGTGAAAAATGAGGGATCAACTGCTCCTTTTCTAAATCCATTGGTTAAGAGAAACTTTGAAAGTGTGTCATACCATGCCCTTGGAGCTTGTTTCAAACCATAAAGAGCCTTCTTCAAGTGATAGACATGAGTAGGACGTTCTGGGTCCACAAAACCTTCTGGCTGACTGACATAGATGATTTCTTTCAGATCTCCATTAAGAAAGGCAGTCTTCACATCCATTTGATAAACCACCATGTTCTTGCTAGCAGCATTAGCCAAGAAGATTCTGATTACCTCGATACGTGCAACTGGAGCAAATGATTCCTCAAAGTCAATACCATCTTCTTGACGATATCCTTTTGCAACAAGTCTTGCCTTGTTCTCCAGTACATCACCATGCTCATCAAGTTTTACTTTGAGGATCCACTTGAGAGCAATGATCATAGCACAATCAAGAGCAGGTACCAATTCCCAAACATCAAGACGATCAAACTCGTGCATTTCTTCTTGCATTGCATTGAACCAGCTGTCTTCAGACATTGTGGTTTTAACATCTTTTAGTTCGCCCTTTGATAATATGGAATTGAAGAAGCATCATAAGGCATCAGTAGCAAGTTGTTTACGAGTGGATACCAGACGAGAGGGATTCCCAATAATGTTGTCTAATGGATGATCATGTGTCCATTTTCTAAAATGCTCGTGTGGTTGTGGTTGAGGAACTGATGTAGCAGAGTCGGGGTCCCCTGATGAAGATGGTTCAGATGCTGGATCAAGGGCAAAGATGTTTTCAAACGGTGTATCTTCTGGAGTGGCAAATGGGTTGTCTCCATCATAGTTGCCAGAAACATTTCCATGATGTACACTCGAGGATTGAGGATTTGATGATGATGATGAGTGATTTGTAGTAGGCGCTTCTTGACTCAGTGACACAGAAACTGAAGGATTATCCACGTTGACAGGGTTAGGAGCCGCCACTGTTGATGGAGTAGACTGATCATTAGCAATAGGTTCATAGTATTCATCAAACATCAGATCAAACAATTTCTTCAAATCATCTTCAGAAAGAGGTACATATGGAATTGTTGGTGAGGGGTTTTGTACAAGAGAAGAACTAATGGGACTACTTAATGAATGTTGAGATGTGGGTCCAGAACTTGATTGTCCTAGAGCCATTTGCCCAGACAGCTCATCGAATGTGACGTGAATAGTTTCCATGATATCTCGGGTTCTTTTGTTTTAGATTCGGTAACCCTTCATGTTTGGTGCATAACCCACAAAAACTCCAATGTCCGCCTTAGCTCTTAATTTACCTAAATTTTGACCATCATTCGTTGGATAGTACAAAGCACCGAACACACGAAGGAAGGAGAGATCAGATTTTCGATTGTGGACAAGATCGTATGGAGTTTTTCCATGAGTGGTGTGTATAAGGGAACGGTTTTGGGTATAGCAAGCAGTGGCAATGGCTTCAGCCCAGAGAAACATTGGAACCTTTGAGTAAATTAGCATAGTTCTTGCAGCTTCCACAAGGGTCCGATTTCGTCTTTCAACTACACCTTTCTATTGAGGAGTACGTGGAACACTTCTTTGATGGCTGATTCTGATGCTTTCATATAACTGACTTAGTTCTTTGTTAACAAACTCAGTTCCATTGTCCGTTCGAATAATTCTAACAGTCTTGTTAAGTCAAACCTGCAGCTGTTTGATAAGTTTGATGATGACATCTGGTGTTTCATCATTTGTCCTCAAAAACTTAACCCAAGTAAATCGAGAGTAGTCATCAACAACAACTAACACATATTTCTTCCCATTTATCGTTCGCACTCTCATGGGTCCGCATAGGTCCATATGAAGTGTATGTAGAACTTCCATAACTGAGTTTGCAGGTTGGGTTTATGGGCATATTTCTTGCTTTTTCCCAATTGGCATGCTGAACAAAGACAATCGTTTTCATATTTTAATCTGGGCAAGCCTCTTACAAGGTCCTTTCTAGAAATATCATTAATGGTGCCGAAGTTCAAGTGATTGAGACGACGATGCCATAACCATGACTTTGTTTTTGAAGCCTTTGACAACAAGTAGATTGGAGAAGACTTCATCATGTCTTCGATAGAAATGGTGTATAAGTGTGTTCCACGTGTCCCTCTTAAAAGTTCCACACCATCAAGCTCTCTAATGAAACAAGTATGTTTTCTAAAGGCCACTTCTAGATCAGAATCACAGAATTGACCGACAGAAAACAAATTATGACCAAGACCATCAACATAATATACCCGGGAAATTACAGTATCACCAACCACATAATCTCCATAACCCATAATTGCCCCAAAATGGTGGTTCCCGAATCTAACAGTCCCGATAAATTTACTCACGTAGTTCATGAGCCGCGAGCGATCTCCAGTCATATGCTTGGAACAGCCTGAGTCCAGGTACCACAGAACGATTTGAACGACCTGCAGTTGAACAAAGACAAGAATGGATGACTTGACAATTGGGATCCCCATGCGAGAATGGGTTCCACTTGGTTAGTAAATGAGATTGGAACACCTACATCAGAAGTAGAAACAATGATATCATTAGAGGTAGATTTCGGGCTAGTAGTAACAATAGACCTATTCAAAGTATGTTCACTTCTTAAAGGTATAGTTCTACCAGTAGGCATCCATTTCCTAATGGGCATTGATCTAGATAATTTAGGGCACAACTCATTAAGATTACATTTACGGCCAGTAGATATCCATTGATAGCCTACATTACTAAATTTTCTTCTTGTTGGTTTCCAATGTTTTCTAGCCCTCTTCCACCTTGGTTTTCTGACCTTCTTATCCTGTTTTTTAGTGTTAACATTTTCTACCGGAGATTTGACAGCATAACTCAAATCATTCACAACACATTCATGATTAATACCAGAAATCAAGCATTCATTACATGTTTTGCAAGTAGTAGCAGAATTCGAATTAATTACAGTACACTTATAGCTAATACTAGAATCAACACGATTTGTCTTATTTAACACAAACTTATTGTTCCTAGGGTGGTCTTCTACTTTCTTCCATTAATCACTCTTAGCTTGCGAGGTCCAATCTTGCTTTGTATTGCCTGGAGGCTTTGACCTGCTTGCCTTAGTGTCACTGATTACTCTTGTAGAGGGAATGATGGGAACATGAGTTGATTTAGCTACTTTTTTGCGTTCCTGATCTAGAAGTGCTGGGATCTGAAGTACTAGCAGGCACATCAAAGTTCACATGTATTGCTTTAGGCATAAAACAAGGCACGATGAGTTTATCTTTAGTACAAAAGGATTTAGGGCATGTTGCTCTTAAACATTCTAAAAGCTCCTGAGATCGTTTGGCATATAAGCATGCATACCTAACTTCTCTATCAAGTGGTTTATTTATGCTATCCTCTTCGACAATCTCACGGAGACATTATAGACTATCCTTAAGATACAAAAAGTATTCTTGACACACACTTTCGTTATTTCTAAGATGAGGGGGAATATATTTTACAGTCACAGTATACTTAGAATCCGCAGGTGCCTTTGATACAAGATTCTCATTACCGACAATTGGCATTTTCCCTTTTACCTGACTCTTCAGATTCTCAATTTCCTTTTGTAAAGAAGTTATTTTTTCATTGTTCTTGTCACGAGTGACTTTCATTAAATCATATAACTCTTTGAAATGTAGTTTAACCTTTTCATTTTCTTCTAGAAAACTCTCATTTTCTTGTTGTAAAACGTTGATGATGTTTTGAAGATGAAAGTTTTGAGAATTCTGAGAATCTAACGGAGGAGGCATTTGGGAGCCATTAACATTATTCTTTTCACCCTTCAATTGTGAAATTTGGGTTTTCAATCTTCTGATCGTGTTACAATGAGCTTGAATCTGTTCGTCACGTTTGCTTATTTCAAAAACTGCATCAAACTCAGGAGCATCCAAGGATGTCTTGACATTTGAGGTTTTAACGTTTTCTTTGAGATGTTGATATTTTAATTGCAAATCAAAATGTTCAACTTCCAGCTTAGAAAAATGTTTTACCAAGTTATCATGATCATCCTGTTCTATTTTCTCATTTAGTTTTGAATTTTTGTTTTCAAGCTCAACGATACGATCATGGGAAACTTTCAAAGCAACAGATAATTCATGATATTGAGAAGCAGTAATAGAATAATGTGTAACAGTATAGAACACATTTTGAGCAATACAACTAGAAATCAAGTTCTCATTTAAGATATGCAGATTCTTCTTTTCAATTTCATTACATTTGAGTTCACGTTCATAGTCATTGACCTCAATTTCCATTTCATTGAACACCTTTTTCATTTCTTTAATCTTTGTATCGGTGCCCTTTTGAAGATTCTCAAATTGTTCTTTTAGTAGTTTAAAGAAAGGCATGCCCTCAGTTAAATAACACTCTTTAGTTTGCTCAAAACCCCTTTCCCCTTCAGTAATCCCTGTGGGTGTAATTCTCCTCTTACACGTTTTCTCAAAGTCAACAAATAATTGATAGACTACATATAGACTGATTAATGTCTTGCTCTGAGTAGAAAGAGTTCTGGGCACTAAATGCATAGGTGTATTGGGGAGATACACAGTGGCTGGGGGCATTCTCCTACAGGGAGGATTCTTCTCAATTAGGTTATCGATTTTTTGTTTATCCAAATCTTTCTTCCAGAATACTTGCTCAGGGGTTAATTGAGTTTGAGGTTTAAACTTATTCAAGGCTATCTAGTTTTCTTTAGTGTAATCATGGGGTTTAAACGTTATATTATACTTTGTGCACTTTGGATCATTTAACTTCTTTGCCATTTTCTCCCTAGAAGCATCTTCTAATTTTCTATCCTCATCAGTGCTTCCTATAGATGACGGTGTTTGCCTAGGCTTAAGAATCTCATTACCATCATATACTACCTTATGTGCAGCTCTAGCAACTTTTCCATACTCGGGATTGGGTACCTCTACAAGGGGAATACTATGCTTATCGCTTAAGACTCTATGCTTAGTGATCATGTGAGCAGTCTGAATGGTGTTCCCTTGTATGTATAGTTTATTCTCAAGTTTGTTTTTCAAAGTTTTAGGTTGAAAAAATCATTTAAAAGTTTTGATTCCTTAGCAGTAAACTCCTGTTTAAGCACCTTTACATTTTCTTGAAGTTCTTGCTTTTGCTTAACAGTTTTATTGAGCTTTTCTTGCAAGGAGATTAACTCTTGTTTTAACATTTCTTCCCTAAAGTTACTTTTTCTGATAATTGTACGCATTTGGAAATCCATCTCCTGCTCACCGTTAGTCAATTCAAACTTAGCAAGTTGTTCATATATAGCAACTTGTTCTTTATAGGCATTAAGTTCAGAGGTTATAGAGTTATCAGGGGCACATGCAGTGTATTCATAAAAAATATAGTCATCATTGACTGCAGAAGATGCATCACTTGGTACACTTTCACTTTCATTTGGCTTCACATATTGATCATATCGGACAACATCGCTATTACCCATATTTTCAATATCTGATTCAAAATTTTCAGTTGGTTGTACCTTGTCGTGTATCTTTTGCACATCAATGTCATCGTATAGTTTTAATACCTCTGATATGATTGATTCCTTGGAAGGACTGGCCTGTTGTGGTGAAGGAGCCGTTGGAGAGGCCATTGGTGAGATACTAGCCATGAAAATGGTCTGAGCAGTGGGTTCATCATCGACATCAGAATCAAATGCATCACAGTCTGCTACTTGAAATGCATTGGGATTGTTGTGTCCCATACCCTGCACTGGCTGTTCATCCACGTCTGCATCGTAAGTTTTGGCATTTCCCTCAGCAAGAAACAACAATTCTTCTTCATCCAATACTGCTCCATTATCTTGAGCTTGTACCAGCAGGATTTTGTCCTTGAAGTACTCTGCATTTTGTGGACGTTTAGGAGAAGTGCAGTTCCTCGCAATGTGTCCTTCTCCACCACAGTCGTAACATTTGATTGGCTTCCCTTGACCTTGAGCCATGTTCCTTCCTCTATTCTGATTACCCACGTATCCTCCACCTACACCAGCATTTCCATATCCTGCTCCTGCCATTCCTTGCTCATTCTGTCTTCCTTGCACATTTTGCACCACTACCTTTCCTTCTTTAACTGTAGCATGATTGTGAAGATTGGAAGCCATTTTGAGATGATTGTTGGTGTGTGGGGTGAAGTTCAGGTTTTGCTTAACCATTAGAGCCAGTTGATTAACAAGTTGTTCCATGAATGTGTCTAAATCTGGAGGCTTATACCCTGGATCTGGAATGAGTTTGTGATTACCATTTCCAGTTGGTATGACTTATGATGCTTTGGTGGTTATTCCTACATTTGTGTAGAATGTAGTTGAATCATGTCATGAGCTTGCATCTCTAGAATTGGTCTTGAACTTTTCCAAAATCATTCTTTCAAACACAACATGTTTCTCATTTTGAAGCAAATAAGCATACAATTGCTCGTAATTAGTGTTTCTCAATCCTTTGTTTAACTTGACTGCAGTGACAAATTTGTGCCATTCTGGATTCATGTTGTTCACAAACTTTGAATTGAGCTGGATATTTAGCATAGTCATTTTGATATTCCTCATGTCATTCACAAGCTTGTGGTATCTCACATAGTATTCTGTAACAGTTTCCCCTGGATTCATCTTAAAGTTCTCAAAGTCATCATACAGTTGAGACTCCCTGTCTTCTTTAGTCAATTCAGAACTAGAGAGAAGCATCTTAACATTGTCCCATACTGCCTTAGCTTCAGTGTTGTGATTGATCAACTTGTAAATGTCCTTAGGTAAACCCTGAAGTATGATGTTTGAAGCCCTGATGTCTGCATCGTATCTCTTCTTCTCCTTATCAGTAAGTTCATCATACGTCTTTGCTCTATCCAATCCAAATATCACTGAACTATCAGCAGCAGTTTCAAGAATGTCTCTGGTAGTCTCAACTTGATATAGTCCTTCATCAATTGACTTAAGTATGTTAACCTCATTTTCTTTTCCTAAGCAATACAGTCTGATTCTTTGAGCCCAAGAGTCATAGTCGGTTCTGTCCAGCATGGGAGGACGAGTGTCAGATCCTGCAGCTTGTACCTCATCAGCAATGGAAGAAGTGATTGTAGTCATGATTATAGATTCTTCGGGATTTTACAACTCTTTGATTAAACCGGGAAATAGATTCTTTCATGGGATTTTACTAAATCAAAAGAAAACCGTAAATCATAACACGAAGAAACAATATGTCTCAAAAGACAAATCGCGCACTTGACAAGTCGCTCTATAGACAAATCGCACCCTAATTCCCAAATCACTTAAACGACAAATCGCTTAAGCAGATAAATCGCTAAACAGACAAATCGCTAAACAGACAAATCGCTAAACAGACAAATCGCTTAGCTAACAAATCGCATAATCCTCAAATCACATAATCAGACAAATTATAGTACACAAGTACAACCACTACTTCCACTACTTTGTCCTTTCTTGTCGTTTTGTCTCAATAGACAAATCGCATAGTATACAAATCGCTTCACAGAAACAGACAAATCGCTTCATTAAGCAATCTCTCGAGAGACAAATCGCATAAAAACTAGGACAAATTGCATACAAGAAAACATATCCGAGACACAAATCGCTTAACAGAAACTTTCTAAAACACCACTTTTCAATCCAAAAACAACCCAACCACGATGATTCAAACCTTCCAAATCAAAACCTAAACACATATAATGATTCTAAACACAAAAGTACTATCCAAATCTAAACTTTAACACTAGAAATGATCCAAATGATGCAGACTACTCTAAACTCATTCAAACCCAAAAACCTTATGAAAACCACTAGAAATCCAACAACATGAAAGATGAATGATCAAACCATGGCTCTTGATACCATTTATAACATAATGGAGTTCATAAACACATCTCATATATTAATTTTGGGGCGTATAGTTTAGGTTCTAGAGAGAGAAAGTGGAAGAATTTAGGGAACTTAGTGAGACAAAGAAAAATGATATTATTAAGCTCCAACCCTCTACCTTGGGAGGTAGAGGGTATTTATAGTTTCTTACAAGACACGCCTCCTACGGGTTGTGGATCAGGCATACAGTGGGTAAAGACCCATCCGTCCTCCACAGTGTTACTTAACAAACTACTCACTAACATTAAATGACTACGACTACGAGCTTTCTAACAAATACATATACTTGAGATGACTGACACTTTAACTACCGGATTTACTAAATCCTAACACCATTTATTAATCATGTTTATGTATATATATATTTCGTCAAATTCAATATAAGTCTTAAATAATTATTCGTTTCGAGTCCACAAGCACGAGTCATGACTTCTCGGCTTTTAATCAATCTATAGTTCAATATATACTAAAGTCCATGTTACGGCATTGTCGGGGTCCACTATGACTAAAAAGTCAAAGTAACACCGACGTTGCACAAAGTTGACAATTTATAATATAGTCCAAGTGAATAATCACAATAGCGCAAATCAATCTCCAATCAACCCATAACCATCTCGCGATCCAAACAATCTACCAAATATACCCGAAACCAATGTTATGACCCTAATGGTCATGACACGGTCCCGGTTAAGACCACGTGAACAAAAACAAGCTCTAGAAGCTTTTCAGCTCCACGTGTCTCATCCAAACACCAACAACAACTACCAACAAGATACCACAACAACCCGACCCGGACCCTTAGTCCTTAGGGGTCATGTACGCCACACACCATGACCCAAACGTGGGTCTTGTGGCTCTTACGCCTCATCCAACACATCCAAACACTCCCAAATGGCTTCTACTACAACCAAACACAATCAATCAACCTCCAAACAACATCCAATCATCAAACCCATCAACTAATCTAAACCCATCACATGAAACTATTACTAAAATGCAAAAACACAATAAAATGATACAACACACGATACCAAATCACTAGCTACATGTTTTATTAGTTGTAAATTAGTTTTAGACCCAAGTTTCACCCAAAACCCATGATGGTCGAGCCTTGTACGAGCCCTAAAGAGGTCGTACGTGGCTTTCCAAGGCTCAAACGAGCTTGACCCACGTTTCTTTAACCTTTTCCAAACCCGATCTACGAGATTACTTGAAAACCCTAGAATCACGAATAGTTTATGTAAGATTTGGAGGTGTTAATGAAGGTTTCTATAGGTGTTCTATATATGGATGGAAAAATGAAAGAGAGATCTATCAAATGGTGGTGGAGGTGTGATGCCACTCGCCGGAAGGTGGCCGGAATTTGGCCGGAAAGGGGCGACAGTGGTGGTGGATATTTTAGGGTTAGTGTTTGGTTGGTGCAAGAGAGAGTGTGTAGAGAGAGAAAGTAGAGAGTGTGTGTGTTTTTAGTAAGAGATTGAAAGTGGTAAAATGAGGGTGGATGGGAGTTTATATACTTGGACTTGGGGACTCAAAAATAAATAAAAATCGGGGAGGGGGGCGCCGGCCATGGGGTATTTGGGGGGCCAAAGTCGTGATTTTTCATAAACTATCCCGTTTACCCATTCCCGAGCTCATATATTGTCCTACGAGTGTCCCACGATGTTCCTTCGACTTTCTATTGCGTTTATTTATGTTTTTCCACGAGTTTTGACTATTTATTTGTCAAGTTTCGAGTTATGGTTTAAAAGTTACGTTATTTCTTGTTTTAGGATTTTATTGTAGCGAATCGAATAGTGCCTAACAAAAAGAGTTAAAACTTACACGATAACCCATACGATAATAAAATGAATCATAAAAACCAATAAACGATATCAAATCAAGTCATGGTCAATTAAAATAGTTCTAAAGGTAAAAACTCGGTTTAGTTTAACGTAATGCGGTTACCTAAAATAGACTCCCTAATTGCCAGTTGTCACAGAAAGGATTTCTCTTCATGTTTTTATTCCAAAACGTTAGTGCACGAACTAGTATGGGATATGATTATTGACACTCATCATATTTGCTTATTAAAATAAACTTGAAATGATTTCATCACGAAAAATGCCGAAAGGGTTCGTAAGAACAAGTTAGATAAGAATCATTTTCAAAACAAATGGATTTGATAATAATAGTCATTTGGTTAAAAGGCCGAAAGGATTACCTATGTAATTGTATTCTTATAATGATTTCTACATGACATAAACCATCGATTGTGAATCATTTGCCTATGATTTGTGCATTACTTCAAGTTTACATCAAGCTATCATGAACACTCTAGACAATTGGCTATGACCTACACACAAGTATATATTTCTTTAATTGGTTTTTAGAATAACAAAAATTTCGTTGGAGGCTTGACAAACCTTCTTGTTTTAAACAAATCAATAACCACAAAACCCTTGGGACGATCTCGGCTTAACCACCTTTACTATCACGGACGAGTATACTTGCTCGTATGTGTTGAATACAATTGTCCGGTAAATCGTGTTTATAAATTTTAAAACTTGTACACGGCTTAGCACATCAAGTTTTTGGCGCCGCTGCCGGGGATTTGATTTGTTTTTTTCTATATTGTTTGAAGTCTTAGTATAATTGTTTGAAAAAAAATCTAAAAAGTTGGTTTTTAGGGCCAACCGATTCGGCTGCGAAAGCAACCGATCAGTTGGAGCCCTCGTAAAACTTTTCTTAGTTTTTTTTTGTTTTTTCAATCTTTTGGTTAATTAAGTGTTTTGTGTTTATGTGTTTAGGTTTATTTTGCTGTATTTTCAGTTTTCTTGGTAATTAGAGTATTTATTTTTGATTATTTCATGTTATTCTTATTTTGTTTATTTTTAGTTTAATTAAGGTCTTAATAAATTATGTTTTAATATGTTTTTATGCTTTAGTTAATTTTCAGTTTTAGTAGTTAAAAGGATTAGATATAATAATTAGTTATGTTTATTTAAAGTTTTAACTAAGGTTTAATTAAATAGAGTTAAGTTTTTAATTATGATGGTTAATAAATAGCTGCATTAATTAGAATTTAAGTTAGAATTAATTGTCTTTTATTAAGAAAAAAATTTAAAATCTAAAAAAATTAATTTAAAAAAAAAATAAAAATTAACCGAGCCGGTCGGCTGCAACCCGCAACCGATCCAGCTGGTTTATTTGGTTAGGAAATTTTGTACCAACCGATTCGATTGGGAGTCTAACCGATTCGGTTGAAAGTCTCATTAAATATTTTTAGTTTTTTTTAATTTCAGGTTTAAGCTTGTGTGTTTAATTTTAATAAGTGTCTTAAGCTGTTTTGATTTTAATTTTTAATTTGTTTTGATTGTAACTAACCCTTAACACTAATGATTTGGTTGTTTATGTTTTTGTTGGTTTTGTTTTGATAGATAAGTAATTTTGTTAAGCATGGATAGTTTGAGCGGAATTTCGGAATACCTAAGGAACTTGGACGAAATGTTCAAGGATACAGGGAGAATAAAGTCGTGGTTTTCACTCAATCCCCTCTCACGAGGTACGATTCTCCATTTATGCGGTTTGCTACGCCTTGTAGTATCAAGGGTGTTAGTGCATGGGATGCTCAACTAAATATGGCTTATGGTGATAATTATATTGTCGATATGGTGCTTGATAATCTTGGACACGTGAGGCTAGATTATGAAGGTTACGGAAGAAAGATAGTAAAGAACTTACGCATTAACATTCATAGGCATATCTTTGAAGTTGATTTTTTTGTGCTAGATGGAGGAAACGCGGATGAGCCCGATGTTTGCTTTAGGAGAGATTTTCTCGTTACTACCAAGTGTAGGTTGGATTTCGCGCTTGGGGAGATGAGAATTAACATCACAGATTTGGAAGAGGCAAAGGATGTGAATGAAATGTTAGTGGAACTATGTGGGAACATGTAGCATGAAAAGAAAGAGAATGTGGAGGTCGTTAAAATGGGTAAGGCTAATCGGATGAAAACTTCACTAAACAAACTCACCCGTACCACCACCACCAAAAATGGAGACTTCTCACCATCACCACCAAATTCACCACCAACCTTTAAACCATTGACCCAAGAACAAAAAGAGGCGATCCTGGAGAACTTGGAGCAAAAGTTTAATGAATTAAATGAAAAGAAGCCCGTTATTGAGGTATTGCAAGACTATGTGATTTACCGCAAGAAGCTTGACGCGGTAATGCTAGCAAGGGCTCAATTGGAGGATAAAAACTTGAGTGAAGAGGAAAGGGATATGATTTTGGAAAAGGAGTTGCCAAAGAAAGAGAGTGATCCGGGGAATTTTGTATTACCCATCAAGGTGAATGGTACCACTCCAATTTATGCACTAGCGGACATGGGGTCTAGTGTAATTGTTATGCCATATCAACTTTATAAAAATCAAGGGCTTAGTAAACCTCACCCGCTCAAGCGAAGTTGACTATGACCGACAATTCTCGTGCCAAGGCAATGGGAGAAGTAAAGAATGTGAGAGTCCAAACCGGTTACCAAGCTTACCTACCCGATTTTCTTGTGTTGGACATTCTGGTAGATAAGAGTTTGCCTCTTTTATTAGGTAGACCATTTCTTAAAACATGCGGGGCAATCATTGATATGGGTCGAGGTACCATGACCATAGATGATGGCATCGCTAAGCAAACGTATTATCCTAAACCGAGAGGAAAAGTGTTGGAGTTTATGGAAGATTTAGAGTTTATGGATGAAGAAAAAGATGTATTGACATGTTTTGAAGTTGGTCGTGATGACCAAGGAAGGGAAATGTTTGGTCCAATTGCTCCACCCTATTTTGACTTGGAAGATGAAATGGAAAGGGCTTTAGCAATGGAAGCATTCTATAATCCTTTTAAAAATGTTCTTGTGTTTAAAAAAACTCACAGATTTTATCAGAACCTTGCCCGTGCAACTAAAGAATTTGGAATGGGGGCCTAATTGTGCAAGTGTTTACAAGAAGGAAGAAGGAGATGGAGAATGGGACGTGAGGTTTGATATTTTGTGCCCGAGTGGAAGAAGCTTTGCAAGGAAGTTCAAGACGCATGCAACTACCCGTGAACTATCGAGAAAGTCTCAAAGTGAAGACATTTTGAAACATGAGTACTTTGAAGGATGAAGAGGAATGGAATATCACGAAAAAAAATAAAATCACTTGCTTGTGCTAAATCGTTTGATTTGATTTTACTTTTATGCATTTTAGGAGTTTTTCATATTTCTTTTATTATTATGATTTTGGTTTAAGGTTTATCCTAAGACATCTTTGGTATTAAGCTTTAATGATGATGGTTTTATGATTAAGTTTGAGTAGGTAGTTAGAGATTGTTAATTTGGAATTTGCAATTGGTTGGCCAAATGTTGTGTGGATCTATCAAAGATTTTTGAGTAAAAATTATTTTTATTTGGTAGGTAAAATAACCAAGTGAGGTAAGAAGTTAAATTTTCTGCAAAAATGCAAACCGAATCGGTTGAGCTTAAGGCTGATCGGTTTTGAGGAGGTACATGTACCAAAAATTCAATTTTCCAGAAACACACACACACACTAATCCTCCAATTGGGTTCCAAAAATTCGACCACTAAGAGTTAATTCAAGGTTCTAGGAGTGTTAAGAGATCATCATGGCTCTAAAGCAAGTTAGCATTTTCAATCAATTAGCTTAATTAAGGTTTAATTTGAGTTTTAATTCGAAATTGCAAATTAGGTCATGAATTGGGGGTTTTTGATAGAATTCGAATTAAGATGAAATATTTTGGAATTAAGTGGGTAATTGATGTAGGACTACATTGCAAAAAGAATTATGTTAATTGACTCAACTTTGGAAGAGAATTAGTTGATTGAATTTTCGGATTCAATTAGGGTCAAATCTTGAATCAAATTAAGTTGCAATTGTTGATTCCCAGATGTCATATGATTAATTCTCGGTGATTTTAAGATACCACATTGTTGTTTAGAGCATTGATTAAGGAATTGAATTTGAGAAATTATTATATGTTCTAAGGAATGATGAATAAATCATGAGGATGATATGTTTGAAGTGAATTAACGACAAATTGAGGTTAAAGAAATCATCATTAGGATTCAAATGAAGTGTAGGAGTGAATTAGAATGGGTAGAAATCTAGTGAGAAGTCGAAATAGGAGGCTTTTGCCTTCTGCAGCATGTGCAACCGGATCGGCTGGGAATGCAGACTGATCGGTTGGTGTAAGGTTCGTGGAGCAGCCGATCAGCTGGCTCCACAACCGAAACAGTTGCTCGCTTTTGTTAAGGTTTTTTCAATTTTTTGAACTCGAATCTCTGGGCTTCTATAAATTGTAACGTTGGTTCTAACACTCTTATATTAACATATATTTGTGATTTCTACAGAGAAATGTTGTAGGTTCCTCAAGTTCGATGCGGATTCCGATGAACCCGATTGTGAACAACTATTGTCAAAGGAACGCAAGAAAGAAAGTCACCTATGATATGCGAGCAGAGGGTAATGTGAACCTGAAGTTTAGTAATCTATCAAAGGAAGAAAAGCACGCATTTAGGGAGCGTCTTTCGAAGTTGCAAACAAGAAAAATTGCGGTTCCATGGTTGATAGATTGGGACTTGTTTAAAGAATATGAGTGTGAGGAGAAATTGAGAGGGATGATGAAGATGAATTATTTTTATCCGGATGATTGAGACATGTTTGAAGATCTTTCTTGGGAAAGAGCCTTCAATATTCATGAGGATGTTTATAGGGAATGGTGTTTAGAGTTTTTCTCGACCATGTATTTTGAGAGGAAGGTAAATTTGCGTAATATCATGGACGAGATTTGTGTTTGGTTTAGATTATGTGGGAAGGATCATGCATACACTTTGCCATATTTTGAAGTCGCTCTTGGTTTATACGAACAACATGAGATTAGTCATAGATTGTTTGAGGTTCATTTTCTTAGGCTTAAAAGGTTTGAAAAAGACTATCCTAGTGTTCCGGCCTATTGGAATCGCGTTGGAGATCCTTCATGTGTGAGGAGGAATTCATCAACTCTAAAGAACCCGTTGTTGAAAATCCTACACAAATTGATAGTATGGGGGACGTTCCATAGGAAAGGAAGTAGGGATAAATGTCAAAAGTCGGATCTATGGTTGATGGATGTTTTGGAGGGGGCGAAGGATGGCAATGCGGCTTGGATCATAGCCGAGTATCTATCTATGAGAGCTCCAGGAATCAAGGACAAGAGTGACATTTGTGGAGGACACTATGTGACAAGGTTGGCAAAGAATCTTGGATTTTTTTTATGATAATGAGTTGGACAAGTGTGCTGATCCATGAGTTTGGATAGGAGAAATAGGGTGTTGGGAGCATGGGCTAATCCAACACCACAACAACCAACGGAGAATGTATCTAGTGGTATGACAAGTAGCTTTAACTCGGGATGGGGTGATTGGAACCGGGAATTAAATGATATTGAGCGTAGGGAAGTTTGGAGAGATTCGATGATGTTGAAGAACAATTATGTGAATGATTACTCGATGCCTTTTCTTCAAGACATGGCGCATGAAGCCAATTATGAGATGCCTCCCAACAACCCACCCAATGTTCCAGCATATCTGTAACCACCCGCATTTTTAGGTTACTTTTCATTTTCGAGAATTTACTATTCACTTTTACTATTCACTTTCACTATTCATCCCGTAAAAATTTTACTTCACATTCTCGTAAGATAAATTATTTTAGTAATGACCTGAGAGTTTGACAATCGTTAGATCATTTTCGCAAAAGTTATTAAGAAAACATCGTTTTAAAGTTTCGTTTGGACGGTCCACCGTTTAAACATCACACGCATAACGAAAATCAACCCTGATAATTTTCCTCGCATCAGATGAATTTTTAGAGCACTCATGATTAATTTGAGAATTTTTAAGAATTATTATTTTTATGTTACCAAATAAGCCCAGCGCAGAACAAAACTGAACTTACGTTTTAAACAATTCTACTTACATCCAGACTTAACGATTCCTGCACTGTGTTTCTAATATGTTTTTGACACTTTTATATTTTTGGAAAAGACAAACATATTTCCCTCCTCCTTTGACCATAAAGGAATTAACCTTGTACGTTCTACATTTCTGCTTAAATCGCGTAACTTTTAAACTTCACGAATAACTGTAAAGTTATCCCGCGTATGACGAAAACCACATTTTAACATCTCATATCACTTTTAGACTAATTTTATTCTACTCTAAATAAATTCATGGTCGTTTCCCTGAAATTTCGTTCTTTTCTGATAAACTGCGAATTACGCGTTTTTTTACCTGTATTTCCAGCTTTAAGCAGCGTTTTTGCACCCAATGAGACTTATCACCCAATTTATATTTTTAGATGGATTATAATGATGAGTTTCATCATTCCTACAAGTTTCATGTTTTTACGATACCCGGTTTTATGTTTTATGGCTTAACGACTTACGGTTGGCATTTAACAGAACCACATCATGCTCTAAACTCAAGATAAGATCAAAACTATCCACCTAAGTCATCTTATCACTATATGGCCGACTTAGGGGGGGGGGAGTCATAATTTTGGTGGCAAAATCCTAACCATGGTTCCTTTAGATCATTACAAGTGTCATAACCTAACCATGGTTAATATTTAACCCAATATATGGTTAACCAAACTTACCCTCCTATAAATAGGAAGTAAAATACATCCTAAACATCTTCACAAACTGTTCTTGGTCGTTCAGATCACAAATCCTTCACATCTTCCATCATTTGATCTATAAACTCCAAGTTTATGCAAGGAAGTTCCAAAGATCAAGCTACTACATCAAATCTCTAGCAAGTTTAAGTGATCTTCTTGAGTTTAGATCCATTCAAGTCACTTAGTACTTCATCACCAACTCTTCAAGTTTGCAAGGGTGCCAAGGTGTGGAAAGCTAGCTCAATCCGAAGTCTTTCCCGATCAATCAAAGTCCTATCCTAACTAAGTTACTCCTTTCTTATTGAAAGCCAAAAGTTGTAAGCAACTTATCACCACCATCATCTCATCTTTATTATTCATAATCTTAACTATTTCATGCTATATATATAGTTACTATGTTGATTCATGATGTACATATACTCAATCACTTGTTTTAATTCACATATTATCATAAAAGTAACAAACTAGTAAACTAGTCATATTCTACACATGTGAGACCATTAAAAACAGTAACATAAGGACTTTATAACTTACATAATATGATAGACAAGATAAAAAGGTAAACATAGCAATTTGAATCACCCGAAACGGACAAACGAGTCAAAAGTTATAAGCAAAAGAAGTTAGCAAAACCAAAACGCCGAAACTGCCAATAGCTTGCTGTTTTGAGTTCTTCCATTCTAAAACTGGTACTTCTGGTCCGAATCATCAAAAAGTTAAAACACGAAAGTTGTCCGGAACGACGTTTTCCTTCAATGTCAAAAGAAGCTCGGACCTTGAAAACGCTTAAACAGGCCATAAATCTTTCAAAAACAGAAACTGCCCTATATTTAAGTTTCACAACTATACTTTTGTCACAACTACAAGCAAACCAAGAGGCCTAATGGCCATAAGCCAAGACCACGACTACAGCTAAGGTCAAGGATGAGTCTCAAGACCATGGTAGTCAAGACCAAAGTCACGGCAAGACCATGGCTAAAGCCTTAAGGCTTGTGGTAATCATATTTATGAAACGACGAGAACTTGTAAAAAAACATGATAAGCTTATTTATATAACAATCTTCACTCAAAACATATGTTGTATCTACTAAGTTCTACAATAGTAGGGAGCTTCATGTGAGGGGTTCATTTGAGTAAAACATATCGACGAGTTGCTGGATTTACGATTTAAAGTGTCCTAGCTCCTCGAACGTTTACTGCATGACCTCTGAATTATGATGGCCCGAACGGTAGTACGATATCTATAAACTAAATATGTTTTCACATATTAAAGATATTTCTATAAACATCATATGATAATTGACTACATCATGATCAACATAGGAATATATATATATATAGGATGGTTTATGTTTTCCTAAACATTATTCCAAACCTAAGTCGCAACATTCTATTTTAGGTTGCTCGTAGAAGTTCCCACGGCATATCCGTCATTCTCATTATACATTTGCTATCATTTACTTTGAGGTGAGTTCATGGCCCCACTTTCTATTACTTAATTGTTTTACAAACCCTTGGGGGAGATACATGCTTTATTTTAAACCGAACACATTGCTTTCAAATTCTATACTTATCTGATTATTTTACTTGCACTAAGTTACCGCATTTGCCAATCTTAAGTCCCTAAATCATGAATCATTAATCACGAGTGAAGTGAGCGCGAATATTGTGGATAGATCTATCGGGATTGACGAATCCCGTTTGTTTGACTAGGATCCGGTAAACAAACGCACTATATTTGAGTACATCAGGTAAAACGGCAAATTTTACCTACTTGGGGCATCGGTTACTATTATATGACAGCAAGTTAACGCCTTGATTGCATGATGCTTTGTGAATAATAACTGTTTTGTTTTCAAAACATTGGTGTGAGTCTAATTAACTCACACTACCAACATAATGTGTTCAACCATTTAACAAACTCTATGAATTTCACTCAACCTTTGTGTTGACAGTTTTAAGCATGTATTTCAGGTCCATAATGTCGGAAGCTGGCACGGAAGAACAAGGATACTGAAGAAGGCTATAAATTTTATTATCATTCAAAAACCCATTTAATGTATTTTGTAAACAATGGAACCAACTGGGACCTCATTTTTGTAAACTCTGATATTTATATAAATCGAATGATAAATCTTTTAAAATGACTCCATTAGAGTTCGTTTTCTATTATTATGACTTTTGTGCCATGAAGTAACACCCAGTTTGAATTCCGCTGCGTATCATGAAATTGGGGGTGTTACAATATCCTTTCCCATATATTCCTTACCCTGGTCCTTATCCTTACCCATATCCTTGATATGCACGTTTTCCCGATCCCGTGCTGATGCATGGTAGAGTTCCTGAGTTCGGAGGATCAAGTGATGATGTGGGTGGTTCTTCATCTAGAGCTCTCCCTAGGGAGATTTCCGGCGCCTCCCTCCAATTTTTCCGGCTAAACAATCATTCTGAATCGCCTCTCTACTTCTTGTATGCAATCGATTCAGTTTGGCTGTTAGTTTCTAGGGGTGGCGCCTTATTCCTTGATCTTTCTATCTTTCTGAAATCATGATTTACCTCTAACCTGATTTGGTAATCGGATTTTTGGGGTCATATCGCCTAGGGTTTTTTCTTTACATAATCCAACTGTGTCGGTGCATTTTGGTTTGACGATTACCCTATTAGGGTTCCGTTAAAATTATATTTACATGTTGGTTTATCATGTGCGAATAATGCTATATCATTTGGCTTTGTTTGGGGTCTGCTTATGCGCATCATTACATTATAAAACCCTAACTTTTAGGGTTTTATTTATCTTGGTAAGTAATCAGTCCTGGTTTTCTGGGTATGGAAGTCGTTTGGCTTGTTGATTTACGTGGGTTTGGAGAGAGATGTCATACTTATTTGGATGTAGGATCTAGTGGGTTACTGGTTCATGGGGCGTTAGGGTTCTGGTAAACCCTAATTCATTTTGTGTTCATTTCAATCTCATCGGTGCTACATGGTTATTTATTTACTACCGAACTGATTGGGATTTGATTGGTAGTGATCTGAATTTCATAGACCTGTTCATGAGGTCTTTCGTGATTCATATTCTGGATGTTAGGGTTTCGATGACCTATTTTAGTGGGTTCAGGTTCCAAGCGTACTAGACTCTTATATTGGTTATTATTACGTACCCTTGTGATAATAATAGCAGCAGTTGCATACTTGAATCGCTAGTGGGTCATGTGTTATTGAAGTCGACAAACCTGGGTTCTTCGCCGTGGGGTTTATGTCGTTTGTTTTTTTCTGGTTAGTGGTGTTCTCGTCCATTGAATGGGATGCTATGGTATGTTTTTTGCATGCCAATTGATGATGGATAGAAGCTGCTACCGCGGATGTGCGTTGGTTTCCTTCATATTTGTTGGTTATTCTTATTGGCGTTCGGTTTTGCATCTAAACATACTCCGTTGGAGCGAGTTTGTGCTTGCTGCTCTATCCGTGGTTTTAGAGTCTCTCACCAACCGTAGTGTGAAATTTGTGAACTGAATTCTAATTTGATGATCCATGATTGTGTGAGGGTTTCCGTGAAGTCTATGGCGGATATAAGACGCTATTGTGGTAAGTTGGAGGATTCCTATGATATGGGTTTTGTGGACTTTGAGTGCTCATTCATGGCATATTATACGTGGATTCTTCATGGAAGTTAAGATGGACCGTCAGAGTGATTCAGAAGGCTCAAGTGTTTACTTGAGTAGTATTGTAATGTTTTTATGTACTTTTGTCATTTTTGATAGGTTCATTTTAGTAAGTTATAGGAATGGTGTATCATTCTTATATTTTGAGTCTGTAAGTGTCCTAAGGGACTGTGATGAGGGAAATCACCCTCATCCTATGTACCTCAACGTTTTTTGGAGTAATGAATTTTACCGGGGTGAATTAACCCTTTTATCCAAAAAAAAAAAGAAGAAGAGGAAAGTGTATTCGGTGTTTGACGAAGATGAGAATTACGAGACTGAAGGAAAGGAGGAAGAAGATGATGAAATGAGCGAGGATGACCCATGATCGTGATGATCATGATTTGATTATGGTTTGGATGATGATTCGAAAAAAAATTACGTGTGTCGAACAATTTCTTATCTATTCTCTCTAAACTATTCCTTTAGGACTAATATCGTACTTTGTTTGTTGGTTTAAATTAGCATTTGGTTTGTTTTTAGTTAGTTTGTTTTTTTTCTTTGTTTTGTATATTTTGCAATTTTGTTTGCAGGGTTGATATACAGGAAGCTTATTTTTTGTCAATGTTTGGAGTCGGAGAACTCATACGCTTATTTATGGCCAAATATGCATATTGTGTATTTACTCCGATAGTATCTATTTGACTAATTCCTTTTCCCATTTTATTTACTTTGAAGTTCATTTTATTACATTGAGGATAATGCAAAACCTAAGTATGGGAGAGGGAATAAAATAGGAAAAATGATATGATTTTTAAATTTTTAGTTATTTTTAGTGTTAATTTTTAATTTTTAGGTAATTTGTGGATTCAAGTAACTAGTAGTAGTTCGCCCTTGATTATCTAGTTGTTTTTACACGTTATGTAATATATATTTAAAAACAACTTGATTATTTCAAGGGAAAATGACGCAAATGGACCGCGCGCCCTGAGGCTTATCACTTTCCGGACCACTTTTTTTTTTTAAATTTGAAAATGGACCAAGGGCAACCGCTGTCATTGGGCAACTCATTGACATTGTGACATGTGTCCCGTATGTGTAAGGTATTGTTTTTTGGGCAACGAAAATTCTCTAGACAACCGTATATTTTTAAAAAGGGTTGTTTCGTCATTTTACATTACATAGAAAGTACACATTTGAATAGTGAAAGTACAGTACATTTCTATTCAAATTCCAATAGTCACTGACACAAAAACATCCATAGTTACCGTTTTTCTCTGTTTTTGCTTCTCGCACAAAAGCATTCTTACTTACTATTTTCACAAATCAAACCGTCTTCTTCGTCAGCCCCCTCTCTTCCTTGTAACTTATGTTATGTCACCATCTATAAAGCTACAGTGTTGATTGCAAACCACATTCGATTGATCAAGTTTTTTTTAAATGTGGCCAAATATGGTACGTAAATATTCTTCTCGTTGTTTATTATATATGATTATTTCCAATTGGTTCTATGTTATAATAAATCGTTGTTGTTATTCGATTAATACCTATGTTAGATAGTTGTTAATTCCATTTTATAATCCATTGCTCTTTTTTATGTGTATCTGATTCGTAATTATGTAGGGTATGATACCTTAGATGTCGTTAGTTAAGTATGTAACATTAGTTGGTTCATTAAAAAATTTAGTGGCAGTTTGTAATCTAATAAGGACTGGTTTATATGCATCATCTATGCAATTGTTTACGACATTGGTATAGATTCCTTCTATGGCCGGAATTATTTTTGGTTTTTGTTGAGCCTTTTTAGGACTATGAAGGTTAATCATTACGAGTAAACTGAACTACTTTTCGTAATTATGTAGGGTAAAATACATCTGTTCCGTTTACCGCTCTTCTACAGCTTGTTTAGAGGCTTCTTCCTGCTTTTCCCTTTCCTTTTCTTTAGCAATTTCTTTAGCATTTACTTCCATATGTAATCTTTTAGCAAATTGTTCATCAAAAGCTATCTGCTCCTCTGTACTTTCAAACACCAAAGTTGGATCTACAATCCCTTTACCCTTTCCAATATCAGTTTCAGTAACTATAGCTTTCTGCATAGGTTCACCAATGTTTAGACTCTTAGCAATAGGTCTAGGTGCAGGCATAAGGGTGAGATTGGTTTAGGTTGAGCAATTGTATGGCAATCTCATTCTCAGCCTCTTTTGGTTTTGGTGTTGGTGTTATTGCGGTGGTTATAATTGTAGCAGTGGTTGCCCTCTGCAGTGGAAATGTCTGAACTGGCAGTGGGTAGAATAATAGCAGCATTGGTTGCAGCAGTGGTTACTGCAATACTAGCAGTGGATGCAGCAACACTGGCAGTGGTTGCCTGCACCACTTCCTTCTACTTTTCTTCATCTGCAGCCTTTGAAGAATCATCTATTACTTTGGACAACAATACCACATGATTTCTCTATTCGGTGGACGCCTTGCATCAAAGGTCAATCCAACCTTGTTTTCTCTTTCCAGCCAGCACCCAATGCATATCATTTCACAACCGGATTCCTCAGCCATGGTGAAACTTGTTTGATGTTATAAAGAAAAGAATAGCATTTACGGATTATATAAGAACGTCTGCTAGCATAACCATCTGTATTTTTTTGCTTCATTTATTATACTTGAATGGTGTGCCATACTAGTTGGTAGGAGAATTTAATTGAAGAGTAACACACACTCTTTCTAACCTATTCAATTAACTTGTGAGCAGTCAAATAAAAGGTCAGCCAACATTGGAATTTAGCCGTTTGGCTTTCTTATTATAAAGCATAGCGGCATTAAATACCCACATTTACACACACACCTACCCAAGTAATCAGCTTCGTTCGCTACTGCCAGTATAACATGCCTATATTGTACACAGACAGTTGTAACGTTAAGCATCCCTATATTTGTAATAGCAGCAGTAACCTTAGAAAACATGTAGTAACAACACGTAAACACACACTAAAAAAACACACCCCTAAAGTTGAACGACATTTTGGGCGGAGGGGTATTTTGGTAACTATTGAATGAAATTTTCAGGGGTCTAAGTGAATTATTGTCATTTGCTTCCACACCCCTAAAGTTTATCCCATTTTTCTCTCTGTCACCTTCAATCACACATAAACACACAACCCCTAATAGCAACCAGTTCTGGATATTAATCGCATCTCCGTCATCTATTTTCTGATTGAATCCAGCGTTTTTTATCTCCAGCGTTGACTTTGGTATTGACTCTCTAATTTCTTTTTTTTATTTAATCTGATTCAGTTTTTAACAACTTTTCTCTGGCGTTGACTATCTCATGTGTATATGTTAATTGAATTTCATATCTATTTTTTGCACATGTGAAGATGTTAATTGATTTATTAGATATTGTTTGTTTGTTACTTTTGACTATCTCATGATGTGTTTTTTTATTATGTATCTATTTTTGCACTTGTGAAGATGTTTATTGATTTATTTAGATACTGTTTTTAGTGTTTGTTTATTACGTTGACTATCTGATGATGCGTTTGTGAAAGAACCGTTTACGAATTAGGTGTTTGATGTTTAGAGATGCTTTTAGATTGCATAAATCATATTTTATCTTTGGAGAATATCGAGATTAGTGACTGTTTGCTATTCATAGTTTACCTTTGAAGAATATCGAGATTAGCGATTATTTGATTTACTTACGTTTTTTAAAATTATGTTCGCTACTGAAGTTTATCAGTAAGTAATGGAATTTTGAGGTTATTATTGTATTTAAGTTTAGTTAGAGTATATTCGCATGTGAAGAATATCGAGATTAGCTATTATTTTGATTATTTAAGTTTTCACAAATGATATCATAAAATCATAACATAAAATTTGATGCAGTAATCTTGTACCTTGTTAATTAGATAAATAGTTACTAGCTTACATACCAAATAAGTCCAAAATAGCACATTCTTAAACATATACAAAACACATTCATAATCCTAAAAATCATCAGCATCAGCTGCAACTTCTTTGAGTATCTTGATAAGGTTTTTGGCACATTCAACCATCTCTTGATACTTAGCTTTGACAACAACATTATGATCTTTCAAATTCTTAAAACTGGTTATCATCTCTTCATACTTCGCTTCAGCATCAGCATTATAATCTTTGTAAATCTTAAATTCAGCTATCGCATCTTCACACATTGCTTCCAAATTAGCATTATCATCTTCGATCCTCTTGAAACGCGCTTTCATATCTTCATACTCACATTCATACTCTGGAAGTTGTTCAATCATTCTCTTCCTCTTATCAATCAGCTCTTGTTTCTCTCTAAAATTTCCTTCTATTGGGAAAGTCTTTCCCGGCTCACAAGCAATTACCATTCTATTGAAATGGTCTATCATGTCTTTAAATAAAGAATCCTGCAAATTAGTACAATTCGGAGTGCATGTACCATCTTGACACAAAGAACACGGCATTTCGTAAATGATTGTGATGATTGATAATCTAATTGATCTAAATATTAATTGACTGAAATATCACAGTACAAGTTAAAGGTAAATTTCACAAATGAAATGGTGTTTTTAGATTTAGTGTAGACACCTGTATTATTTATTGACAATTTGAATTGGTGTATAGTGTGAATAATCCAAAGTCACTATGAGAATTGGTGTTTGTAAATGGGTTATTTGTGGCGACTAAGAGTTAGTGTATAGTTTTGGATATGAATCTAAAGTGGATTTCTAAAATAGTAGAGTATCAGTGTAGTTTTTTTTCATCTTAGTGAGCCAATGTTTTTATCAAACCTGAAATCATGGCCTCTGTATTTTACTTTTTTTGACACTTTTTTTGAACTCTAGCATTTGGCTATTTTGTTTACACCTGTTTAAAGGTAAGGATGTCAGTTGCTTTTTGGGAAATGGTTTGTGTATTTTTAAGTGACCTGATGTGCATAATGTACCATAAAGTAAATCCCTGCTAGTTAAATCACATTTAAATCAATTAAATAATCTTCAACAATCTGTAGACATAGTATATGTGCCTATTTATACACATGAGCGAATGCTAGAGTTAAGATTAAATGCATATTTTCCATTCTCATCAGCACTAGCAGTCCTTACTTGAACAAGCAGTTTTTTATTCTATAGTGTGACAGTTGTAATATACAAGAGGGACCTAGAATGACAAACACATAAACATTTTTACCCCACACACCACTTATCCTTTTATGGTCCCAACCACACATCAGTTATCCTTATCTTCCTAACAATCAACATCCTCACATTCCTTCTTATACCCTAGGTCACTTTCATCGAAGAATCCAAATAAAAAAATCGTCGTCCTTTTCTTCTTTTTTAGAAACAAATCCAGGTTTGTTGTACTCCCCCGTATGTACTTTGTTACTTTATTCGTTCATATATTTATTGAGTACATGAATATAAATAACTGTGCAGCTTCAAAAAATTATATTCTATTATTAAATATTTATTTAAATAAAAGTTATTGAAATTGTTATTAGGGTTTATGTTTTATAGGTATGGTCAGTATACCCCTTAAAGTCTAGTGGTTGATTCTAATTGTTATTAGGGTTTATTTTTTATAGGACATGGCGGAAACTAAAAAGTCATATTTAAAGTTCACCACAACGGGAAATTTGAATTTCAGCCACTCCGCTATGTAGGCAGTCGCCTTGCTGATGTCTGGTGTTTTAGCTCCACCAGGGTTGCATTTACCAGGGTGCTTGATCATGTTTTCAATGATATTGGAGGGGGAAAATGGGCTTTATTTTATGGTGCACCAAATAAGGCACTCGAAGATGGTTTAACATTGTTGCACACAGACAATGACGTTCGACGAATGTATGACCTTGCGGATGAGAATGGATCCATGGACGTCTACATTGTGCACAAGCTACAGGCTTTGTCACAATTTTATATCAAAAACATGGTATGGCAAGAAGAGGACGCTGGCATGCGGTGCGGTAGTGCAACACCTTTCAAAAGAAGGAAGCTAACAAAGCGTGTTTCTATCATGAAAACTGAAAGAGGGTTCGAGATCATAGAAAAAAAGGGGTAGTGCACAAGGAAATGAAAGACTGTTGCAACAAAATCACTCAGACATTTCTTTTAGCCAATAACAATAAGGTTACAACCAATCATATCGCAACACAACACAACACATGCCTTAGATGCATGGTTGCACCTGTTATGAATGTTTGTTGCCTTTAAAAAATTATAAGTTTATGCTGCCAACCATGCGATAGTGCTTCTATGGCCAACTTAGTGATGTTAGGTTTATGCTGTTAAGTCTATCATTTATGATCATATGGTTAAGAATTATGGTTGCCCGATCGTACAACAAGTATTGCCCAATTATGGAATTTAGTTGCCCAGATTGCAAATTCGACGGTGGCCTGAGGTACAAACAAAATTGCCAAATAATATAAACTATATTGTCAGAATTTTCGTGTCTAGATAGTAGATGACGATAACGGTTACGTTTGCTGATTAGAATAGCACAATTGGGGATAAATACGCCCAAAAATACTAACAACTGCTACAAGAGTTAAAACTGTTGCTTTGAAAGTACAAAATAATTTCGATTCAATTGGGGATAAAAAAAATAAAGAGTTACAACTGCTAGCTCAAAACATAGTTTAGACCAACACACAGCATAATTCGCAACACCTAACATTCTGTTGCAATCAATTTCGAAATAAACATCAATGGTGCCCAACTCTTCTGCTGCAACTCACAACATGGTTGCGTTTTTGGAAAAACCAAAGGAGGCTACAGGGTTTGAACAAACTCTCAAGTATGTGAATATGTAAATATGCAACCACTGCTACAGTATACGCAACCACTGCTAGTGTCGCTGAAACAACCGCTAGTGTAGACGCAAATATCAACTGTGTTTGTGTTTTCCAAATAATTTATATTAAAAAAGTCCCTAAAGTACAAAATGGTTTTTGCGAATTAAAAGGTTGACTAAGTAACGTTTTCCAAAGCAAATATCAACTTTGTTTGTGTTTTCCGATATGAATGTTTTACTTCAGTTTGTCAACGTGCATAAGCAACATTTCCAAAAGCAACAACAAATGTGGAAGCTACATTTTACCAAAAAAAATATATACAGACATAGCAAACTTTCAGTACAAAAAAGGATAATAAACCGATAAATTCAAACTGTTTATAATTACGGATAAGGCTTATCCAAATACCAAAAAAGGAGAGAAAATCTGTAAGTAAATATTCACGTTCCTTCCCTAGAAATTTTATGACAAATCCAGCAGGAAAAATAGATGCCCAGGGTAGGAGCCTAGGTACGTGCCTACCCACAAAACAGTAAATGAAAATTAATGATACCGCGTGCAAGAACAGTAAAATCCTCGCTATAAATACGCGAGGTAAATAAAGGGAGAAGCACATAAAAAACAAAAAAACAACCATTCCTCCACCAACAAAAATAGTTCGACCTGTACATCAGGCAACAGACAAATTTTAGAAACACCAAAGAGAAGTTCAAGATGTTATTCAGAAAAAGAACATGATGGTACACAGTACAAAAAGAATACATCCGTCCATCAACACCAACGCGTTGCCCACACACGGTCGTTTCCAAAAAGCCCATACATAGCCTAAACCTTTACCCCCAAAAAGAAAAACATAAGCGTAAAGCAGATGCTGCGACAACTGAAACATGTTCTTAAATGACTACTAATAACAATTAGTCGTTTTAAAATGACGACTAATAACCCATCTCCGCGACCATTCACAACATTCCTTCAACCAAAACCCATGTCCTTTGAGGTTTGTGGAAGCATGCCCAGACCATATGGCGTACCAAAGGTGGGAGTTTAAACCGATTCGACTCTCATTAGCCAGTTGGGATGTTCAAAGTTCAGGCAGTTCCTTCTTAACATCGTCGTTCCCGAGCGGAAGAAGGAAGTATATCATGGGTATTGGGTCGAAGGAGTGATAAAATGTGCAAAGAGAGGCAAACAACACGGCTAAAAATTATGGTCTCAGTCCTCTGTTGATTGTAGCCCGGCCCCCAAGCAAGTGTACGTCTACCAATCCTGGCAGATCGGGTTGGATAGACTGGGTTAAAGGTAAAAATGACGACCTTGCGGGCGCCAGGATAAAATAAAGAGCAAACCACATAAAGAATTCACAAAAAAAAATCACATGCTGACGTGTAGTGGATGATTGGTGTATTTGTTACAGTTCTCTCTCCTCACTCTAATTCAAACCTATCACCCGCTGACACGTCAGCGTGTGGATTTGTTTTTTGTGAATTCTTTATGTGGTTTTAGCATTGCTCTAAAATAAAAGCTGTGCGGATGGAAAAGCTGCCCCACTAAAAGCTCTTCCAGTACCGCGCAGAGGGGCGGATTTACACGGGAAACCCCTTGAAAGGCCTATCGAACTTCTCAGGGAATCCCATGGAAAAATACGGCCGCCCCACGAGGAAGCAAGCCACGGAATTCCTTCAAGAAAATGATAGAAAACAAGAAGAAGGATTCCGCCCTCATAAGAGAAAGGCAAAATACCAGCACCGTGAAAGCCAGCGGAAAATGACAATGTCAGCAAAAGACAAACTAGTGGTAGTAGAAGTCGCGTACCACTGCTAATGTAGTTTATCACTGCTAGTGTGATTGTGTCAGTTTAATATGTAACATTCTAGAATTTCTTGGGTAGGATGTTTTGTATTAAATAAGTATGGTAAGTATAATTATCCTGTAGAGTAAATAATGTATATTGTAAAGGACTCCTTAGCCTATAAAAGGAGGTCCTAGGCTAGAGTTTGATATAACTTTTCATCGTATTTAGAGCCGATACACTTCAAGGTTGTAATCGCTAATACTATTCAGAGTATTCGTGTATTAATAATATATCCAGGTGTTTAGTCAGAATAATTGTTCGTTACTTATTATTCTTCTAAAGGATAAGCACTAGATTCCGCATAGTGTTTAATAGCTTGTGTTTGTTTAGTCACCTTCTATACTAGATCGATTCGTCAGACTCAATGTACGAAACTATTTTATAGACCATAACTTATTGTAAAAACATCAACATCTTCACTTTGACGTAAGCACATAACGCTTCAGGTTATTAGATGTGTAGAGTTACATTCATTTGAGTTGATTATTTTGAGGTTTATGCGACATTTCTAAATGTAAAAAAATGCTACAATGCTTTTATGCTTGATTACTTAAATTAAATATCTCAAATTATAAAATGAATTGGTTGTATACTTACAACTGCTAGTTATTTTTTACTACTGCTAGTTATTCTGACTACTGCTAGTAAACAGAATAGGTTGTATACTTACAACTGCTAGTATTATACGCACAACTGCTAGTTATTCTAACAACTGCTAGTGATTGAAGACATCAACGAAATTATGACAGTCGTTGATGCTGTTGTGTATGGTCGTTTTTCTGCTGACCGTGTGTAGGTGGTGCTGTTACCATTATCGGCCCGAATAGCCCCATGCTGGTTTACAGCTGCTAGTAGTATACTCACAACTACTACTTAATTTTACTACTGCCAGTGATAGGATACCTCAACGAAATGATGAAACAGTTTTTAGTGTTGTTGTGTATGGCCGTGTTTCTGGTGCCCTTGGATAGGTGCTGCTATTACTATTCTGGGCCTGAATAGGTACATAGTCGTTTACTGCTGCTGGTAGTTAACTTACAACTCCTAGTTAAATTGTACTATTGGTGAATGATAAAGCTGTTTTTTGTAAGTGTGAATAGTCACTCGTTGGTAGTTATTAGTAGATTGTAGAATACAACTTGTACGACTAGAAGGACTCCTTGGTTTATAAAAGTAGTCCATAGGGAAAAGAAGTTGCCCTACGTACAACAGTTAGTTGCCAAATTGATATTTGGAAACAACTGCTAGTTGCGCAGATGAAAAAAAAATGGATAATGGGATTACACAACAGAGGAAATACTAAATACATTGACATACAACATTTCATACAGACGGCAACCTACTACATATTACGATTACCACATAATTATAAGTTTAATGGTTACATATTATATAACCACTTGATATACAGACACACCAAACTTTTTGTACAAAAATTTAATTGACACAGGGTATTCAACCCATACATAAAACTACAACCACTAGAACAATTTTACAATGGCTGTGACGGAAGATCGGGGGAGTTTCAACAGCTTCCTAGCGATCTCCCAATTCTTCTTGATATTATCATAACCATCGTCCATCAAATCGCTGGCCCTGGTATACATTTTCTTTAGCGACGTGGAAAAAGCAAGTATAAACTTTATTATGTGTAATTCATTCTGTGATCTAGGAAAGGATTGAAAAATCACAGTCTGAATCTGCCCATGGCTGAATGTGGTTGTGTCTAAATCTAATGAAAGTTGTTCCAAAGGTAAAACACTAAGCGTGTGTGCAGCCTGGAAAATCAAATAGTATTGAGTTACAAAAACATGCCAATTTACGGATGTTTATTTGATACGTATGAAATAAAGTATTACACTTACTCTGGTTTCCAGCATTTTCAAGTTTGGAGATCCGCGAATCATTTGGACGATGAGTGACACGATAACAGTATCGCCAAAATCAACTCCTTTTAGATTCAGATTAACGAGGGATACAAACGGCAAAGGGACATTCATCCTGGAATTACCATCACGCATCAACTACAACAGGTTGACTTTTGGGTTAGTTTCAAAGAATATATGTCGTTAGAGTTACACATATCTTTAACATTGTAAAATTAGAAGTGTAAATCTCAAAACGGTCTTACCATGCAATAGTGAAAATCCAATGTAAGGGACTCAAGAGATGGAAGTCTTGTCAGGTGAAAGATATTGGATGCTATGATTGTCTTGACAGCATTCGAAATACCGAATGACAAATGTAACTTCTTCAAATTCCTTAGACTTGCAAGATTCCATAGTTTCATCCTGTTTGTACTCTCAACATCCAATCTAAGAGACTCAAGTAAGGGACAACCAGCAATTAAATACCAAACTGTACCGGTTAGAAATTTGACTAAACACAATTCTAAGCTCAATAAATTTGGAAAAGTAGTAAAAAAACACCAAACTAGGAAAATCACAACAATGAATTTCAAGATGTTTCAATTCCATACGCGAGTAAAGTTGGGTTGGCAATGTAACTGGTTGTCCATACCAGTTTCTAATTGTCAGGTCCTCAATTCCTTGCAGTGCCAAAAACATAAGCCAATCACGAATCTCTTCATAATTCAAGTCTTCCATTCCAGACAACGATTTGGGATCTACAGAGAAGACAAACTTTTTTTATGGGACCCATAAGCTGATTTAAAAGTCTAGTAACATGCCTCCCATCAAACTTATATGTTAAATAATAAAAGAAATCCTCATCAATTATGACTTCAGTGAGCAAGATCCAGTTAAACCTCCAGTTTGTAGATAAAATAGATGTGCTCACTGCTTCTTTTATTGGCAACCAATTCAAAATGTTACCAATCACTGTATCTGACATGTTTCTAATATAATCTCTCATATTGGTGATAACATTAGCTCGAAACAACATGGTTTTCAAGGAAATTTTGTTGGTTTTTTGAATTCTCGACAGGAGGCTTTGGATGAGGGTTTTTGATTTGCAATTGATGGTCAGAACGAGGGTGTGTTATTATGATCATTAAATGTGGTTGTTGGGTTGGTTCATTGATTCGCGCGCCAAAGATACAAGCTTTTCAAATTTGGTCCGTAAAATATTACGAAATGGTATATTTTAGTAAGCCATGGTAATATAGCGGACCTATTACACAATCAATGTGCTGTGACGTGTCAAGCCGGGTCGGTTCCAATTTAACACAAGTATGTTAATAAAACGATAAACGCAAACTGTTTATAATTAAGTCAATATAATTTCCTAATTGTTAATACATTCGACTACATTTTTATATCAACGTACGAAACTATTTTATATAGCATCACTTATTCTAAAAACGTCGACGTCTTCACTTTGACGTAAGCACATAACGACATCATGTTATTAGATGTGTAGAGTTACATTCATTTGAGTTGATTATTTTGAGCTATATGCGACATTTCTAAACGTAAAAAAATGCTACACTGCTTTTATGCAGGATTACTTAAATTAAATATCTCAAATTATAAAATGAATCTGTTGTATACTTACAACTGCTAGTTATTTTTACTACCGCTATAGTTATTTTTACTACCGCTAGTAAAACTGAATTGGTTGTATACTTACAACTGCTAGTTATTTTTACTACCACTATAGTTATTTTTACTACCGCTAGTAAAACTGAACTTGTTATATACTTACAACTGCTAGTAATTTGGTTACTACTGCTAGCTATTTTAACCACTGCTTGTAATAGAAGACATCAACGAAATGATGCCACAGTCGTTAATGCTGTTGTGTATGGCCGTGTTTGTGCTGCCCGTGTGTAGGTGTTACTGATACCATTCTGGTGCCCTTGTGTAGGTGTTGCTCTTACTATTCTGGGCCTGAATAGGCACATAGTCGTTTAGTGCTGCTAGTATTAAACTTACAACTTCTAGTTAAATTGTACTAGTGTTGAATGGTAAATCTATTTTTTTCAAGTGTGCAAAGTCACTAGTTGGTAGTTATTAGTTGATTGTAGAATACGAATTGTAACAACTAGAAGGACTCCTTGGTTTATAAAAGTAGTCCATAGTGTGACAACTCGCAATTTCAGGTCATTTCTCAAGTTTCACTATTTCATCATTTATCGTAAACTAGGTTTACGAGTATCAAATTCGCGTAACCTTAATGGTTTAGCTGCGAATTCATGAACATATCGTCAAGGACATTTCATATAGACTATGTTTAGTCTACATATCATTAGCATCATTATCATCATATTAGTTCATGCATGGTTTTGCATTTTACATTAAACGCGTAATTTTCATATTAAATAAACGCTATCGCGTAATTAATTATTTTGAACATTTGATCCGTTACTTCCAAAAATTATCCCGACATATTTTTATACTCATATTAAGTTTATAAAAATTATATTATGAGTTTACCCAGTGTTTTAAATTTATTTCGTATATAAATTGTTATATTTATATAATTACGACGGTTTTCGTAAATTCAACACGATAATTATTATTTCACTCAATTTTTGCAAGAAATGTATTTTTATAATTTTTATGATCTCAATATATTTTATCTTGACCCGTTAAAAATTATTTTTATCCAACGCTACCCTAAATACTCAAATGTGTATACAACTTAACACTTAACTTCAATTAAATTACATTTAATCATGCTTATACATTTTAAAAATATATATATATATATATATATATAAAAGTAAATGATAACACCCCCTTGTCGACAAGGGGGTGAGTCATTTGGGGTGAGTCACTTACCCTTGCTAAATATCTACTTATGTATAATGTATTATACTAATTATCTAAACACATTCACCTCATTATTTCACAAAGTAAAAGATCAAAAACCATTTCTTCCTCTCTTCTCTCTAGAACCGACCAACCAAGGGACCAAGAAGGAGACCATATATTTTTTTCTCTAATCAAGTTTTATATACTCTAGTATCACTCTTGTTTAAGGTTTTGCAATATATACCTTGGGTGATTAGGAAAAATCCTTTGTTCTCATAAACCTCATCAAGTTACTTGTAAGCTTTTCATATTCATGATCATATTTCATATTCATTTTCATATTCATTTCATCATATTTGAGAAAGCATGCAAGTAATATGATGTTTGTACCACTTTTACATTGTTTTTAAGACTTATATATATTTAAGTCATCCTATAATTATTCCTTGTAATATATCACTCTTGATGATGTCTAGAAAACCATGACACCCTAAGAAGGTGTATGGTAGGATTAGAATAGCTTCGGAGTTGTTTTGAATGGGTTAGAATAGGTTTGGCGCGAGAAAAACTCATTTTGACAAGTTTTAAAAAGGGTTTGTCCTTATTTTCGAAATCTGGAATTTTCGACAGTGGATAAAAATTTTTGGCCTAGATATTTAGAAAATACACTTTAAAACGAAAATGTGGCCGCTTGAACGGATTAAAACGGAGCTATAACGAAGAAGTTATGAATTTTTCAAGTTAAGCGACGAAAACTATAAATTCTGAAAATTTCAGCATGTTATGTCTATTTTGTACGAGTCAAAAATGAGGCCTAGGCGTTATAAATTATTTCGACTTATCAAAAATATATTAGTATACTTTGATACGAAGCTAAGGACATATAAAAAGTAGAAAACGGATTTGTAACGATTAAATTATGCACGTTTACAAAAAGTTGTCGTAACTTTATTATATAAGAAAAATTAGTATATTTCTAATAGACAAGTATTACGGCAAACAAGTGACCATGTTGAAGGTCGTTTTTAACATTGATGTAGAACTTTTTATAAAGTGATGTCTTCTAATAAAAGTAAGTTCGCCAAGCATATTTTTGCAAAATGTCCGACCGTTTGTCTAGCGGAGTTGTAATGAATTAAATATGGTTACTCAAACTTGGCCGAAAACCAACCTTAAACTATACTTTGGACTAAAGTACTATACTTAACCTATATTTTCTTTGTGATCGAGACCTCTAGGAAGGAAACTTAAACACTAACACTTTGAGATTATGATACGAGCTTCCCAAAACCGTTGAGTTCGTTTCCTAACGCTCGACGTGCACCATTTTACGACTAGTTTTTAGAGGCCGTTTTAGTCACATTCATGGAAATTTCAACGACATTATTTTACGACGAAAAGTTATAATCTCTTAATAAATCACTAAATGATTATCGTCGGATATCATTTCAACATAAATACATATAAAGTAATTTAAAAATGGTCAAGACGTTAAAAGATTATTTTTCGACAAAAAGTATTATTTTCAAAAATTCATAAGTGGTATAAATATCATCCGAATTGCATGCATAACATTACATCATAACTTATCATAGAACATATCATTCATTATAGGTCACGGTTAGAGGTTGCGCCTCATTTCAGTGTATCCACTTTTGTCATCATAATCATTGCAACAGGTGAGTTTTCATAGCCCCGATTTATTCAAGTTTTTACTTTATTTTAAACCTACGGGGGAGAATACATTGCATATCATTTTTATTACGATACCAAGTATATCAAATTCATTATATTGCTTAAGTTACCTCATTGCCAGTTAAATGTCACCATTTCATAAACATGAACCGTTAATTTCATAGAAGCGTGGGTGAGTGGATAGATCTATCGAGGGTGACACCTCCATCCGGGTTGGCGGATTCCAACCGGACGGATGCATTTCATTTCATAATCATTATTTGAGTTGTTTGCAAAACACTCTGTTGGGGCGAACATCATGATCAGTCAAGCTTCGGTGTCATGTGCTTAAGCAATTGTATCAGTTTTGTGACATCATTGTCATACATAATTTATACTTGTGGTAGTCGTATTAACATTTACATAAACTCTATGAACTCACTCAACCATTGTGTTGACACTTTTAGCAATGTATTTTCAGGTAACTAAGGCATTCACTTCATGGCATGCATGTGGACATATCATAGAGTCGCGGTGACGACGCGTCTCACTTGGGTTTTATGAACTTTAAAAACATCGTTTGACTTGTAACAAACTTAATTCTGCATATGTTGACTTTCAATTGGGACCTATCTTTTGTAAACTCCGATTGTTTTATTAAATCAAACGATGTGTTTTCCAAACGACACTTTAGGTCGTTCAATATAATTGTGATTGTGATGCTATGACAGTCAATCCCCAGGGATTCCATTCCGCTGCAAAGCAGGTAATTTGGGGGTGTGACACATAGGGAAAAGAAGTTGCCCTACGTACAACAGTTAGTTGCCAAATTGTTTTTTGGAAACAACTGCTAGTTTCCCAGATTAAACAAACATGTATAATGGGATTACAGAACACAGGAAATAGTAAATACGTTGACATACAACATTTCATACAGACAACCTACTACATATTACGATTACTACATAATTATAAGTTTAATGGTTACATATTATATAACCACTTGATTTATAAAATTCACCGAGTACGCAGAAAAAGCTAACCACTCCATGCTTACTTCCCATACAGACAGCGTACTAAAACAACAAAGCTTCATTCCCATTAAGCATGATCACTAACTTCTGCCGAACAAACCTGTTGAACATGAATATAATGGTAAGTTAAAAATAAAACATTAATAGAATGGTAAGTTAAAAATAAAACATACTATAAACAGCACGGTCTGGCTGATTTAACAAAAGAAGAGATTCTTTGTATGGGGCGATGTAGAAAGATCCCGCATCTCCTAACATTCCCATGCAGACAAATAATTCAAGTTCTTTGTTGTACACAAATACCGAGTGACCCAAATGATTGCCGCTGTACGCTTCCACTATTGGAGCCTGATCCTTTGTAAACCCAAGCAAACGAACCGAAAATAGGGTAGGGATGGCGAATAGGCTTCTAAATGATGTTATGGAAGAACCATTCACGTCCAACAACCATCTGAAAAACAATGGAATATCTTCACCAATGATCGTCCCAGAAATCACTAGAGAGGTTCCAAGATCGAAAACATTGAATGGAACTGGGAGTTCATTTTTTAAAATCTACGGTAGGTCTATAACTTTAAATTGGTTGGTTACCAAATCAAAAGAAATCAACATATAAATTTTGTAAAAAACACCGTTCTCATTAGTTAACTTTTCACTCCAAGTCCAATAGATAAAACGACCTACAACTGCATGACTTTTACGTTTTAATTTGATAGTTTCACGAGGGGGTGGAAATTTTCAAGGCGTGTCCACCTTAATGAGTTAAAAGAAAAGACAGACACATACCAGAAACCACTTTGGAAAATAGGATAGGAGACCTTCACGATCGTCGGGTCAAGAGTGTCCAAACGGATGGCAAAACCAAAACAAATCTTTTGACATTCGATTTGATACGTGTAAAGCGGGACGAATACTGCAAGTGATTTTTTGATTGCCGGGTTCCAAGTAACAGACATTAGATTAGAACCATAGACAAAACACCAAAGACCATTAGAATTGCCAACTGTAATCATAGATGAAAGCATTAAATCTTTATTAAGTGGCGTAGCGATTAGCTGTTCATCTAAAGCTAACATAAAACCTTGGTCACCCATATCGAATGTTAGCGTAAATAAACACTCATCATTACGACAAACACCGTAATTAAAGATGAAGCTTCCACAATCTATACTAGCCTTCCATAACTTGCAAACAATACGTAGCTGGAGTATAGACTTAGGAGGTAGCCTACGGATGATATCTAGTTGAACATCCAGTGGGATATTGTCAGACATATTTTTTAAACAAAAGCAGAAAGATTGGGATAAAGATATGAAGTTAATAGACCAAAAGAAGAAAGAAAGATTTTGTTAAACAAAATAAGAAATATTTGTATTGAAGAAAGTGATTGGGAAAAGAAGACATTAAAGGACATATACCGTGATGTACTTTTGGGCAACCAAATATTATATTATGCTATATAGCAAATATTAATAAAGTATAAATAACCAATATAGAAGTGGTTTGCAAACCATAGTCATTTTTGTATATGTGCACGGGTATTTACAAAAGAAATGCCGTTGATTTAAAAAAATATATAATAATCGACTAATATATAACACAAGTAAAAATACATATGGTAAAAGTTGAAAGAAAAGGACTTCACAAGTGAACATTTGACAATAATTATGGGTCAAACGGACATTAAGGATCGTACCTTGAAAGATGGCTATCAATTTGTGTATTCAACCTTGTGGTTCCAGAAGTATTCAAGCATCCATTCACGGTAAGCTAAAGCCCAATCTGCATCGGCTGGTCTAAACACCCACATCAAATCAACCCATACATCCAAGTGGTGCGGACATATAAAAAGTACGTCCAAACGCCCCTTTTAGACTGAAAATAGTAGATATAAACTTCAACAGCTACTTGAAAAGCTTAAGATAAGATATAAAAGCTTAAAAGTTAGAAGTACTTGTATGCTAGAGAAAATCAATTCAAACAATACCTTAAATATCATAGAAAAGAAGTCCTAACAAGCTATAGTTGCTCCATTTGCAAATCAATGTCTCACATTCAGAACACCATTCCTCCTAAATATATCTAGAGTATAAAAGAAGATATAATAATTTAGATACAATAATCAATACCGAGCCTGAATCTAGAGTATAAAAGAAGATATAATAATTTAGATACAATACTCAATACCGAGCCTGATTCACATGTTTTTTAGCAGAACATAATTGCATGAAATTAAGAAATTTACAAAACCTAAATTTCGGTTTAGGGGTGATAACCCTAATTTTGACTTTCATCAAGGGAACAACCACAAATGCAAATTTAACTAAAATTACATATTAAATCAAAGATAAAACACATTAAGTAGATAATAATAAAAGATTGTGTTTGGATAAGAGCAATTTTGAGAGGATTCCTTTTTTGACACTTAAGTAGATAATGACAAAAGATTTCTTCAGGTGATTTGAATTACCTGTAACAAGAACAAGCCACTGCAGAAGAAGGTTCAATTGTGTGGTGGTGCCGCCGGATGGTGGTGGCGTGTTGATGGATCTAAACACACACCTTGTGTTAGTGATACTTTGAGTTATATTACTAAGCACGCGGAATTTACTTAGTAATACTTAGAAGACGAATTATATGATGTATTGTAAGTAAACACAAAGCTAAGCTCCAATATTATTAATGAATAATACGAGTGATCTTGCTTATCACTAGGGTTACACCTTGAAGCTTATGTGAGTATTTCGTACTCTAAATAATGACCTAGGATCTCCTTTTATAGCACAAGGAGTCCTTTACAAGATAAGTATAAAGCTAACAATATAGAATATACACACGATCTTTTCTATACTTATCAATACACGTTTACTTAACAATTATCTAATAGCAGTGGTAATATTTGTACTGGCAGTGGGAATGAGTTTCCAATGCTAGTGTAAACATCAGCAGTATTAACCACAAGACTATCAGTGGTAATAGATTATTCCCAACAATCCTCCCCTAAACTTATGATTTCTCTGCAAATCAATAAGTTTCTTCAATCTTCATTATCTGCAAGGATTTGGGGAATTCTTTCAAATACTTCACTTCTTCCTTAGATTCTGAATAGCTCTTGAACATTGATCTTGAAGCCTAAGTAACAATGCTTTGACTTTCTCACTATCTTCATGAACTCTTATAGAAGTACACAACATCACATTGAGAGTTCCGGCTCTGAGTGGATATTCTTTCTCAGCAAGCATGAATGCATCTACTCCATTTGCTGTAGAAACTTGATGAACTTTACATGAATCATAATAAAACCATTTAGTACCAGGACATGAACATGAGAATTTCCAGAAATCATCATTAACATCTGGATCATAGAGCCTTCTAAGATTAACCCATAACTGCATCTCCTTCATATCTTTGATATCTTCAGCATCAAATCTTTCTTGAACTAATTTACATAACGTATCAAGGTCATCTCTGTCACAAGCTTTGATGAGATCTTCAAATTGAATGAATGATGAAGTTTCACCACCTAGCCTTGTAATCTTCCTTGTTGGAGCAAAGTTGCTAGCAGTAAAAACTTCCCAGTCAATGATAAGATGTCTAACTTGCAGTGGTTCTGGATAAAAATCTTCTTCTTCAACCACAATCATATCAGTCAGCTGTTCTTCAGTAAATTTCTCAGTTGGAACTTCTTGTTCTTCAGCAAACTTTGTCTTCTTAACAGGCTGAGAATCACTGTCATTGGTCTTTCTCTTCAAATTAGGAAACCTTCTTGCTTCTTCTTCAGAGTTCATTGGAATGAAATCCTTATCTTGTCTTTGAATTCTGTAGTAGATACTTTCTACTTTATCATCAGACATTCCTTTGAATTGATGTCTTTTCCAGCCACCAACATTGCAACAATAAGTTTTCATGTATGCAATAATTTGTGCCTTAGTTGGTTGCCTTGGTTTCTTTTGACCCTTTCTGACTGAACCAATTACCTCTTGAAGTGCTTGATTATTCTTCATCTGAATAAAGTCCTTTAATTGAGATGTTCTTTGTTCTTCAGTTAAAGACTTATCAGCAACTAGGTCAATTGCTTTCTTCTTGATCACTGGATCATTTGCAATCAAGAACTCTATTTCTTCTTCAGTAGGTACATAGCTGAACTCTGGAGTCTTTTCTCTGTATATTGTAGGTTGAACAGTGGAAAGTGGATCTTCCATTCTATCCAGCCTTTTAGCCTCCATAAAGCTTGCAATATCCAATTCTTCAAGCTTTTTCTTCTCAACAACTTCTTCTTCATTAATCTTTCTTGCAACTTCAGCATCATGAGCAATCTGAATTTGTACTTTCTTTGAAACCTTTCTTCTTGTTTGCTCCTTGCTTTGCATAACAGATTTACCTTTATCTTGCTTCAGTTCATCAACTTCTTCACTCGCAGTGGCAATATCATGTCCAGCAGTGGAAATATTTAGCTTTGCAGTGGAAATTGGATCAGTGGTAAAATCATCAGTTGCAATACTAAAAATGTCTTGATCTAGTTGCTCTTCTTGAGTATCAGCTTCCTCTGCACCTTTACTAGAAAGACCTTCTTCTTCAAAATCAATTCTCCTCCCCTGAGTTCCAGCATCTGTTTTCCTCCACTGTTTGGGAGAATTTCCCAAATCTTGATCAAAATCAGCTGAATCACCATCATTAGCTGAGGATGAAGATGAAATCACAAACTTTGCAGTTTTCTTTGTCTTTAACCCCTGCAAATCTTCCTTCAAGGTCTGAATCTCCTCCTTCAATTATGTAATATCCTTGGCATGCTGCTCCTTAAGTTGTGCCAAGTCTTGTTCCAAAGATTTAACCTGCTTTGCTAATGTTGTACAAATTTCCATCAATTCCATGGATTGCCCACTGCCCTCAACACTTCGAACTATGTGACCTGTTGGGAGAGGTGAATCATAGGGCATTGGTTCAGGTTCCTCCCTAGTTGGACTAGGGTGAAGTCTAGAACTACCACTGCTTGTTCCTAGACCAAAAGGTTCAGAAACATGTTGTGTTGTAATGGGAGGAGTTATCTGTTTTTGCCTCCTCTCATAGGTGTGAGAAACTGGTGGAGTATAATCAATGTTTGGAACATTAATTATGGGTGTAGTTTGTACTTGTGAAATCTTTGAAAGCATTTGAGGAAAGAGAGGTGTAGAAATCATATTGCCATCTTTGTTCATATTTTGAAAAACTTTAGGCTTAAGGCAACGGATTTTATAAACTCCAGTGTGGGGTTGCAGTTGAAACTCATTTAGTACTGCTTGCACAAACCTTGGATACATTAAAAATTTTGTTGAACTCTTTACATTGCCTTGCATACTTTGAAAAATATATTTTGACCAATTAAAAACCTTATCAGTGGCTAGACAAACCAAAGGGTAAGCCATGGTTGAACTGAATTGTTCATAAGAGGTTTTCTTAGGACTTAGGCAATGCAAAAGAGTATGTATCAAAAATCTCCAATGGGGACAAAAACCACTCTTTTTGAAAGTAGCCTTTTTATCAGTGGCATCATACCCCATGGATGATAAATTTTCATGTATTTCTGGCATAGGTAATGTGATAATACCATTGAGATCATCCAATTGGAGAATTCTCCTCAAGGATACCTCAGTAACATCAATGGTTACCCCATCCACAGTGGCTCTAAGAGCATCTACTGTTTCATGTGTATCTCCAGTTTCAATGGTTATGGACTGAGCAGAAGTCCAAAACTGTTTGATTTGAGAGATATAGATTGTGGGATTTAAAAGTAAAACATACCTTAAATGGGTAGTATTGAGAAAGTCCCAATCTGATGAAAAACAGGGCCACTCTTCTCGTTTGACTTTTGTAAGTAGGCCACTTGCTTGTGCTCATCTGCAAAAGTGATCGGTGCGATAGAATCTTTTGTTGAAAAATAGATTGTGTCTGTATGAATTGTATAAAGAACTCGCCAATTGAGAGAAAATATATATAGAGTTAGGGTTTTAGAGTTTTGCGCAAGAAAGACTATCTAATGAAAATATTTATCTTAAGAAGATAAATTCTAAGTAGGAAAGTAGATAATCTTCTAAAAATTTACCCTATTTATATATGGAAATAATTAACTCTCAACGGCTAGTAAAAATTTAGTTATAGACACAACAATTGTAACGGCTAGAATAACAGTGGTAAAATAACACTGTCAGTGGAAACTGTGAACTAGCAGTGGTAATTTTTTACAAAGATTCTTCAAAGAGTAGTGGTAAAGAAAAACATTTAAAAATAGACTGCTCTTATCATAGTTTTTAGCAAACTACCAGCTATCAACAGATTTGATATGTCTTTACCATGAGCCGTTTGCTATGGACTAGCCAACTCTTAATCATAGAGAATATGGTGAGTTGATGACCATATAGTTTTTGGTAAACTATCAACCATAAACGGATTTGATTAGTCTTTACCAGTAGCCGTTTGCTCTGGACTAGTTGATTATTATGTGGGTTAGACATGGTGAATCAATAACCATTTGTGTATCTCAGATATACACCTTTTAAGATCAATTCCCAACTATGCTGCATATGTTATAGAACAAACAAAAACACAAGCACAGAAACATATACAAACTTATACAACAATGTTAGTACCTTGAGACTTCTACTTAACACCAAAGACCATTAGACACAAAAAGTTTATGGATTTAGCATTCCAATACTTGTTACCAAGTACTGAAATCTACCCACATCAAGTCCTTTTGATAATAAATCAGCATAGTTGTCATCAGTATGGATTTTGACAACTTGAATTAGTCCTTTTTCATAACTGTCTCTTATGAAATGGTGTCTAATTTCAATATGTTTAGAGTTTGTGTGTTGAACTAGATTCTTAATAATGCAAATGGTACTGCTATTGTCAATATGAATGATGGTATTCATGAAATTGTACCCATAGTCCAAAAGTTGATTTTGAAGCCATAGAACTTGAGCACAGAAACTTGCAGCAGCCACATACTGTGCCTTAGTTGATGAATTAGCCACCGTTGTTTGTTTCTTGTACTGCCATGACACTAATATGTTGCCAAGAATTTGGCATCCACCAGTTGTAGATTTTCTAAGTCCACTTCTTAGTCGATGGTTTGCCTTGTGGAGAGATTGACATGATCATAAATGATTTGGACTTGAAGCCAAAGATCAATGTAGTGATGAGGGACTTTGTAGAGTAAGTCCTTGAAAGACATTATACTTGGGAATGGAAAAAAAGTTGAAACCCTAAAAAAGTTCTCTCCTTTGGCGAATTTTGGCGACAAAAAAAAAACGAATCCTGCTCATAACGATTTGCACCTCTAAGATCATTTTTTTATTGGATCTAGTAATTGTGGGTCGGTGTACTTTTCTTAGATTATTTTTTTTGGTATTTTATTCTCTTGGCAAAGAAAGTGATTCCCTAAAAGTAATACACCTCCATATCGTGGGTCGGTGCATATTCATTCGCTTTTTTTGTGCATGATTTATATTAGCTGATTGGTTATTATATTATTCTTATCATAATCGATTGTTCATGCATGCTACTATATTCTTATTATAATCGATTTGGTACCCATCAAGATTTTGGGTTTCGTGGTTTCTTTCGTTACGTAACTGGTTCTGTGCGCTACTGTACCAAACTCGATTTAAGGTTTTGGATTTATCTCAAGATCAGTTACGTGTGGTGGTAACCTCAATTGTTAAGCGAATTCCGTTTAGGGATTTGTTATTTTCTGAATTGCAAGTACCTGGTCTAGGGTTTCGAATTTTTAAAGGTGCGATTGTTTATTGCTGTAAGTCATTCTTTTGTATGTAAGTGGGTTAAGAGAGATGGAATCGGGGTTTCTCAATGGTAAGCTGGCTAAAAAGAATTATGGGTTGGCTACAAAGATTAACATTATTGATGGTAAGGTGATTGTTAATGAGCATAAGCCATTGAAGTCTATACTTAAAAGTGTAGGTTTGGGAGGACAAACGGGGAGCTTTGCCCTTCCCTCTGAATTTGGGTCTGTTTCGGCATCTCACATTGTTGCTCCTGTTATTTCCTAGCCAATACCTGCTGGTCATGAAAGTGTAAGTTTATTTGGTCTCAATTCTGATATTCCGAAAGTTGCAAGTGTTGTTGAACCTGAAGGTGACTCGTTGGGGGCTGGTAACACGGGTAATTCTAAGGTTATAGGGTTGAGGTCAAATAACGGATGTAATGTTGGTGGTGCTAAAGTTGTTATACCATTAGCCGTTATTGATGATATGTGTTCTAAATTCGATCATACTTTATGCGGCTATTTCCTTGGGCAACGTTTAGCTTTTCCTACTGTTAATGATTATGTGAAGCATACATGGGCTAAGTTTGGCTTCGAATGTGTTATGATGCGTAATGATTTCTACCTTTTCAAATTCAAGACTCAAGATGGTATGCGTAAGGTTCTTGAGTGTGGTCCTTGGTTTGTCAAATCGAGTCCCATGTTCCTTAAAATTTGGGATCCTAATACGAGGATGGAGAGGGATAATATTACAAAGGTACTGGTATGGATTCTCATTCATAATGTACCAGCGATTACATATTCTGAAGTCGGTGTTGGTTTGATTGCGCAACAGATTGGTCGTGTCATACGTATGGATGCAGGTACTAGAGCTATGTGTAGTAATCCTTGGGGTCGTTATTCTTATGCACGGTACCTAGTTGAGTTATCTACTGGAAATTCTGTTTTGGAATCAATTGAAGTGGTTATACCTTTGCCGGAGGGTAAAGGTCATTATATGGAAGTTGTTGATGTTGAATATGAATGGTGGCCAGATCGGTGTTCTAAATGTAAGGTTTTAAACCATGAGGACGTTAATTGCCCACTTAGAAGAATGCCGGCTACGAGGGGTTCAGATTCGGCTCATAAAGATGTTGGTGTTAATAGGGGTGTTCACCTGGATAAGGATGGAAATAAGGCTACAAAAGGTAACCAAAGGCCTCGGTTTTTCAAACCAAAGTCTAATTTTGAATATAAACCTGTTTCCAAACCCACTACGAAGAAGAATGCCAATGATAATAAATGGAGTTTGGAGGCTGGTCCGTCAGATCAGTTTTCAAAGGATGATTCTGTTGGTGCTACTTCGGGAGTGTTAAAGGGTGATACTGGTCCGAGCAAGGTGGTGGTGGGGGTACCACATGTTATTGACAAGACGGATACCGTCTGTCAAGTCTCTACTAGTGATGTACCTGCGAAAAGTGGCAATGGAAGTTTGTGGGATCAATTCTCTAAGATCCACAAGGTGTCTACTAGGAAGGAAAGTTCATCCTTGTCAGTAACTGGTTCGTCGGATGAAGATGAAGTATATATGCCTGAGGTCATGCCGGGAGCTGGTTTTTGGATGATTTGAAGTTTTATGATGGTTATGATTATGATTTTCCTGCACATGGCTTTGAGAGTCGCCCACAAGGCCGTCATAGGTAGTTTATCTTATTGTGTTTGTTATAAGAATGGCCTGTCATTCTTATATAGTTGGTTTGGTTAGTTGTTTTTTTCATGTAAGTGTCCTATGAGACTGAGATGATGGATACACCCTCATCCTTTGTACTTCAATGTTTTTTGGCGTAATACATTTACCGGGGTGAATTAACCCTTTTACCTAAAAAAATAGAGTAAGTCCTTGAATCTAGTCCATGCCTCATAAAGGGTTTACCCTTGACGTTGTTGGAACATCAATATGTCATTCGTTAGATTGGTAGTTTTCCCCGGTGGGGAAAATTGGGCGAGGAAATAGGTGGTGAGATCATTCCAACTTGAGATAGATCCTGCAGGAAGTCGCTCAAGCCAATCACTAGCTTGGTCCCGTAGAGAGAATTAGAAGAGACGTAAGAGTGTGGTCTCCCGAGTGGTAGCATCGAGGTCAATTGAGTTAACGATTTTAACGAAATCCTTGAGATGCTGATTAGGATCTTAGGAACGAAGTCCATGGAATGCACATCCGTTTTGCACCAACCGGATGGTGTCGGATTGTATGGCCGTATTTTGAGCTTGAAGTGGGAGCTCAATGGTGTTCCTATAACCTTGATGGCTCGGTCTAGAGTATTCACCAAGAGTACAGCCTCTTGGTGGGACGAGTGGTGGTTGATTGAGTGGAAGTGGTTGATGTGGTGGATGATTTGGTGGATCGTTGTTGGGTGGGTTATCACCTTCCATTATGAAAAGTGATGAGGTTATGAACAAAAACACGAAGAAAAAGATAGACTACCAGGAAGCTAATGAAAAAGAGAAAAAGCTCACTTGATAGGAACCAAGCGAGTAGACCTAAACGAGATAGAAATCTAACTACCTATTCTATTCCCCGGCAGCGGCGCCAAAAATTTGATGGGAGGTTCGGGGTCGAAAGACTTCCTTTTCTATGAGCAAGCTTTACAACCCTCTAGGTAGTGTACCTAATCGTTGTAGTGTAGTATGGGGTAAGCCCAGGGTTTTGATCGTTCCCTAGGGGAATAGAGATGCTAGGAAGAAATGTATGACGAGAAGGTAAGGTTGAGGGAGATTCTTTTTGGTCTTTTATATTTTTTAGAAAGTAAGTTAAATATATCGAGGTATAGGAGTGGGGGTGGTACTTCTACCAATTTTAACTACTTTTTAATTAAACTAATTAACTACTTAAACTAAGGATAGGCTATGTTAATGTAGGTGTGCTCTCATGATGATTAAAGATGTGTTTACTTAGATTTTTTTACTCCCTAGTTATCTCTTATTGGTTGGTTGAATTGTCACATCCTCATCTTAATTGGTGCATTGTATTCCGTTTGGTCATGGGGCTGTGCTAAATTCAACAATTCTATGAATTGTAACTCTCCTCTAGACTATCCAGGATCGCCAAGTACCGTAGTATCCACCCCCCCCCCCCCCGAATACTCTATTATCCTAAAGCTACAACTCACGCAATAAACAAAACGATGGACTAGGTGCACTCCTAAGCTTTTTGCTATTTAGGACGTTCAAGCTCGCAACAATTAAAGAACAAGCTAGTTTTCCTTACTCTAGTGTCTACCAATCAAAACAAGAGACAACCTAACAATAATTAACAACTAGGTTTCATAGATCTAAGCAAACACAATGATAATTTAGCTACTCATGATAAATAAGCAAGCATACACACAAACAATTAAACATTGGGTAGACATAATGATAATATGGATTAACAAACTTATCTTATGATGTAAATGTAAGGATCACACTTTTTATGTTGTTTGATGATTCGGGTGGTCTAGGATGGTGATAGCATAAGAATACCATGTTTAGAGAGATGAAGAGAGTAGAGAGGGTGATTCTAGTGAGATAAACAAAAGAGAAAATGTTAGATTATCAAAGAAGCACCACCCCCTTCCAAGGATGGAAGGGGTATTTATAGTTACAGACACTACGTCCTCCTGTCGGACTGTGGATCAGGCATACAGTGGGTAAAGACCCATCCTTCCTCCACGGTGTTACACTAAACTAAACTACGCTAATAACTAACTAATTAACTATTGAATAACGTAAATAATGATATGTCTACGAGCTAACTTATGATAGATTATATTTGGGGTGACCGACTCTTTACTATGGAATTTCAATTTCATAACAATCTCCCCCTAAGGGAGGTCACCCCATGTTTTACATTTCGAGTCCTAGCATTCTATTTTATCTTCAGTCTTGAGCTCGTAGACTTTAATTCCTCACTTCCGCAATCTTTGTGCTTAAGCAGTGATTCTTCAAAGTTTGATAATTTTGTACTTTCAGTGGAGGCCTTTAACTGATCCACATCTTTGATGATCTTCGAGCTTTCATTGAGATCATTAGCCATAGTAAATCTCTTGATCACCCTCTGTAGTGTTGCCTTCATGTGATGTTGTGACTTGTGGACCGACATGCTCACTAGATCATGACATCTTTTCATCAGAGTAGCGGAAGCATCTTTGTATATCTTTGATTGTCATGATTTTCTTCAATTAAGTGTGAATGCTGTGAGCATGCGGTTGTGAATTGACTTCTAAACTCTAATCAGCTGCAACCATCAACAGTTCCTGCAAACAACAGTTACCAATAAAACACACGAAAGTGTCTTTGTTCACTTTCGTTGAATATAGTTGCAAGAACCACGGTTCCCCGTTGATCAGTATAAATACTGCATGTGATCAGGTAGAATTCCAAAGAATCTCCTTGACAGGGTTTCGCAGCTTGATCTAGTCGTTCTCAAACCGGAGCGTCCCAAAGTAGACAACACGGAGTGAGTGAACCAGCGAATTGAGATTCACTGATTGATGAAGAATTGATTTTAAAACAATCGCGTATTGCTTAGAAGAAAGAGTTTTGCAATACCACGAAGGTTTTATGAGAAAGATCAATTTTCAATCATAAATACTTTGTATTTGAAAAGAGTACACATTCGATGTGCTAGAGAAAAGAAGAGATTCGCACATCGAACAGTTTTTCCAAAAGAATTTTTTCAATCAGAGATACTTTTTGTGTTTGAAAACATGAATACACATTCGATGTGCTAGAGAAAAGAAGATTTGCACATTGATAAGGTTTTAAAAGGTACCTTTTTGAGGGGTCGTTGAAGCCCTTATTTGATCACTTTTGTATCCGTTATTGCTTAATATCGTTCCTTTTCACTTTTTAGGTCTCTTGAAGGCAAAATGCTGGAATGGCACTTATTTGGACGAAAAGGCGCGAATATACGAAGAAAATGGCCAAAGTCAGAATCGAGACACTCAAACCTGCTGAAAACATAAGGTGACGGCGTCACTGCTTAACTGCGACGCCGTCGGAGGATTTTGTGACGAGACAGAAGCCAGAACTCCTATTTTCAAGTGACGACGTCAAGTTATAAAAGAGTAGGTCGTCGCAACTCAGACGGCCTAGATGCAATCCAGACGGCGTCAGAAGCTGAAGAGGACGGCGTCACAAGCATAAGGTGACGCCGTCGCAAGTCTAACGTGGCCAAGACGAAACCCTAATGATGGCGACCCAACAGCGTCACAAAACATAAGGTGACGCCGTCGCATGTGTAATCTTATATATAGAATCCGAATTTTTCAGTATTGGTGTGTAGTCTTTTGGAGTAAAAACCTAAACCGAACCAAGGTTGACTTGTACAGTATTTTAGGGTTCCAAACCCTATCTTACACCAAGATAAGTGTTTTACTTCATTAATACATTTATGTCTTTGATTATTTGTGTGTATGCTTGCATGTTCTCCATGTCCAGCTAATTTACTTGTGTGTTTGCTTAGGGAATATGAAACTTAATTATTGAATATTGATTGGTTGTCTCTTATCTTAGTTGATCAATGATCTAGTAATGCGATAGGTCATTCGTTGTGTACTTAATGCTTGATTAAATCTTTGTGAACCTTAGAATATGACTCCTTGAGTAGTTGTAAGCTAAACCATCCAAAGAGTGCCTTAGAGTAAGAGTTTATTATCCCTAGTGGGTTTTGTAGACGAGACCCTTTGGTAAGTTCAAAGAGTTAGGGAGAAACGCATACCCTACAACCTTAGACACACAACCTAAGAATAAGGACGTGACAATTCAACCACCAATAGGAGATAATTAAGGAGTAGTAAAACCTAAGTAAACACATCTTTAAACTATCATACGAGCACACAATAATTAGACATAGACTACATACACCTTAGATTAGATAATTAGATAAGTAGAGTAATCGGTAGCAATACCAACCCCCCAAATCCAAACCCCGAGATTCGTACCTTTCCTTTCCTTAAAAAATATAAAAAGATAAAAAATAATCTTCCTCAATCCCAGCCTTAGCGTAGTAACTTCTCACTAGCATTCCTATTCCCCTAGAGAACGATATCAATACCCGTGGCTTACCCTAATACTACACTACAACGATTAGGTTCACTGCCTAGGGTGTTGAAAAACTTGCTCGACGAAAAGAAAGTTCCTTTGACCCCGAACGACGCGTGTAGCGTTATCAAGTTTTTGGCGCCGCTGCCGGGGAATAGAATAGCTAGTTAGTAGTCCACCTTGTTTAGGTTTCTTTACTTGATTCCTATCAAGTAAATTTTTCTCATTTTTAGCTTTCTCATAGTCTATCCCCCTTCTTCGTGACCTTTGTTCGTAATCCCATCACTTTTCATCATGGAAGGTGATAACCACCTACCATTCATCAACCCACCACCAATTGACCCGCCAAGAGCCCGTACTCTTGGTGAATACTTGAGACCAAGCCACTTAGGCTATAGGAACACCATTGAGCTTCCCGACCAAGCCCAAACTACGGCCCTGCGATCCGACACCATCCGGTTGGTGCAAAACGGATGTGCATTCCATGGACTTCGTTCTGAAGATCCAAATCAGCATCTTAGGGATTTTCTTAAAATTGTCGATTCCATCGACCTTGATGCTACTACTCGGGAGACTACGCGCCTGCGTCTCTTCCAATTCTCTTTACGGGACCAAGCTAGTAATTAGCTTGAGCGACTTCCCGCCGGCTCCATCTCAAGTTGGGATGATCTTACCTCTCGCTTCCTTGCTCAATTTTTCCCACCGGGGAGAACCACTAAGCTTAGGAATGACATCTTGATGTTTCAACAACGTCAGGGTGAATCTCTCTACGAAGCATGGACTCGATTCAAGGACTTACTTCATAAAGTCCCTCATCACGGCATTGATCTTTGGCTCCAAGTCCAAATTTTTTATGGTCATCTCAACTTCCCCACCAAGCGATCCATTGACCAAGCGGCTGGTAGAAAACTTAGTGATCTCACCGCGGAAGAATCATGGGGTATAATAAAGGACCTTGCCCTCTATGACAACGAAAGTTGGGATGACCCCCGTGAGCTGCCCAAAACCGTTAAGGCAATCTCCTTGCCTCCCATTACCTCACAATTTTCCGACCGTAGGATGACCGAACTTGAAGATCAAGTTAAATTCCTAATGAGTTCCTATGAAAATCCTAAGTCCTCACGTCAAGTGAATAAAATCACTCTACCTTGTGAGTTATGTAGTGGTCCCCATGACACTCGTGATTGCACAAGACACCCCGAACAAGCTTTTGCGGACTACGCCTCCATGCGTACTAACGGAGCGGGAGAGAAGTGTTACACTTTCAAGCCCGAACAAAACAACTTAGGAAACTCTTACAATCCCTCATGGAGAAATCACCCTAACCTTAAGTGGAACCAAAACTCAAGCACACCCCAAAGCTCATCTAGTCCACCTAATAGGTTCAACTCTCTAACACCGGGAACCCCACTAATCTTGAGGCAATTGCATCTAGATTCCTGTCATCTCAAGAGACTCGGTTGACTAAGCTTGAAGCCGATTTTAAGCAAAGACAAAGCGAGATGACAAACAAGCTTGATGCCCTCTTAAAATCCTTCAATGAACGGGAAGTTGGAGCACTCCCAAGTGATACTATAAAGAACCCAAAAGTGAATTCGATTTCGTCGACTTCATGTTCTTGTTCACCATGGGAGAACATACATCCATGCCCCTCACACCCAGCGGTTCACTCGGTAAATGCTATAAAAAAGGGTTCCAAGCCATCCAAAATAAGGTACCAAGGCCCTGCACCATTGGTGGAACCTACTCTTGAGAAACCCGTCAACCAAGAATCCAAACATAGTTTAGAGGAGGAGTACAAGGAACTCCATCAAGAAAAACCGATTCTTGAGGTCTTAGCTCATGCACCTTATTATAATGCTTTAAAAGAAAAATATGAGTTAGAACTTAAGCTTGGAAAACATGGGTCCGCTTTTGTGCGAAATAATTCACCTAAGAAGTTAGACGATCCCGGGCTATTTACTCTTCCATGTAGGCTTGGAACTTCCAAACCTCTCGACGCTCTAGCCGACTTAGGGTCATGCATCAATCTTGTTCCGTTATCCCTCCATAGAAGCCTTAACTTAGGTAAAATAGAACCAACGGAAACCATCTTAGGTCTAGCAGACGGTAGTGTTGCACGTCCGGTAGGAATAGTAAAAGACATGGTAGTACACGTAGGAGAGTTGACTCTTTTGGCCGACTTTCATGTGCTAGACATGAATAAGGACCCGACATGCCCATTACTAATAGGAAGAGGATTCTTAGCTACCGCTAGTGCCATCATCGATTGTAAGATGTCCAAGATAGTGGTAGGAGAGGGGAGTGCTAGGTCAATTTACGATGTCAAAAAGCATACGTACTACAAAGAAGAGGAAATCCCACATGAGATTAGGTTGGATAGAAAGCCTTCTAGATATGGACCTTGGATAGATAAGAACCTCATAGGCCCCCAAAGACCTTTTTACCTAGATGAAGCCTTCACTAGTAAAGCAACTTTCCAAGAAAAAGAAATGGCTAGGGACATGGAAGTGAACCCGTTCGAGGACGCCTTTGTATTTAGTAAGATGACCGAGTTCCTAGGAAGCTTGCCCGTCAACCTTGTCATGAATAAGTGGAAAGTTGAGAAATCTAAACACAAATGGGATTGGGATAGACCGCCTAGTGACGGTGATGGAGAGTGGCACATTAGGATAACAATCTATGATCCCGATGGAGAGAAGTTTGAAAAGGCATATCTAACCGAACGTACTACTAGGAACTTGAATGATAAGTTTGATCCTTATGACATTGTTGAGGATAGGCTTACTTATATCTGTACGTAGGAGCACGACTACGAGTCTAGCTACAAGACTCTCAAATAAAGAAAAGCGCTTCGTGGGAGGCAACCCATGCTTAATTGTTTGCTTGTTAGTGTCATATGTCTTTTATTGATTGTTTATTCTCATGTTTAAATTTGTAAAAATACTTTATTTTGTTTTTAACCTCGCCTTAATTGCATATAAAGGTATTTTACATAAGGGATAAGTGTAGGGAGGATTACACACGTTTTCAAAAGAAACGTAAACATGAGAATAACAATTAACTAAAAGATATATATGTGTGTTTGTTCGAGTCAAATGCTTGTATCGAGTCATAATGGATGTTTTGCAGAACTTTTTCCAGATTCTAAAGATGTAAATTTTTCCAGAAAATCGCAGACCAGTTTTTGTCAGGATAACCTGACGGCGTCAGGATCGCAACCTGACGGCGTCAGGAAGGAGTAAAAACAACATATTACTTTTTTTTCTCGTTTTCTGAGCTACTTATAAAATTTTTAGAATTTTCTAGGTCTTAATTTTCCAGAAATTCTGTAAACATCCATTCCACAAGCATTATATCCTAGTTTAAATCGAGTCTTATATATATTATTACCGCCGATTTTACGCGAAGGTTTCGTTTGTTTTCTTCAAGTGTGCAGGTTTAATTTATCAAGAAGAAGTTACATAAGATTGGAAGGAGCTTTTCACGCATAAATTCTTCTTGGAAAGGATTTAACCACTACTTCACACACGGATCCTACCGAGCTAATCAGGGGAGTATTAGTTTCTTTCGTTTTTAATTACCTTCCATTATCATAACTTTGATACTTTCGGGGAACATTGGGGACAATGTTCAGTTTAAGTGTAGGGAGGGAAAATAAAACGGGAACTTTGAAACTATGCTTATCCTTGAATATTTGCTTTGTCCAATTGTATTTGTGTAATAAACCATGAGAAAATGCCGGTTAGGGTAATTTTGGCACCAAATTTTAAATTTTTCATGACATATAGGAGTGGGCCATTAGTCTTAACAAAAGCGTCTCACGGATAGGAAGTTGCATGACTAGCACAAAAACCCTTTACCACCTAAATTCCACCCAAAAATGTTAGGATCACCCTTAGATTAGTAGGAATTAAAGCATTCATCTTTAATGCTTAGAGTGTAAACCGGTAGTATATTAGATTCTAGAACTTGTTTTGTGATGCATTCCGAGATCGCTAGTAAGACTACACTTGTGTAGTTAGGAATAACTAAATGATAAGAGGCATTAGGATAACCCTTGTTTGATATCCATAATATAATTACTTCTTCCACTTCGGTTGAGTAATTCCCCCACACCTTTTGCGTTGTACTCATCTTTAGTACACGATACCCCTAGTTAACCCCTCAGAGCCTATCCTTTTCGCGGTTCTCGTGATGTTTTGGTTTTTCCGGAATATCAATGAAGAGCATTGTTTACACCCCACCCCCAAATATACACCCAAATCGCCTTAGCCTACCTTGTATGCACTCACTTTTAGTGCATTATTGTTATCACCCTAAACCCTTAGTTCAATTATCTAGTTGCTTGCATGAGTTGCTAAGTCGATTCATATCCTTTGTATACAGTTTTGGGACGATTGGGATTCATGGGAAAAGTTAAAGTTTATGAAATGACGGGAAGGGAACGTTAAATTCAAATTCCCTTTGTTTGCATAATAATGTACCCCAAGTGTTTTGATCTTTTCAATTTGGGTCAAATTAGTGTTAGAGTAATAAAAACTCAAGTGTAGGGATGTGCTTATAAATCCCTATCATTTTGATGTTACCGTAGAGGATGGTAGAGTAAAAGTGTATGAAAAAAAAATAGAGTGAAAAAAAAAAAAAAAAAAAAAAAAAAGCGGGCTACCATCCTACATCTATCCTTTAAATTTATGTTTGTTTATTTCAGTTAACTAGAGTCTAGAGTGTCCAGTCTTGGCTTAGCAACGCCATTCTTCATATGCTTGTAACAATAAGATTTTTGACTTGCCACCACTATATAGCCTATCCCACCAAACCCTTTGTTTCCCTACCGTAAGCCTAACATTACAACCCTTAAAAGACATCTTTGATAGTCTTTCCTAGGTACTTACGCCAAAGCGATGGAGGTTTGATCTATTCTCAAGCCTATGGTAATCTATGTACTAGGACCGGTTAATGAGTGTTTATCTTCCATTTCCAATTTGTTATATTTCATATACACCCGAGAGAGATGTGAGTATCCAAACACCCCATGAGAGGTGCTAGTATGTGATTTCCGTGCTTGTTATGACTTTTGCGGGGCTTATATATGTTGTGGACTATTTTAAAACAATGCTTCATGACCCCTAACTTATAAATTAATTGGCTAAAAGCACATTTGCTTGAAGACAAGCAAATACCAAGTGTAGGGATATTTGATAAGGTTTTAAAAGGTACCTTTGTGAGGGGTCGTTTAAGCCCTTATTTGATCACTTTTGTATCCGTTATTGCTTAATATCGTTCCTTTTCACTTTTTAGGTCTCTTGAAGGCAAAATGCTGGAATGGCACTTATTTGGACGAAAAGGCGTGAATATACGAAGAAAATGGCCAAAGTCAGAATCGAGACACTCAAAGCTGCTGAAAACATAAGGTGACGGCGTCACTGCTTAACTGTGACGCCGTCGGAGGATTTTGTGACGGGACAGAAGCCAAAACTCCTATTTTCAAGTGACGACGTCAAGTTATAAAAGAGTAGGCCGTCGCAACTCAGACGGCCTAGATGCAATCCAAACGGCGTCAGAAGCTGAAGAGGACGGCATCACAAGCATAAGGTGACGCTGTCGCAAGTCTAACGTGGCCAAGACGAAACCCTAATGACGGCGACCCGACGGCGTCACAAAACATAAGGTGACGCCGTCGCATGTGTATTCTTATATATAGAATCTGAATTTTTCAGTATTGGTGTGTAGTCTTTTGGAGTAAAAACCTAAACCGAACCAAGGCTGTCTTGTACAGTATTTTAGGGTTCCAAACCCTATCTTACACCAAGATAAGTGTTTTACTTCATTAATACAATTATGTCTTTGATTATTTGTGTGTATGCTTGCATGTTCTTCATGTCCGGCTAATTTACTTGTGTGTTTGCTTAGGGAATATGAAACTTAATTATTGAATATTGATTGGTTGTCTCTTATCTTAGTTGATCAATGATCTAGTAATGCGATAGGTCATTCGTTGTGTACTTAATGCTTGATTAAATCTTTGTGAACCTTAGAATATGACTCCTTGAGTAGTTGTAAGCTAAACCATCCAAAGAGTGCCTTAGAGTAAGAGTTTATTATCCCTAGTGGGTTTTGTAGACGAGACCCTTTGGTAAGTTCAAAGAGTTAGGGAGAAACGCATACCCTACAACCTTAGACACACAACCTAAGAATAAGGACGTGACAATTCAACCACCAATAGGAGATAATTAAGGAGTAGTAAAACCTAAGTAAACACATCTTTAAACTATCATACGAGCACACAATAATTAGACATAGACTACATACACCTTAGATTAGATAATTAGATAAGTAGAGTAATCGGTAGCAATACCAACCCCCCAAATCCAAACCCCGAGATTCGTACCTTTCCTTTCCTTAAAAAATATAAAAAGATAAAAAATAATCTTCCTCAATCCCAACCTTAGCGTAGTAACTTCTCACTAGCATTCCTATTCCCCTAGAGAACGATATCAATACCCGTGGCTTACCCTAATACTACACTACAACGATTAGGTTCACTGCCTAGGGTGTTGAAAAACTTGCTCGACGAAAAGGAAGTTCCTTTGACCCCGAACGACGCGTGTAGCGTTATCACACATCGAACGGTTTTTCCAAAAGTATTCGTCAATTCATTTCCTGGACCAAGGTTGATTCAAGAATGAATCGCCCCATTGTTTCTATCCAGTTGTCACAAGTTTGATCTTTAGAAAAGATCTCACATGTCACCCACCAAGAGCTGGTTTGATGTTGGCTCTAGAAGGATTTCCATCTTCATTGTGAATATTTGACATATCACTAGGATGTTCTGGCAATACCACAAGGATAATGCGTAGGACTCTCAATATATACTTACTTTTCACATTGTGTGAAACGGGCAAGTCTTCGTTAATTTTGTGTCCTAATGAGATATTGTGGATGATCTGTTGGCTCTAGACTCAATTGTGCACATTTAGTTTCCTAAGCCGGAGACTAGGGAGAGGGTCTCCTTCTTCAATATCAACAATCTCTAAGAGAAAGTCGATAGATTATGTAGGTTCCCCGTGAGAATGAAACAAGTCCTTTTAAGAGGAACTTGAGTAGCTTGGGAAGTTAAGTGCAGTGCGTCACTGGGTCCATGACATCTTGTCTTCAATACCAGTGTTACCTTAGTAGACACCAGTAGCATATGTATTGAACCTGGTTTCTGCCCTAAGGTTGAATTAATGGAGGGCTATTTCTTTTCACCCTTTTCACTTTCAATTCTTTTTCATTCTTCAACCCCTTCAGTGCTTACCGAGACTTCATAACTAGAACCTTGTTGGGTTTGTTCCAGTACTAGCTCTGTCTCAGTCGGCACTCTTCCCATATTCTCATTTTTCTCCTTTTTTCATCATACCTAAGGACTCTACACTATCTAGTGGATTGTCCCTGGGTAGATCCCTCTGGCTCTGGCGGGACCGTGGGAACGAATACCTAACCTAACCATCCTTATAACACCATGCATAAAGTAAATTGGTCGGTCTTTTGGTATTATTCTTTCCTTCTTTGAAACGATTGAAAAATCATTTGGAAAATCAATCAAGGTACTTGTGATATAAAATCAAAGCATTTTGTACCTTAATTGTTTTGATCATTTAGAAATGCTCCCCCTCAACATGTGCTCTTATGATTTTGAAAATGTTTAGCACATGGAGGCAAGAGATCTTTGAAAGAATTTCTTAGATCTCAATTTCCGTGGAAAAAGCCATTTAATTTTCTTGGTAAATTCTCCCCCTCAAAATGTGCGTTGGTTATTTGAAATCATTTAACACATAGAGGAAAGAGGTTTTTGAAGTACTTCCACGATTACCAATAGAAACCATTCGCTCCCCCTCAATATGTGCATCGATATACGAAAGAGTTTAGCACATATTAGAGAGAACTTGCACTTTGAATCAAAACGATCATCTTTTATCAGATTTCATATTTAAATCACATTTTCTCCCCCGATCAAAAATATCAAACCCTTTGAGATTTTGGATCCCAAGTGATTTAAATAGTTTTAGAAAACTTGGGAGAAAATATGCCTTGTTTCAATTCTCTTCTGGTTTTTTGGTTAACTGCTCCTCCTCAATCATGTGCATCATGTATTTGAAATCGTTTGGCACATGAAGGAAGGAGTGCTTTTGAAACAATTACCCTTTAAAACCAATTTGAGATTTAAATCACAATCTCTCCCCCGATCAAAAATTTCAAACCAATTGAGATTTGTGATCCCAGTTGATTTAAATCATTTAGAAAGTTTTAGGGAAAGACGTGGCAAGATTTAATTTAGATATAACTGATAAGGATCAGTTATAGACAATAAAGATTGTTAGTGTCAGGTATGATAGTTTTAAGAGATCTTTGAGTTAAAATAAAACAATTTCACAATCAAACAATAACAGTAAAAATTTCATTTTGAAAGATCTTGATTCAAAAGAAAAAGCATACCATGACATAACATTAAATCTTTAGGTCACCACTTATTTAGTACAAACGGACTTGATAGATGAAATATCGACTGAAAATATTTTATTATAAATCACTCTCCCCCTTAATCGATGATCGAAGTCGTTGATTGAGTGACTTAAGTTTTGATAAAATGAAGTCCAGTGATTTCCAAAATTAAGTCCAATTTATTTTCAAAACAATATTTTTCCATTTTCAAAACAACATATTCAAAATTGTTTTAAGAAAAATGGTATCATCCACTACTTTTTCCTGCACAAAGATATGTTAAGTGGTTGAGTTACTTCCGTTGTTGCTGTAAGGCTTGAAGAAAAACCATTTGCTGATGCAGTGAAACCTCTGAAGTTGCATCTATCATGCCAACTATCCATAGAGAGATCTAATTAAGTCCCGTTTCTTCTTTTGTCGACCCAAGAAATAGTTGCCCTTTCCTTTCGGCATCCAGTCATCATATTATGTGGTATCCGGATCGGGAACATTCTTATAATCCATGATATCTGCATACGTTATTAGACATACAAACAGATATATGGTGGTCGACAACACCAAAACAGCAATCGACTAATAAAAGTCAATTCAACATATCAATCAGATCATAAAAGGCATGGGAATTGTGTGTTTATCAAACTCTAATCATCTAATCCAAATAATCATATCCTAGATTCCTAGTCCTTCGACATAGGCAAATATCTTTTTCAGTTAAGCACCTAGGATAATTAGATAAGCTCGATAGATGATATAAATTTGAAAACTGTTCTCCCCCTCAATCAATGACTCATTTCATAAAAAGTTTCAAATAAGCTGAAGTCATTGATTGGGTTTTGCAAATTCATGAGACCTTGATTCTGATTGATTTTAAAGAACTCATTTACCACCATTTAGTTAAAACAAATATTTTTCTAAAGAATTTTAGAAGGAAAAATATTTGAGTAGGAACAGCAGTCCTTCGACATACTTTCCTTGTTATGTTATAGGATAAGTGCATGAAATTTTTGAAAAATTGTTTAGCGCAACACTTTCCTTTCTTGAAGAGCGGGTTGCTACCTGAAATAATAGCAAACCATGGTTTAAGCGCGGGTTACAGTCTGAAATAACTGCAAGCCATAGTTTTAGACATGTTTTGAAAAAGAATATTTACACCTCCTGCTCGAACTTCATCTATGGTCCCGTGCCCTTATTGAATGAAATTTCTATGACCGTAGATGTTATCGATATCAGAAGACATGTCTTAGAAATACAATATTTTTGGTATTTTTCAAAATTTTCTAATTTTTATGGGTTTTTGTTGGTTCTATATTTTTCTATTTTCTTTTTGTTGGTTTTATATTTTTGTATTTTGGTTTTTTTGATAAATATATACAGAGATAGAGTAGATGATATAGTCTAAGAAGAATGATGATACGAGTACCGAGATAAGGATATCGAGCAGCCCCGTTGAAGAAGATAGAAGTCATCATCTCTTAAACATTCACCACCAAAGCTTCCAAGGCTCTTGAAAAGAAGGAATTGAGTCTTTAAGAATACGAGACTTGGCAGCTTCCCCCCAAACCAAAAATCCTTTTGTTGAGCAGATTCGAAGCTCTATTTCAAGCTTGCCTTAGCCAGGTGCACAAAGAAGCACACCATTATCATTGATCTTGTTGCTCCTTTTAAGAATGATCTTTATGATTCTTTGTTTGAGGTTATATCATCCACTAGAACAGCAAGGTATCATCCCAGACATAAAACAATCTTCTCATATTTCTTTTCTACTGACGTCTGAAGCGATCCATACCAAAAGGTGTCAAGAGACAAATTCCCCCAAGTAATTGAATTGATGCCGTCAGTCTCTTGGAATGAAGCTCAAGAACCCGAATACACATATACCCAAAGACAGAGAACCTTATAACATCGAAGTAGCAGATTAAGTCCGATTGCCAAAGAATAACCCCGATGTATACTTTTCTCTCCCCCTGAATAAATTGTATGAAGCTCAAGAACCAGAAGTACCCAAATGCCCAAAGAAAGAATAACCGATAACAATGAAGTAGCATGTTGAATCACTGATTATCTCTGCGGATGTCATCTCCGGAATAAGTGATTATCAATGAATCACCGATTACGCTCTCAAGTGAAACAGCTGATCATCCCCAATGTACACAATTCCTCTCCCCTGATGATTGCGATAACATCGAAATCATCACACTCTTGTGTACCTAAACTAACTCTTCCATCTCTTCCATCTCTTCCCCCACATAGTTGGAATAAGGAAACTAAACGCCATGAGTCAAACCTTGAGTTTCTCTGCGGTAATGACATTGGTCTTCCCGGGATATCTTCAATCACTTAGAAGTATTAAGTTCATCAAGTTTACTCGCGTTTAGATGCTTGTCTCCTTCCCTCTTGCTGGTTTTGATACTTCAGAATCAACAACATATTATAAGCCCAGATACTTGAAATCTTTTGAGAAGATCGCTTGAAGTCTTTGTGAGAATCAACTTGCTGAAGTACAGTGTGAGCAAATCTAATTAGGGATTAAATCATACAATTCAATCTCCCCCAATTAGTGCTCTCCCCTAAACCGACAATCTGTTTGATAAATGCCCATATTAAGAAGAAGTCTTTAGATAATCAAATGCAACTCGTCTTTAGTCTTCTAACATGCAGCAGAAAATGTAGAACAGACTGTAGACTCGACCTTCTTCAAGATTGTCTGTTTGGGGAATAGAATGTTAACATCTTCTTCTCACCAACAAAAGCATCCCAATTAACTTACATCTTGCAAATCCCCTTAACTAAAATCCCTCCCAATCAAACAAGAACAGAAAGATGTTCATCAAGGAAATCAGCAATCAGCCCGCAACGAACACACTAAATGGTAACACCAAACTACCAATCACATCAAACAAGAACAGAGAGATTGTTCAGAATCATCATGTTGATGTGTACGTGAAGCATTAACCGGAAGCACTTTGTTGATAAACACATCAGTCTGTGAGAAGATGTCAACCAACGACTCTTAGAAGAAACTCCATGTGAAGATGACCCGATAAGAAGAAGCTCGGTTCTTACATGAGTTTGGAGCCGTTTGACCATATATTCTTAGATAAAACTCAACATGCAGCAGTTTCACACTTCTCCCCCTCAAGAATTGCATACGGAGTTGTCATTCTTGATTAAACAAGTGAGTATCATGCAAATGAATTCTATTCACACTTCTCCCCCTCAAAGGTTGCAAATGATGTCGCCATCGTCATTGTAATTGAGCAAGTGGAATAAGAAAAACAATTAACAGTAGCTCGGTTCACTTGATAACTGATCGCGCATGGAGAAAAGCATGAAGCATGTTGATGAGAATGGTCATAATTGAGAAGATTTCTTTTCTTCAGAAGATAAAGCGCACTGAAGCGTACACTTTTATTTTCTTTAGAGAACGAGGCTTGAACTGTTGTGTTCAAACGTCATAATCTCTCTCTTTTCAGCATCTCTTGGCAACACTTGTAATCAACCCCATTATCAATCAGTAGGCTCTTTGTAGTGACAGCTGATGGAGAAAGCTCAATATGATGATTTGACCTAGAAGTAAACTAACCAGAACTCGTGACTTAAGCTTGCACATATGTAACAAAGATCAGTGCCAAGAATTCATGCCCTTTTGAATCTTTAAGTACTCTACTCTTCAACCAACAAACCATCAAGTATTAGACGTACATCACCTCTTGAAAATCCACAATTCAATGTGACACTGAGCACTACAACGTAACTCCTTAAAGTGATAGTTATTTTGTAGTGGTAAGAGCCCGATTCCCCCAAGTGGTAAAAGAAAAGGAAAAGTCACCCAACAATAACTAGATTTCCATGTCTTCGTTTTTCATAATAAGCTCGAACAAGGATCATGAAGAATCTTCATCCAACCATCCCCGATTGCTTCAGATACTAAGTACACTTGCCCTTGATATTTCACTTCAACCTCAAATAAATAATAGTGAATTAACGCCATTGTCACATCTTCTGGTTAAAGGTTCAAATCTAGCCTCCATTGACGTTTTAAGTGAACTATGATAATGGTTTCATCCCGACCATGGTTTAATGAGCATAAACCCGTAAAACTTTGAAGTAACCAAACTGTCATGAAGAGAATCCAAACAAACGCCCAATTCATGAAGTACGCCCTTTTATCCCTTCTTCGAAGTAGAAACCGTAGCACCAGCATCAGATAAGATCCCGAAATACAATTTCGTTTCCCCAGGATGGTTCCATCATTACGGGATTTTACAATTCTATGGTTTAAACCGAGAAATAGTTTCTTTCGCGGGATTTTACAAAACCAAGAGTAAACCATAAGATAGATCCAGAAATGCACATTACTTATACCAGGATGTTTCCATTGTCACGGGATTTTACAAATCTATGATTTAAATCAAGAAATAGATTCTTTCGCGGGATTTTACAAAATCAAGATAAAACCGTAAACAATGTCAGCTTGAATGTGTTATGACAACTTCGGTTTCGGTGAATATCTATTTTAGGGGAACATGCAGCGGTTCATCAACGGTTCATTCTCCATCCTCAGCAATTCTTCTCCCATATGTAGAATACTTCACAAACCATACTGAGTTGAGTAGTATACACTACTTCCCCCTGAGGTTGATCGTAAAATATCAAAGTACACGTTTCTCCCCCATGATGGTTTCGAACATTCGGAACCATCATTACGTGTACGACCATTTGCATGAAAAGTTCTTGTCATAAGAAACTATCTTGAAAAGTCATGACTGAAGATTCTTGAAAGATTTTGCTTAGACTGTGAAGTATCATTGTCATTCAGTGGCATCGAATATTTAATGGGAATTGCTGATCACATCTCACCCTTTCAGCCCTTTGGTAAACACATCATCCACATATTCTGTCGGCAATTGCTGTGACCACTTAGTGAAGTAAACCCGATATACCAAATTTGCTCATGAAGTAGAATTCCCCAGATTTGTTACTTACACTTGTACTAATCCTCGTGAAAAAGAAACGATGTACCCAATGTACAAAACCTCTTGACATATTCTCAACTGCGTGAGACACCTAAGTGATAGCTACGTTGTGAGTTAAGTGAGAAAGAATCACAAAATTAACTACATAGCCAAGTCTTTATCACATCCATTAAATGCCCAAACAAGTCATCTTCGCGAAAGGGTAGAAAGAAAGAAGACGAAATAAGTAAACACGCCCAGAAAACCTCACTCCAAATCCAAATAAGAAATACCGAACACAAACAACCCCGTAGTCAACCAAGTTCCAATAATAATTCAAGCCGTGACAAAATACCTTTCGAGAAAATGCATAAACCAAAGTATCAAGCCTCATAACGTAACGACTTATCAAGAAATCTCATCATCATCAAATCTCATAACCAAATTTCATTAGCACAAATATCAAAATCAAAACTCATCATCATACTCAACACACTATGGCCTTGAACGAGCACGGTTGTACCACTCAAGTTTATCCAATGAAAATACCAAGTCATGAATGTGTATTCTCCTTGAGAATTTAATCCGACTAAGATACCATTTTGCAAATAAAAATTGGATACCAACTTATGTAAGTTAAAGCAATGTTACCAGCATTTGTCAACAATTACCAACCCATGATTATATACGACTGACCAAATCAATAATTGTTGCACATATCCAATCCGTCAGCCCAAATACATGTATGCAATATTGGCCCAGTCCAATCGTCCAAACACTTTGAGCAAATATCAAAAGTCAAGAGGCTCGTGGGGCGTGTGCAGCCCAAGGAAACCAATTGGTTATATAAAACGCAGCATAAACATCTCTTGCCCTAATAATACTCCATCAAAACCTAATTATTCATCTGATAAAAACGCCTCCTTCTCTCCTAAATTTTCTCCCACTAATCTCATCTCAACACAAAACAACGCTAAAAAAAAATTCCCATATCTCATCTTCCAAATCATGCTTATAACCCTAAGATTTCTCATATTATCCTTAATCATTCCTACTCGTTCCCCCAGCACACAATTCACACCGCACCCCTTTTTTAAAAATTAAAACGAATCAGTATCAATATTTCTTAAATCATTTCTCAAATCAATATCGCCACAGGGATGGCATGAGGTTGTATGATGACCACGAGATTTTTCAATGAGAAACAGGTTGGTATAACATTTGAAGTTTTGATTATGTTGTTTATTAAACGAACAAAGATATAAGAAATAACACTCTTGTTATAGTCATTGTCTTATAGTTTTCGGATAAGTACTAAGTGATTTGATTATAGACGAACTTTTAAAGTCAAACCTTGAGTCCGTGTATGAGTTTAATCGAACCAAGAAAGAAGGGATAACACATTTGTTGTCACTTTTTTCTGATGTGTCGGATATATCTACCAAGATTGATGATGAAAAGCTCGTTAGAAAAACCTTCAAGTTTCTTGATAATGCATATTAACGAGTGGACCTGAGATTATGATTAATTCTTTATATTAGCTTTGAGTCCAATGATGGCAATGAGATGTTGATATGAGTCTTGATGTTTCTTTAATTTTCTGAATTGGATCGATGATGGATGGTTAAAAGTCGTGTTTGATGAGCTTTAATAAGTCTTGATTCACTTGTAAAACACGAGCAACCAATCTGAGATCTTGCACTTTGATTTTTTTGTTTTGAATAAGTCCGAATGTGGATTCAGAAAAGTCCATTAATAGTTAGATGTAGATAGATTGATGCAGACTTGTTTGTTATATGTTGATGCTGATTGTATGTAATGTTGTAAGTATGATGTTGATTAGTATAAGATGTTGCTTGACTGTTGATTCACGATGTTAATGCTTTCTTTATCTTAAACCCCAAACTGCACATTTATGTTCAAACCGCACTCTTTAATAATCATTCAACAAACCGCATCTTCTTTACTTCAAAACGCATTAAAGACTGCTTCATTATTGGACAAATCGCATCTGGTCTTAGTACTCTCAAATTGCTTGTGACTTTTTGACCTTAAATAGACAAATCGCATTTGACTCAACAGTCAAATCGCATCAAAGATTTTGTGACAAATCGCACTCCAAAACAAAGTCAACAAATCGCAGTTGACTCAAAAGTTAAACTGCATACAAGACAAACCTCTTTCGGTACGTCGAATCTGGACATTTTGTAAAGACAAACCGCATAGTATTAGAAATTGACAAACCGCATTGCAGAAATGACACAAATCGCTTATATGACATTGAATATAGACAGTTTACAGACAACTACATGTTAGAACACCAGATCCACAAAACGCATACAAGAAAATGACCAAATCGCACAGTGGACTGTCGACAAAAACTCAATCACGACTATTCAAAACGTTTTGGTCTAACCAAACACAATATGTTTTTTTTTTAAACAGTTTAACCAATATCAGCATCCATTAAAACTAATAACATCAAAAACTGCTTAAACACTTCAAGACCATGTTAAAACCTCATCCAAATTTGCATAAACCAACATCAACCCATATCAAACCTCATCCAACACAACACAAACCGCATACAAGAACCGAATAAAGCCATTCGAATCACCAAAACAACCAAACCTGGCTCTGGTACCATTTGTAAGGGTCACAATTTTTATGTTGTTTGATGATTCGGGTGGTCTAGGATGGTGATAGTATAAGAATGCCATGTTTAGAGAGATGAAGAGAGTAGAGAGGGTGATTCTAGAGAGATAAACAAAAGAGAAAATGTTAGATTATCAAAGAAGCACCACCTCTTCCAAGGATGGAAGGGGTATTTATAGTTACAGACACTACGTCCTCAATAGTGGGTAAAGACCCGTCCTTCCTCCACGGTGTTACACTAAACTAAACTACGCTAATAACTAACTAATTAACTACTGAATAACGTAAATAATGATATGTCTACGAGCTAACTTATGCTAGATTATATTTGGGGTGACCGACTCTTCACTATGGAATTTCAAATTCCTAACAGTAAAGAAGGGTATGGAACCTTAAAATACTGTCTAAGTCAGACTACAACCGAATTAGGGTTTGCTTTCCAAATTTCTACCTCCCTAAATGCAGAAAAATCAAATTCTATATATAGATTTACAAGTGCAACGACCATTGCCTTTTGCTGGTAACGTTGTTAGGTCGCCGTCATTAGGATTTCGTTTGGGCTAAGTAATCGTTGGGACAGTGTCAGCTTAAGAGTGTGATGCCGTCTTTCTTCAATAGGGACGTCGTTTGGGATTTGTTCCCTGGTCGTCTAGTGTAAAACAAAGGGTGACACCCTCCAGAATTAACAAGTGACATCGTCAGGCTTTAGAACCAGAAAATCACCTGAGCCGTCGCTTGATATTTTATCAAAATCTTCAACAAGTGACGGCGTCGCCCTTTGAGATGGGACGCTGTCAGGCTTTAAGAACAACTTGAGTCTTGAGTTTGTCTTTTTCTACATGTTTTCGCTCCTTTTCGTCCAAATATGCTTCATTCTAGAATTTTGTTTCCAAGAGACCTAAAATGTGAAAAGGAACGATTTTAAGTAGTAATGGATATAAAATTTGTCGATTTAGGGCTTAAATGACCGCCTAAAAACGTATGTTTTAAATCCTTATCAGTGCCCTTACGTTATCTCATGCACACTCACGTGCCCAAATCTAAGCCACTCTAATGTTCTTTCATCTTTCTTATAAGCATCTCCTAACTCTAGACATTTTTTATAATATCTCTAATTTTTTTCATAAGAATGTCTAAGTCCCTTTTGCTTATCTCTTTCACTAAGTAACGGAATAGGAGCCATTCGATTACATGCCTCGATATCTTTGTGTTTAAACCTAGAGTGTGTACGGGGCATTTGATAGACAAGATCCTCAACTTCACTAGAGAATGTAATTAAACCATCAACCATTCGTTCATTCAACTTAGTCATTCTCCTAAAGGACTTTCCAAATATCACTTGAGTGAGGCTTCTATTAATGAATTCTCCCAGGTCTTCTAAGACCATGAAGTCTACCAAATAAGCAAAACTTCCAACAAACATGTGCAAGTGAGTGACCGCATTAAAAACATTGTTCCCTTGATGAGCTAACTCGTTTAACTTAATTTTATTGTACAGATTCCTTGAGATTAGGTTTAAAGGTAAGAATGAATTCAAGTATGCATCAAAACTTTCAAATCCTATTTTACAAGGAAATTGCATGTTGAAGGGACCATCTATCTCAATTCTATAGCTAGGGTCAAAACATTAAGAGGGATCTTCTTCCATCTCAATCCTAACTCCATCGATGACTTCTCTGTTGTCAAGTACCTCCCCGTCATCAAATTCCTCATCGGAATCCGAATCATAAAAAGGACAATTATGTTGCCAATTTATTTCATTATGCCCTAGGTGATTACCAAAGTGATGAATGGGTGAGAGATTGGGTGGATTCGCGTTCTCCATAGCGAGGATTGGAGCGGGTAGTGCAAAGTTCTTACGGCAAAAGATGCGAATCATGGAAAATAATGAGATCACTGAACAAAATCACAAAGAAGGGGGATAGACTAAAATAAAGCTAAGAAAAAAGAAAAAAAAAAGGCTCACTTGATAGAAATCAAGCGAGTAGACCTAATCGAGATAGAAAACTAACTAGCTATTCTATTCCCAGGTTGCGGTGCCAAAAACTTGATGCGTGGTTCAGGGCCGAAAGACTTCCTTTTCAATGAGCAAGCTTTACAACCCACTAGGCAGTGTACCTAATCGTTGCAATGTAGTATGGGTAAGCCAAGGGGGTTGATCATTCTCTAGGGGAATAGAGAAGCTAGGAAGAGATGTATGACGAGAAGGTAAGGTTGAGGGAGATTCTTTTTAGTCTTTTTATGTTTTTTAGAAAGCAAGTAAATATCTCGGGGTATAGGAGTAGGGGTGGTACTTCTACCAATTTTAACTACTAACTAATTAAACTAGTAACTAATTAAACTATTAAAAAGGAAAAGATAGGCTATGTATTGTAAAGTGTGCTCTTATGATGATTAAAAGTGTGTTTACTTAAATGTTATTACTCCCTAGTTGTCTCTTATTGGTCGGTTGAATTGTCACATCCTCATCTTAATTGGTGCGTTGTATTCTGTTTGGTCATTGGGCGGTGCTAAATTCCCCAATTCTATGAATCGTAACTCTCCTCTAGACTATCCGGGATCGCCAAGTACCGTAGTATCTCCCCTGAATACTCTATTATCCTAAAGTTACAACTTATGCAATAAACACAATGATGGCCTAGGTGCACTCCTAAGCTTTTTGCTATTTAGGACGTTCAAGCTCGCAACAATTAAAGAAGAAGCCAGTTTTCCTTACTCTAGCGTCTACCAATCAAGACAAGAGACAACCTAACAATAATTAACAACTAGGTTTCATAGATCTAAGCAAACACAATGATAATTTAGCTACTCCTGGTAAATAAGCAAGCATACACACAAACAATTAAACATTGGGTAGACATAATGATAATATGGATTAACAAACTTATCTTTTGATGTAAAGAAGGGTATGGAACCATAAAATATTGTCCAAGTCAGACTACAACCGAATTTGGTTTGCTCTCCAAAGTTCTACCTCCCTAAATAAAGAAAAATCAAATTTTATATATGGATTTAAAAGTGAGACGGCGTCGCCTTTTGCTGGTGACGCCGTCTGGTCGCCGTCTTTAGGGTTTTGTTTGGGACAAGTCATCATTGGGACGGCGCATGTTGATGAGTGTGACGCCATCTGTCTTCATGAAGGACATCGTATTGAGATGGTTCTTGGGCATCTGGTGTAGAAATTAATGGAGACGCCTTCCAGATATTAGGCGTGACACCATCATGCTTTAGAACCTCTTTTTCACCTGAACTGTCGCGTGTAATTTAATTAGAATTCTTCTTAAGGACGGCGTCACCCTTTGGGTTGGGATGCCGTCAGGCTTGCAGAATTGCCTTGGATCTTGACTTTGCCTTTTTCTTCATGCTTTCGCCCCTTTTCATCCAAATATGCTTCATTCTAGCATTTTGCTTCCAAAAGACCTAAAATGTGAAAAGGAACGATTTTAAGTAGTAACGGTTATAAAATGTATCGATTTAGGGCTTAAATGACCCCCTATAAACGTATGTTTTAAATCCTTGAAAATGCTGTCGTGTCTAGAAACAAAGATAGGCTAGTAGAACAAGGTTATAATCAACAAGAAGGCATTGAACACGATAAAACTTTTGCTTCGGTTGACAAGGCTCGAGTCTATTAGAATTTTACTTGCATATGCATGTGCATATGATTTCAAACTTTTTCAAATGGATGTCAAAAGTGCATTTTTGAACGGATTTATAAATGAAGTAGTATATGTCGCACAACCTCCGGGTTTTACCGATTTTGAGAAAACTAATAATGTTTATAAACTGAAAGAGGCTTTATACAGACTTAAGCAAGCACCAAAAGCATGGTATGATCGACTAAAAATATTCTTAGTTGAACATAAGTGCACCATGGGTTTAGTAGATAACACTCTCTTCACCAAGAAAAAGGATTCACATATCATCATTGTCCAAATATATGTAGATGACATCATATTTGGATCAACTTGTCAAGAACTATGTGATGATTTTTCAAAAATCATGCACAACGAATTTGAGATGAGTATGATGGGCGAACTAAACCTTTTCTTAGGACTTCAAATCAAACAATTAGAAGATGGAATATTCTTTAACCAATCTAAATACCTAAAGGATATGCTTAAGAAATGTAGCCTTGAAGACTCTAAACCTATTAAAACACCCATGTCCTCGGAAACCAAACTTACCAAGGATGAAGAAGGTGACTCGATAGATAATACTAAATATGGAGGAATGATTGAAGAAAATTAATAGGATTATGGGAAATATGCAATTTTGTGATTCTTTCCCGGGTTCTTTTGCTATTTTCCAACCTTATCGTATCTCGGATCACTCTCTTTGTGTACTTCGTATTCCTCAGATAGCCAAGCTAAAGCCTAAACCTTTTAAATTCTCTAACTTTCTTATTCACAAGGAGGGTTTCCATGAGATGGTTGCTTCGGGGTGGAATCTTAATGTAAATGGGTGTGCTATGTATCGTGTTCTTAAACGCTTAAACGGGCTAAAATCCCCTCTTCGTAAGCTTTTGCATAATCAGGGTAACTTACATGAGCGGGTTGATAGGCTATTAATAAGGATCCTTCCAATTCAGCCCTTCTTGATGAGCATGCTCGTTACCTTCTTGCTTTTAAGGAGGCTACATTAGATAAAGAGCGTTTCTTGAAGCAAAAATCCAAAGTTCAATGGCTTCACACATGTGACTCTAACATTGCTTATTTTCATAAAATTGTTAAAAGTAAATGTGCATGTAATCGAATCGAATTGGTTTGACATTCGGCTAATATTCTATATGAGGGTAATGTGGTTGCATGTGCGTTTGTCTCTCATTATGAACAGTTTCTTGGTATAGAAGGTAATTTTAGTCCCCTAAATGATCAAGATATCTTTTCTAGTGTTCTTGATAATCAAAAGGCTGATTTGATGGTTCGTGATGTTACATATAACGAAATTAGGGATGCTTTAATTTTGATGGGGGATGATAAAGCTCCCGGCCCTGATGGTTATACTACAGCTTTCTTTAAGAAAGCTTGGGGCATTGTGGGTATGGATGTTAAGTGTTCTCTTCGCGACTTTTTTTACTAATGGTTAGCTAGTAAAGGAAATCAATCACACCATTATATCTTTGGTTCCAAAAGTGTCTACCCCTTCAAAGATTAATGATTATATGCCTATTCTTGTTGTAGTATCCTTTATAAATGCATTAGTGAAATTATTACTAATCGCGTTAAAAAAGGCCTTGGTGACTTGGTTTGTATCAATTAATCAGCGTTTATTCCTGGGCGTCGTATCTCTGATAATATATTGCTTACCCAAGAGCCTATGCGGAATTATCATAGAGGGAGAGGTCCACCAACATGTGCGTTTAAAGTGGATATTCAATAGGCGTATGATAGGGTTGATTGGGCTTTTCTAACGTCAATTATGGTTGGTTTTGGTTTCCATCATAAAATGGTAGAATGGATCATGGTGTGCATCTCTTCCACATTATATTCTATATGTGTTAATGGGAATCTTCATGGCTGGTTCAAAGGTAAGAGAGGTCTAAGGCAAGGTGACCTGTTATCACCCTACTTGTTTACGTTGGTTATGGAGGTTTTAACCCTTATTTTGTAGAAAAAGGTTTCCAACTCAATGGATTTTCAGTTTCATCATATATGTGAACATCAAAGAATTATTAATCTTTGTTTTGCATTTGTTCTCTAGAAGCCACCCTTCTTCTGTTGATGTGCCACCCTTCTTCTGTTGATGTTATTATGCAAGCCTTGGAGGATTTCAAGAATGTTTCGGGCCTTGTCCCGAGTATCCCTAAAAGAATGGCGTTCTTCTGTAATGTTCCTAATCTACTATTCTCCATTCTATGCCCTTTGCAGAAGGCTCTTTTCCTGTAAGGTAGGTGTACCACTTATCTCGTCAAGACTGCTCTATAGGGACTTTAAGGTTCTTGTGGAAAATTGGAAGGTCGCGTGAATGATTTGCGTAATAAGTTTTTATCTCTTGCGATGAGACTTCAATTGGTTAGATCTGTTCTATATTCTATGCATATATATTGGGCTTCTGTTTTTATCCTTCCTGCTCGTATTATCCCTGAGTTGGGGTAACTCATGAGAGGTTTTTTATGGTGTCAAGGAGAAATGAAAAGGGGTAAGGCCAAAGTTTCTTGGGAGTCGGTTTGTAAGCCTAAGCTTGAGGGTGGTCTCGATATTCATAGATTGGGTGATTTTAATGTTGCTCTTATGGCTACTCATATTTGGAGTATTTTAACCCTTAAAGATTCTTAATGGGTTAAATGGATTCATTCATACAAACTTAGAAGTAAAGCCTCTGGGATGTTCCTTGTTTGGGTGATGTTAGTTGGGGTTGGCGTAAGCTTCTTGCTATTAGATCTAAGGTTCGCTCATTCATATGGCATAAGATTAACAATAGTAAGTCTACCTCCATGTGGTTTGATAAGTGGTGTGATCTAAGCCCCATTCGCGACATGCTTACTACACGTGATGTTGTTCGGGCTAACTAAAGCCTATCTGATTCAGTTAGTGATGTGATTGATAATGGTACTTGGAGATGGCCTCCTGATTGGGTTTCTAGGTTTTCGGACCTAGTTCATCTTCCGGTCCCAAATCTTATTGATGATGCTGATAATGGTTTATTATGGCGTGATTTGGATGGAAACTTCAGATCCTTCTCGGTTGCATGTGCCTGGGATTGTCTTCGTCTAAGGGCTGATGTGGTTAATTGGTTTCATATTCCGTGGTTTCCTCATTGTATTCCACGTCATGCTATACATTTGTGGCTTGTTCTCAACCAGAAGTTGAAGCCACAAGATAGGTTGCGGAAATCGGATGTTGGTCCTAATGTTGATTTGAACCTTCTTAGATGCCCTCTATGTGATACGGTCCCTAACTTTCACCCTCAATTGTTTTCTGAGTACGAATTTTCTTTGCAGGTTTGGTTTCAAGTTTGTCGTCTATCTGGTATGGATGTTGTCCCTCCTACATTGGTCGATGCTATCACGTTCCTCATTCCTCTATCAAAAGGACGTTCGGTTACTAGCATCATCTTTTGGTTATTACTTGCTGCTACTACTTATTACCGATGGATGGAACACAATTCAAGACTTTTCAAGCAGAATTACTCAAGTGGTTCAGGTAATTGTCTCTACCGTTTGGTTGAAGCTCGTTACCTTCAAATTCAAGAAGATAACCTCTCAGTCTCGCCTATTATTAGATCAATGGAAGATTCCAAGTACTTGTCTTATTCACGAGGAGAGTGCCGGGTAAGGGTTGTACTCTTTTTCCCTACTCCAAGGTTTTGCCCATTGGGTTTTTCTTGGAAAGGGTTTTTAAGGAGGCAAGCTTACCTGGGTCATTTTTCTCCCTTTATGCATCTGGTGGATGCGGAATGTTCGCTTGCTACAAGATTATTCTTGTTTCTATACCTAGTTAGGTGATTTGTATTATAGCTAGGTTTGTTGTGTTTATGGACTATCATAAGCACTACTTTATCAATCTTTTCGCTTGTGGTTAATGTGGTACCTCTGCCACATTCCATTTGTACTTAACATTATTTTTTGGTTATATATTTACCGGGGTAACACCCTTTACCCAAAAAATCTTACGGCTAATAGACCCGACATTATGTTTAGTGTTTTTCTATGTGCACGCTTTCAATAAAATCCAAAGACATCACATCTTGAAGCCGTAAAATGAATATTTGGATACATAAAAGGTACTACACACCTAGGATTATGGTATCCCAAAGGAACATGCGTTGAAACCATAGTGTATGCCGACTCAGACCATGTCGGTGACTATGTTGATAGAAAAAGCACAAGTGGTATTTGTACTTTTGTTGGACATTGTCTCACCTCATGGTTCTCTAAGAAACAAACAGCTCTAGCCATTTCAATAGCCTAAGCCGAGTACGTATCAGCCGAAAAAGCATTTTAACAAGCTCTCGTCGACTATGGAATTCAAATTAACGACATCTCTATCCTTTGCGACAACAAAGGAGCTATCGATCTAAGTAAAAATCCAGTTCAACACGCTCGATGTAAACACATCAAAATCCGTCATCACTTCCTTTGCGACAATGTACAAAAAGGGAACATCTCAATCGAGAAAGTGTCCTCGGAAGACAACATTGCCGATATCCTAACAAAACCTCTTAAAAGAGAACCATTTAATCTCCTTAGACTTGGACTAGGACCAATGGAACCTAATTTGTAGTTTTAAGTAATTTAGATCTTAGCTCAAACCTTCAACATCAAAAAGTAAAAACTTACCCAAGGTACCAAACGTTATCAAGGTCAGAACCAAAAATTTGGTTTTGTCCAATCCGTAGGCTACTATTAACAGATATCGAGCTTAAAACAAACACCTCTTTCTCCAATTTGAAAATACACAATGACCTAAACTAACTCCACATCACAATAAACTCAAAATTAAGGCAAATTCCTCAACCGAGCTTAGCTCCAATCAACATTGTAAGTTTCCTTAGTACCTCTCTTCTCTTAATTCTGAGTCTAGGGCTTCTAATTTATGCACAAAACCAAACCTGGGGATTATGCATTTTCTTAGATAGATCATGAAGTACATACTTAAAATACATAACTAATCATGTTTCCCTTAGTTAGGAATTGCATCTTATAAGACATTATCATGATTTACTAAAAACCCCATTTCAAATTTTTGTAAAACTTCTCAATTTAGGACAAAATATTTTCTCATTGTTCATACAAATAAAAACGTTATGTTTAAAACATCACTTGCATTTGCCTCTTGAATGCTAAAGGAAGTACATAATTAATATGTTTTTTCGGGTATATTTAATTGAAGCTACATTGAATTAGGAGTGTTTAGGTTATCTCTCTTATTTTTACAAAAAATACTAATTTATTATGCATCAAAAGAAGTTGAGATAACTACACTTCCACATTGTTTTCATATAGACACACACTAGAAAGTTATATCAAATTTCTCATTTGTATTGACTAAAGCGTTAAATATTTGTCTGTAGGAACAATCATGCCTCCCGCAACTCACTATTACCACAAAGAACACTCTCAACTACATTCCCAAACATCATAGGACTAAGGGGCTTACTCCACTCAAGTTGAAATTGTCAAAGCCTTAGAAAAACACTACTTTCATGAAGGTAGAAAAATACACCCATCCTTCCTTGAAGGGACAAACCTTGGTCAAGAACTTGCCACCATCAACTTTGATTGTCTCTTGGACATTGCCGAACAAATTTGTCCAAGATTTTTCCTCGAGTTCTATGCTAGTATAGTTCTCGCAAGTGATGATAATGGATTAATCTCCATCCATTTCAAAGTAAACCAAAGTGACTTTCATATTCCTCTTCGCCAACTTGGTGAAGTCCTTGGACTTCCATGTCAAGGCACATGCCTTTACTCGGACAAATGGTCCCTCTCAATTCTTGAATCAATAGTTGATCGTACTCCTCCTTAACAAACTCCATTGGTTGATAAGAAAACAACGGGAACATTTGTTTCTTCCTAGAGTCTCTCGGGTATTAGAACAACCCGTATTGGTTGTAATGGAACGCAATGAACTAAAACCGCAATTCAAGAAATGGGAAGAATTCCTTAGGGCAAATGTCTTGTGCACCATAGGAAACCGTGATCATCTCAATGCTTGTCTTTACTACATGCTCTATAGCTTGTCAACCATTCAATATAGCATACTATGTTTCCAAAAGAATGGCCGACATACCAACTCTAGGAACCACCGCTTTTCCATACGGGATGCTTCTTACCCATCTTTATAGAGCCTTTGCACCAATCCCACCAAATGCTAGAGGGTTATGTCCTGACTATTCTCTTGTTGATCGTATCTTTGTACCATTGAGTGATGAACGAGTAGCAAAGACCAAGTCTGCAGGAAAGTGTTCTTAACCTCCAACTTCCTCATTCTCATCAAATAGCTCGGAAGACTGTTAGGATTTAGAAAATCTGGTAGTTAAAGAGTCGATCACCTCAAGTATATGTATTCGTTAGAAAGCTCGTAGTCGTAGTTATTTAGTGTTAGTATGTAATTTGTTAAGTAACACCGTGGAGGACGGACGGGTCCTTACCCACTGTATGCCTGATCCACAGCCCGTAGGAGGCGTGTCATGTATGAACCTATAAATACCCTTTGCCTAGCAAGGAAAAGGGTTGGAGCTTTCATAATACATTTTTCTTTGTCTCACTAAAGTTCCCAACTCTCTTCCACTTTCTCTCTGTAGAACCTAAACCATGCGACCCATATATGTGTTATATTATGTGATTGTGAAAACCAATATGTAACAATTGGTATCAAGAGCCATGGTTTCATCATCTATCTTTCATGTTCTTGGATTTCTAGTGGTTTTCATAGGTTTTTGGGTTTGAATGAGTTTTGAGTAGTTTTCATCATTTGGATCATTTTTTAGTGTTAAAGTTTGAATTTTGATAGTACTTTTGTGTTTAGAATCATCATAATGGTTTAGGTTTTGGTTTGGAAGGCTTAAATCATCGTTGTTGGACTATTTTTGGATTGAAAAGTTTAGTTTTTTGAAAGTTTCTTTGAAGCGGTTTGTCCCCCAGAGTGGCTTTCTTTGAAGCCGTTTGATCAGTTGATTAAGCGGTTTGTCATATTTCTTTGAAGCGGTTTGTCTCATTATTTAAGCGGTTTGTCTTATTTTGTGAAGCGGTTTGTGTGTTGAGACAAAGAGACAAGAAAGGAAAAAGTAGTGGAAGTAGTGGACGTACTTGTGTTCCCCTGCGGTTTGTCTGTTCAGCGGTTTGTCACTTTAAGCGGTTTGTCAATTAAGCGATTTGACACTTAAGCGACTTGTCACTTAAGCGGTTTGTCAATTAAGCGGTTTGACACTTAAGCATTTTGACTCTTAAGCGATTTGTGTAGGAAGCGATTTGAAAAGAAGCGATTTGTCAACTGTGCGATTTGACTGAAGTGGTTTGTCAAGTGTGCGATTTGTCTTTTGAGACTTGTCATTTCTTCGTGATACGTCTTACGGTTTTCTCTTGATTTAGTAAAATCCCGTGAAAGAATCTATTTCCCGGTTTAATCAAAGAGTTGTAAAATCCCGTGGAATTGGTAATCATGTCTACAATCACTTCTTCTGTTGCTAATGACGTTCAAGCAGCAGGATCCGATACTCGTCCTCCCATGCTTGATAGAACCGATTATGACTCTTGGGCTCAAAGAATCAGACTGTATTGCTTAGGAAAAGAGAATGGGGTTAACATCCTTAAGTCTATCGATGAAGGACCATTTCAAATTAGAACGACTAGGGACATTCTCGAAACTGGAACTGATGGAAATGTTGCATTAGGGTTGGATAGACCAAGAATGTATGATGAGCTTGATGATAAGGAAAAGAAGAGGTATGATGCTGACATTAGAGCCTCAAACATCATACTTCAAGGTTTACCAAAAGACATTTACAAACTGATCAATCATAATACTGAAGCCAAGGCTGTCTGGGATAATGTCAAGATGCTTCTCTCTGGTTCGGAACTAGCCAAGGAAGATAGAGAATCTCAGTTGTATGATGACTTTGAGAACTTTAAGATGAATCCAGGGGAAAGTGTAACTGAATATTATGTGAGATTCCACAAGCTTGTGAATGATATGAGGAATATCAAAATGGCAATGCCAAATATCCAGCTCAACTCAAAGTTTGTAAACAACATGAATCCCGAATGGCACAAATTTGTCACTGCAGTCAAACTAAACAAAGGATTGAGGAACACCAATTACGAGCAATTGTATGCTTATTTGCTCCAAAATGAGAAGCATGCTGCATTTGAACGAATGATCATGGAAAAGTTGAATACCAATGCTGGAGATGCAAGTTCTTCAAATGATTCAACTGCATTCTACACAAATGTGGGAATAACTACCAAAGCATCACAAGTCATACCTAATGGGGATGGTAATCACAAACTCATTCCGGATCCAGGTTATAAGCCTTCAGACTCATTCATGGAACAACTTGTCAATCAACTGGCTCTAATGGTTAAGCAAAACCTGAACTTTACCCCACACACCAACAATCATCTCAGAACTGCATCTAACCTACACAAATCATGCTACGGTTAAACATGGAAGGGTAGTAGTTCAAAATGTGTAAGGAAAGAAGAATGCTTATCTACCACATAATGAGCAAGGAAATGTTGGGGTTGGTACTGGTTATGGGAATGCAGGAGCCGGTGCAGGTTATGCGGGAAATCAAAATCGAGGAAGGATTGCGGCTCAAGGTCAAGGGAAGCCAATCAAGTGCTACAACTATGAAAGGGAAGGACACATTGCTAGGAACTGCACTCAACCAAAACGTCCACAGAATGCTGAGTACTTTAGGGATAAGATGCTACTAGTGCAAGCTCAAGACAATTGAGCAATGTTGGATGAGGAAGAGTTATTGTTTCTTGCTGAGGGAAATGCCAAAACTTATGATGCAGATGTGGATGAACAACCAGTGCATGGTGTGGCCCAGAACAATCCCAATGTCTTTCAAGTACCAGATTGTGATGCATTTGACTCTGATGTTGATGATGAACCAACAACGCAAACTATATTTATGGCTAACATCACACCAATGGTCTCTCCACCTCAACAAGCCAGTCCCTCCAAGGAATCCATCATATCAGATGTATTAAAACTATACGATGTGATTGATGTGCAAAATATTCACAACAAAGTACAATCAACTGAAACAATTGAATCAGATATTGAAAATATGGGTAATAGCAATGTTGTCCCATATGATCAATATGTGAAGCAAGATGAAAGTGAAATTGTACCAAGTGATGCATCTTCTGTTGTCAATGATGACTATATTTTTGATGAATACACTGCATATGTCCCTGATGATTCAATAGCCACTGAACTAAATGCATATAAGGAACAAATTGCTATATAAGAACAGCATTCTAAGTTTGAGTTGACTACCCGTGAGCAGGAAATGGATAACCAAATGCGTACACTTATCAGAAAAAGTAATTTTAGGGAAGAAATATTAAAACAAGAGTAAAATTCCTTACAAGAAAAACTTAATAAAATTGTTAAGCAAAAGCAAGAACTGCAAGAAAATGTAAAAGTGATTAAACATGAATTCAATGCTAAGGAAACAAAACTTTTAAATGACTTTTCCAACCTAAAAACTTTGAAAAACAAACTTGAAAACAAGTTGTACGTACAAGGGAACACCATTCAGACTGCTCACTTGATCAATAAGCATAGAGTGTTAAGTGATGAGCATAGTACTAGTCTTGTAGAGGAACCTAATCTTGAGGTTGGTAAGAAAGCAAAAGCTGATCAAAAGGTGATTTATGATGGAAATGAAATCCTTAAGCCTAAACAAAAGCCTACATGTGTAGAAAGCACTGAAGAAGATAGAAAATTAGAAGATGCCTCTAGGGAGAAAATTGGCAATAAATCCTTGGTGCATAGCGTATAATATCACATTCAAAACACGTAATTATGCTAAGGAAAACTGGATTGCCTTCTATAAGTTTAGACCTCAGACTCAGTTGACCCCAGAACAAGTGTTTTGGAAGAAAGATATGGATAAGCAAAAAGCTAATGATCTAGTTGAAAAGAATCCCCCTTGTAGGAGATTGCCTCCAGCCACTGTGTATCCTCCAAATACACCTATGCATTTAGTGCCTAGAACTCTTCCCACTCAAAGCAAAACCTTAGTCAGCCTATATGTAGTTTACCAACTATTTGTTGACTTTGAGAAAACATGTAAGAAGAGAATCACTCCAACGGGAATTACTGAAAGGGAAAGGGGTTTTGAGCAAACGAAAGAATGTTACCTAACTGAGGTCATGCCTTTCTTTAAACAACCAAAAGAACAATTTGAATCTCTTCAAAAGGCCATAGATACTGAGGTTAAAGATATGAAAAGAATGTTTAATGAAATGGAAAACGAGGTCAGAGATTATGAATGTGAGCTCAAAAGTAATGAGATTGAGAGGAAGAATCTCCACATCTTAAATGATAATTTGATTTCTAGATGTATAGCTCAAGATGTGTTTTACACTGTCACAAATTATTCTATCACTACTTCTCAATTTCATGAATTATATGTTGCTTTGAAAGTCTCCCACAATTGTGTCATTGAGCTTGAGACCACGAATTCAAGATTGCATGATAAAATCGAAAGGGATGATCATGATGACATGGTCAGACAATTTTCTAAATTGGAAGGTGAATATCTTGCTTTGCAATTAAAATATCAACATCTCAAAGAAAATGTTAAAACCTCGAATGCCAAGACATCCTCGGATGCTCCTGAGTTTGATGCAGTTTTTGAATTAAAAAAACGAGATGAACAGATTCGAACTCAGTGCAACACGATCAAAAGGTTGAAAGCCCAAATTTCTCAATTGAAGGGAGAAAAGAATGAAGTGATTGGCTCCTATATGCCTCCTCCTTTAGATTCTCAGAATTCTCAAAATTTTCATCTTCAAAACATTATTAATGTATTACAACATGAAAATGAATGTTTTCTAGTAGAAAATGAAAAAGTTAAACTGCATTTCAAAGAGTTATATGAATCAATTAAGGTCACTCGTGACAAGAACAATGAAAAGATAACTTCTTTGCAAAATGAAATTGAGAATCTGAAGATTCATGAAAAAGGGAAAATGTCAATCACCAGTGGTGAGAATATTGCACCAAAGGTGCCTGCTTGTACTAAGTATGCTATGACTGTAAAGTATATTCCCCCTCATCTTAGAAACAATGAACTTTCATATCAAACATATTTTTCGTACCTTAAGGATAGTCTAGAATGTCTCTGTGAGATTGTTGAAGAGGATAAGATAGAGAAATCAAATGATAATGCGATTAGGGATGCATGCTTATATGCCAAATGATCTCAGGAGCTTTTAGAATGCTTAATAGCTATATGTCCTAAAAATGGTACTAGGAAAGACTTTATCTCATTGCTTAAAAATAAATTTTTTGTTTTGACCTCAACAAAAACAGGGAGATTGTTAATACTAATATTTTCCAAAAACGTTATTAATATTTTGTGATCTTTGCTATATTTTGTTAACGACAATAATAAACTTTAAGCAAAGTATAAATTTTGTCAAGTCTTTTATATAGCTACAAAGTTTTTCTTTAAAATAGATTCAAATATAAGTTACTTCTTAATTAACATCACTTAGTAGCTACTATTTATAATTCACAAGTTTACTTTGTTAAATCTTTTAATCAAAATGTAAATGCATTTTTACATCACTACATGGATCATCCTACTATAAGATTATCTGAGATATCAAATCTATTAGGATGATAGAGAATATTTTGATAAGATATGAACTAGATTTGCAAGATTTTGGAAGATCCTATGTCAGACCTCGACGGAACCAAATTGGTACACGGACGGAACCATATTTTTAGTTCCGTCGGATCTGTGGCCGACTTCTTGCCTATAAATAGCAATTCAAACTTAGTATTTTTCTCGCACACTTACATACATAAACATTTTATATTCTCTCATACTCATTATTCCGTGTATCTAACTCATTCATATTTGTTTTTGTGAGCTTCTTAATTAGCAAGAACATCAAAACATCATTGAAGACTTATAAGCTTCAACAAAGAGTTGCAAGTCTTGTTTGTTCATCACAAGTGTGAATTAGATTAGTTCATACATCATTGTTTGTACCAAACCATCATAAACTTTCCATAGTGATCGGTTAGTATTTTAGTCCTCAAAACACGTAGTGTGACGGGAGTGGTTGTACCCTTGTAAAAGAACTCGACATCTAGCTTTGTGTCGGAAATATTGTGTAAGCGACATGTAAAGGTTTTGTCCGCCGGATAAAGGAGCTTGTTGATTAGTGAAGAATACTATTGAGTTGGAGACTCGGGGAGTGGAGTAGAGCAAGGAAAAAGAGTCCTTGTAGACCAAACCACTATAAACACTCGTGTTGTGGTTTGATCATTTCTATCCTTTCTTCCATTATACTTATTATTATTGTGGTTGGTTTTGCATAAAAAAAAGATTTTAAAAAGAAAAACAATAAAACTATTCAACCTCCTTCTATTTTTCCACACACTTCATCCCCAATCATGTTTAGAAAAAGGTGAAGAGTGCTAATTTTATGTGATGCATACAAGCTGTTCTCATAGGTGCTGATTTCATGGGTAATATAGGCACTGTTTTATTTGGTTGTGATGAGCTTTTAAGTTTATTGTTTCCTTGCATAGAATAGAAGGACGTTTGACTGCGACATTAAGTCGGCACGTCAACCTCTATGATCGCAATTGATACATGAATTAATCTGAGCTAAGAAGATATGTAAAATGCCTAATTTAATGAGGCCAGATGACGTGGCTTCCTAGCTGCCCAAAACTAGTGACCTTCTGTATGAACTGTGGTCATAAGATTTAATCAAGTTCACGAAACAAATGACAGTCAGTTGGATAGTACTTCCTAGGCTATGATGATTAGGTAGTTGTAATTTTGGTGTAGCAAAACCTAGAAGGCATGAAATGCGACCATGTTTTGTAGCCTATACGATATTTGACTCACGTACAAATATTTTAAGTTCAAATGCATGAAAAACGTCGCAAATCCTTAGTTATGATGATTATGTAGTAGTAATTTTGACTTGGAAAAACCTGGAAGGCATGAAATGCTACCTTGTTTTGTAGCCAACACGATATATGCGCCATCACACAAATATTTTTAGTTCAAATGCATGGTGATTTTTTTATTTATTTATTTTTTTTTGCTGAAAGCTGTGTTTATAGTTGAAATTGAGTAGAGTGGAATATTAACATAAGTAGAAAAACCAGAAAAATTATGCAGAGGTATGTGTAGCCATATAAAGGACTTAACTATGAAATTAGCCGTTTCATATATAAATTTTATAATATATGAATAGAAAGGTAAATTAGCCCATGAGTGTCAACCACTTATGCATATATTCCAATAGGGAAGGGGTAGAAATAGTTTAACTTGAATCAGTTACAATGATGTATCTGTTAAGAGACGCGTATGTTACTATTGTAATGAACTGATACATAAATAAACATGAGACACTATTTATAAAAATTGACTACGGAATTAGCGATAGTGCAGCTAGGTATGTGACAAAAGAAAATAGCAACATAACAAGATACATATGCTTGCTGATTCTGTAACTGATTTGTGGTCACCATTGAAAAAAAAATGTGTGTGGGTTGTAATCCTTGAGGTTATGCATATGCTTGCCGAGATCACTAGGGGCAACCGTACCCAAGACTCTTGAACATTGTAGTTTTTCATCATCCAAATAGGATTCAGAGAGAGAAAGGTTGAAATATGCGTAAACACCTATCAATAATCCCAAGATTATCTAAGAAACTGCGTTCATATGAATAAATCAAAAGACACAACTATGGTTTTCCCAGTTCAATATTCATTACTAAACCAGTGATGTACGTGAACGTTGCAAAAGATACCAATGTTAGTAATAAGGTGAAGGCCGAATAATTCAACATCTTTCCAAACATTTGACTTGAAAGATATGATAAAACTTTATAATGCATTACATAGAAATCAACATAGTAATCCTAGTGTAACTTTGTAACTATGTGCACATATTTCATAACCAAAACCCCAATATAAGTGGAACCTCTGAATTGGATGAACTGTATGAAGTTGAGGATTTGATTATTTAGTTACTTGTCTTTTGGGTAAAAGGGTTAATTCACCCCGGTAAAATGCATTACACCAAAAAACGTTGAAGTACATAGGATGAGGGTGATATCCCTCACCTCAGTCCCTTAGGACACTAACATACTCGAATATAGGAATGACACACCATTCCTGTAACTTACAATAAAATGAACCTACCAATACTGACAAAAGTACATAAAAAATTACAATACTACTCAAGAAAAGCGCTTGAGCCTTCTATATCACTATGGCGGTCCATCTTAACTTCCATGAAGAATCCACGAAGAAACATCCAAGCAGTCTTCAACCCATAATCTGTTTGTAGTAGAAACGAACACCACAAACAAAACCAACACAAGGCCCATCCATCAAGTCTAAGTATGCACAATACGAAAAAAACTTGAGTATTAAATGGACTTGTACATACAAATAGGGTTAAGCCCTAACTTCCCATAATGATCGTAGGAGTTTTGAATAGGAAACCAATAAGCCACAACATCCAAAACAACCACCAGCAATCCGAGTAGTGATTTTTGAACAAGAACCAACTAAACTTGACTTACACAAGATTACCTTGACTTCCACTCTCCCAAACATGACCAATCTGCCCAAGATTTGCATCATAAAAGCCATTCCAGCAGCACATCGAATCATGTCACCAACAACAATAGGGTATAAAGACACCCTAAATTCCAAAAGATCATGTTACGTACCACCAATTAGTAAATACCATGAATGCCAGTAGTAACATGATAACACACACGATCACAAGACCTCCTACTAGAAATATTGAAACACAAATCACGAGCATGTCTTGAAAACAGCATCAAGGGTTTTTGAACAAGGAACCCTAACAACTTGACTTACATCTCTCTCATACCCCACTTACGTAATCACTGACATCATCTTAGAACATGAAAACACAAACCAATCCCAAAGATGAGATAACATGCAGTGTGACTTCCACAAACCAAACACGCTTGTAATCCCGAAAACCCTAAACGGGTTACTTGCACTTTAATTAAAACTAAACCCTAAACGTGTAAAGTTTTGAGTTAAGCACCATCAGCAAACCACAAATCATAAAAAAACCAAAACCAAAAGCTTTGATTTTGCAATTAAAGAACAGCCACCAAAAGAATACAATCGACCAGAATAATAAACCCTTGAAGGGTTTCGATATGCACAAGATCAATCATAATCACCAAACCAACCAGATCGCACCATAAATTAGATCGATTAGATAATAACCGACCTAAGCCTTGCAACCATGTAGCGATCAGAATCAACCCTAATAATCGATCCTTAAATATGTAAAGCCAAAACCAATACAACCAACTTTAAGAATCAAAGAATAAAGGAACAATAAGGATAACAATAAGCGATCCTAATAAATCGTAATAAGGATTTGATATGTACAAGGATCGATCATAGAACAAGGGACGAATTGGAAAGCCTAAAAAATACGTTTAATCCCAAGAGTCGACTTAAAACAGATTAAAAGTAATGATTTTGATTAATAGGTGTAAAACACGAATGTGCACACGAATCAAGAGCAAAAAACATTACAGAAAATCATGTTCTAGAGGTCGATTGATGGGAAAAACGATTGAAAATTGACGGATGTTAGGGTTTATGATACGACCATCTGATAGAGACATGCATACTAGGCCATCATAAGAACCAAAAAGAGTGCATTGCTTATAGAGAACATACAAGTCAACAATGCTATGATAACATAAATTTTTGGTATACTTGGACAAGACAATCCTCCTATGTCAAAATTCATTATTGGCATGATTATTGTCGTAATGAGCATTAATGAAACGAGGCTAGAGTCTTTCATTTCTTTGGGCCAATGACCATCCGCCGGGAGTTTTGGCAAGGACATGGGCGGAGCTACTAATGTATTTCCCGAAAAAATTGTTTCGGCCCTCCCACAAAAATTTTTCTAGCTCCGCCATTGCCCTTGCCCCTCATTCTTCGAGAATAAGAAAGGCGGGATACTTAATGCGTTAGCTACAGCACTGCACGGGTCGATTAAAAAGTGCCATGACTTACAAATGCTTTTGAATCGGATCAGATGAGATTAGTTACAACAAATCTTACGAGTATGTGCTCATGGATATCAGAAACAAAAAAGCTCTGCTCCCATTGGAAACCTTTAAACAAATAGTGATATCTTGACCTCCCATATCAACTACGTCGCGTCATTTTCTTTTGGCAAAGTAAAAAACTTAGTCATTTTCCCAACTTTTCTGTATTTGATGAGCACACAAAACTCATTTAGATAATAGCATGACAACTTTGACAATTAACAAGGGTACTAACAAGTTGGCAAAAACATTCATATATCCTATACTAGAGAAAAGTTCAAATGATTATTTTTATTTTGATGCTTACCAAAGGACAAACATTCACCATCCATCTAGTTTGATCTAATAGTAATGATTAACCTAAGATTTAATAGATAAACCTAAGTCCATATTTTTTTCTTATCTTTTTGTCTTTCTTTTTGATTCACTTTTTTTTGTATTTTTTTTAAATTAACGTTATTCACGTTTTTTGTATTTCGCGTTTTTCTTTTCTTCGCTTTCATAGGTTTTCATCCGTTTTCATACATTTTCGTCCGTTTTCATACGTTTTCGCCCGTTTTCATACGTTTTCGTCAATTATTCATACGTTTTCGTCTATTTTCGTCCGTTTTCATACGTGTTTTTACGCTTTCATACGTTTTCATGTGTTTTCATACATATTTATCCGTTTTCTAACATTTTTGTCCATTTTAAATGTTTTTGGACGTTTTCATACGTTTCTGAATATCAGAAGTGATATTCTGTGATATTCAGAATATCACAAGAGATATTCAGAATATCACAAGTAATTTCAGAATATCACTTGTGATATTATGAATATCACAAGTGATTTTCTGAATATCACAAGTGATTTTCAACTAATGTTTTGTAACATGAAAATCACAAGTGATATTCAGAAATCACAAGTGATATTTATAATATCACAAAGTGATATTCAGAATATCACAAAGTGATATTCAGAAAATCACAAGTGATAATCTGAATATCACAAAGTGATATTCAGAAAATCACAAGTAATATTCAGAATATCACAAAGTGATATTCAGAAAATCACAAGTGACAAAGAATATCACTTGTGAAAGTCAAATACGGACGAATATGTATGAAAACGGACGAAAACTTAAAAATACGTCTGAAAACGGATGAAAACGTATGAAAATAAAAGAAAACTGATTAAAACTGACGAAAACTGTTAATACAAATATCGTCATTAAACGTTATTTATATTTTTGATCTTTACCTAAGTTTTGTTAAAGACAAAAGTAAATTTAATTTTTATAAAGCTTAAAGCTTGTCAAGTTTAATAGATATTAAATCAAGCTTTTCAAATAATATCTTCATCACTCAAAGCATTTACATTGTGATTAATCATATTTTGATATGACTCTAAACCATAATGTATGTTAGTATTTTTAGTTCAAGAATGTTTTGGTTTCTTAAAACAAAATATTACATATGTATTTACATATTTCTAAAAATAGAAAAACAAACACATGACATCATGTAGTGCATCATTGAAATCCTTAGAAGATTTCACTAGATTCTTTGTGTAGATTTAGACTCTACATATCTTACACAATCTTGGATAGATATGGTTGACTTTGGTAAGATTTTGAGATCTTGCTGTCAGACCTCGGCGGCACCAAAATAATACACGGGCGGAACCCTTTTAAGGGCGTGGTGCCTGCTGATCATTTTGGCTATAAATAGCAAAGCCAAACCAAGTTGTTTTTCATCCCTTTCTATCATACTCTCATACATTCCTTCTCTCTAACATTTCTAACTTAGTTTCATATCATATTAGTGATCTCTTTTGTAGCAAAGAAGATCAAGATACATTCAAGCTTCAACAAGAAGTTGGAAGTCTTGTTTGTTTGTTGTTGTATGATCTTGTGTTGATTCATACATCATTGTTGTACCAAACCATCATAATCTTGTGAGTCTGAGTGGTTAGTATTTTAGTCCTTAAAATACATTGTGTGTGGGAGTGGTTGTACCCTTGAAAAGAACTCGACATCTAGCTTAGTGTCGGAAACAGTGTGTAAGCGAAGTGGAAAGGTTTCTCCTCCGGTGAAAGGAGCTTGTTGACTAGTGAAGTTAAACTCTCGAGTGTGAGACTCGGGGAGTGGAGTAGGGCAAGGAAAAAGAGTCCTTGTAGACCGAACCATTATAAACAACTTGTTGTGGTTTGATTGTGTCTTTCCTTATCTACTCTTTATATATTGTTGATTAATATTCACTAACATATCTAAGATCAATATCAATTGATCTTTCAATAAGTTTCAAAACAAAGTTTTTAATCGGTAAACTATTCAACCCCCCTTCTAGTTTTCCACAATTGGTACCAGAGCCTCGTTGCTCAAGAATTTCTAAAATATATTGTATTTTATAAACTTGAAACGATCCATGGATTCTGAAAACTTTAAAGAAGGGCAATCTATGCAAAGACCACCACTCTTTGAAACCAATGGATTTATCTATTGGAAAAACCGTTTTGAAACATATGTAAAATAAAAAGATATGGATCTTTGGTTTGTTATTGTTAAAGGGGATTTTAGTTCTTCAACAAAAGATATTTCTGTTGATGATCAAAAGAAATTAATAGCTAAAAATAATAAAGCTAAAATGATGCTTTATAACGCTTTGCCTAGAAAAGAATATGAAAGAATTTTTATGTGTGAAACCGCTAAAGATATTTGGGAATCTTTGATTATTACACATCAAGGAAATTCACAAGTTAAGGATAACAAAATTGATCTTCTTGTTCAACAATACAAACAATTTGTTATCCCTGAAGATGAAACCATTGATTGTGGCTTTGCTCGCTTTAATACTATTATCACATCTCTTAAAGCACTTGATGAATCTTTTCGTAGTAAGAACTTTGTCAGGAAATTTCTTAGAGCACTCCATCCGAAGTGGAGAGCTAAAGTGACGGTTATTAAGGAATCAAAAGATCTCTCGAAAGTAACACTAGACGAGCTAATCGGAAACCTCAAAGTACATGAAATGGTGATGGATAAAGATTCAGAAATCATTAAAGGAAAGAGAGAGAAAATCAAATCCGTTGCTCTAAAAGCAAGAACGGAATCAAGTGATGATGACGAATCTTGCTCCAGTAGTGAAGATGAGGAATATGCCATGGCCGTTAGAGATTTCAAAAAGTTCTTTAGAAGAAGAGGAAAGTTTGTAAGACAACCTCGAGAAGAAAAGAAGCCATTCCGAAAAGATCGGGATGACAAAAAGGGCAAAGGTGAAAGAAAGTGTTCTAGATGCGGTGATGCAAGTCATCTAATAGGAGATTGTCCCAAGCCACCTAAAAGCAAAACTCAACGAGCTTTTGTAAGTGGCGCTTGGGGTGATAGTGAGGATGATGAAGAGTCGAGCAAGGATGAGATTGCTCTAATGGCACATGAGTCAAACGAGGTACATTCCGACTCATCTTATTCCTCTATTGATGATGACACTTTGCAAAAACAATATAATCAATTGTGTGAGCTTAGTCTAAAAATCATAACTAAAAATAAGTTTTTAAAGACTAAAAAGGAATTTTTAAAAAATGAATTCTATGAGTTAAAAGAAAAGGCAAAACGATTAGAAAAGGGAAAAGCAAATGACGATGGTTGCAAATCATGTCAAGAGCTTAATCTTGAAATAGAAAAACTAAAGCTCACACAAGATGTTCTAATCGAATATAATTCTAAATTTAAAAGGTTTAACAAAAACATTGCTTGTGCCGATGAAATTGTTAGAATTCAAAAAACACCTGGAAACATGAATGGGCAAGGATTTAATGAGGTGTTAATTCCAAAGAGTCAAACCAAAACGGCCGAAAAAGACAAACAAACTGTCAAAACTATTGCAGTGCAGCACGGACCAGACGAACCCAAAAAGAGGGCTCCGTCCTTTGTAAAATTTGGTGCCGTGGGAACTGCAGCAGGACAGAATTTCTGTGATACGGACCGTAGTGAATTTGTCAAAGTAACAAAGAAAACCAAGGATAGTGTTAAACTAAAACCTGCTGTTACATCAGGAGTAGGACTTGCTAGAAATGAATTTAGATCTAAAACTACTCAACAACGACATAAAACACTAGAGGCGGCAAAACGGGCGGGCCGGGCGGGCACGGGCTACGGGTCAAATGGGCTACGGGCCAAACGGGCTATGGGCCAAACGGGCACGGGCTAAACGGGCACGGGCCAAACGGGCTCATGTTATACGAATCGCTTTTAAAAAGACCAAAAATGACGAAATAAATTCATCGAACGTAACACCTCATTTATATTTAAAAAATAAAATGTAAGTTTTTCTTTAAAAATAATCTAATGTTCGAGAAAAACATGTGCCCGTTATGCCCATTTAACTTCTAAATGGGCAATACATGCCCATTTCAAAAAAAAGGAGGGGACCCAAATGTGCCCAAATCTTTTAAAAGGTTGCCCATTTAGCCCATTCTTTTGATTTTGGGCACAAATTGCCACCTCTATAAAACACCTTTTGCCAAACGCCCCTGTCCTAAGAGCAACCATAACATACAACCCAACTATCAACATAACGGTTGGAATCAAAACTTCCCTAGACCATATCAAACTCCTGATTACACGCCATGGAACTCTTACCCATCATTTCCATACATGAATCAAGTAAATGGTATGTCTAACCTAAACAGACCCATGAGATATTGGGGACCAAACGCTTGAGTTATTTGTGTCTTAGGTTTGCTTGAAAGTTGGATTAGAACCTGATGAATGGATAAAAGATAGTGGATGCTCACGACACATGACGGGCAACAAAAGCCTCTTCTCAACATACCAAGAGTATGACGGAGGTAATGTCACTTTTGGTAGAAATCTCAAAAGCAAAATCATTGGCAAAGGTACGATCGCTCATAACTCCCTAACTATTGAAAATGTTGCTCATGTTGATAGGTTAGGATTTAATCTACTTAGTATTAGCCAATTATGTGATAAAAAGTATAAAGTACTATTTGAAGAAAATGGTAGTAAAATACTAAAAGATGGTATCACCATAGCTAAAGGAGTTAGGAAAAATATATACGTCATGAAAATAGATAAAACATCTAATGACAAACTTTGTCTAACAACCTTAGATGATAGCTCAACTCTTTGGCATAGACGCTTAGGTCATGCTAATATGAGACTTATACAAAACCTATCTTCAAAAGAGTTAGAAATTTACCAAAACTTAAATATGACCAACATTTTTGCGACGCTTGCAAAATTGGTAAACAAACCCATAATAGTCATAAGGCTAAAAACATGGTGTCCACATCTAAGTGTCTAGAACTTTTATATATGCACTTATTTGGTCCATCCGTTATAAGAAGCTATGGAGGCAACTTATACACTTTGGTCATAGTAGATGATTACTCAAGGTTTACTTGGACGTTGTTTTTGAAAACCAAAAATGAAGCTTTTGATAAATTTGAAATTCTTAGCAAGAAAATTCAAAATCAACTAGGTGTTAACATTGTGTCAATCCGAACGGATCATCGTCGTGAATTTGACAATGAAACACAATTTGGAAACTTTTGTGATGCAAATGGTATAACACACAACTTCTCGGCTCCTCGAACACCTCAATCAAATGGAGTTGTAAAACGTAAAAATAGAACCATTCAAGAAATCAGTAGAACAATGCTTAATGAACAATACATTCCTCAAAAGTTTTGGTGTAACACCATTGACACTTCTACATATATTTTAAATAGAGTCTTAATACGTCCTTTCTTAAACAAAACACCATATGAGCTATATAAAGGTAAAAAGCCAACTTTAGGATATTTTAGAGTATTTGGATGTAAATGTTTCATTCTTAATACTAAAGATTATCTCACCAAGTTTGACCCAAAGTCTTATGAAGGTGTATTTCTTGGTTACTCACAAACTAGTAAAGCTTACATTGTCTTAAACAAAGAAACAATGAGAGTCGAGGAATCGTTGAACATAACATTCGACGAAACTCCACCTCCCTCTAAGACATCACCTTTGGTAGATGATGACTTAGTTGAAAGTCAACTTGTAGAAAGTCAAGATATAATTGAAAATGACAAGGAAGATGAACCATTAAATAATGAAATTATAAACATCAAAGAATCCAAAAGTCATCCTTTAGAAAAGGTCATAGGAAAACTTAATCAAAGAACCTTAAGATCACAAGCCCAAAATCAAAGTAATCATTTTTGTTTTGTATCTACCATTAAACCAAAAAACATAAATGAAGCAATAAAAGATGAATCTTAGGTAATTGCTATGCAAGAAGAGTTAAACCAATTCGTTAGAAATGATGTTTGGAAGTTAGTTCCAAAACCTAAAGATCAAACTATAATTGGAACGAAATGGGTTTTTCGAAATAAAATGGATGAAAATGGTGTAGTGTCTAGAAACAAAGCTAGGCTTGTCGCACAAGGTTATAATCAACAAGAGGGGATTGATTATGATGAAACTTATGCACCGGTAGCTAGGCTCGAGTCTATTAGAATCTTACTTGCATATGCATGTGCTTATGACTTTAAATTATTTCAAATGGATGTTAAGAGTGCATTTCTTAATGGGTTTATTAACGAAGAAGTATATGTTGCTCAACCTCCCGGTTTTACCGACTTTGAGAAACCACATCATGTCTTCAAACTCAAGAAAGAATTATACGGTCTTAAGCAAGCACCAAAAGCTTGGTACGATAGACTTAAGACGTTTCTTGTTGAAAACAAATACACCATGGGATTAGTAGATAATACTCTTTTTACCAAGAAAAAAGAATCACATATTATCATTGTTCAAATATACGTTGATGACATCATATTCGGATCAACTTGTCAAGAGCTATGTGATGATTTCTCTAAAATCATGCACGATGAGTTTGAGATGAGTATGATGGGTGAATTAAACTTCTTTCTAGGACTTCAAATTAAACAACTAGAAGATGGCATATTCTTTAACCAATCTAATTATATAAAAGATATGCTTAAGAAATTTGGTCTTGAAGATTCAAAACCAACTAAGACACCCATGTCTTCGGACACTAAACTCACCAAGGATGAGGAAGGTGAATCGGTAGATAACACTAAATATAGAGGAATGATTGGTATCTCACGGATAGTAGACCCGACATTATGTTTAGTGTTTGTCTATGTGCTCGCTTTCAAGAAAATCCCAAGGTATCAAACTTAAAAGCCTTAAAAAGGATATTTAGATACATTAAGGGAACGACATGTTTAGGATTAGGGTATCCCAAAGGAATGGGTGTAGAAACTATAGTGTATGCCAACTCGGACCATGCCGGTGACTATGTCGATAGAAAGAGTACAAGTGGTATTTGCACTTTTGTCGGACATTGTCTCACCTCATGGTTTGCAAAGAAGCAAACGGATTTAGGTATCTCAACTACTGAAGCCGAATACGTCTCAGCCAGAAAAGCATGTCAACAAGCTCTTTGGATGAAGCAAGCTCTCGTGGATTACGGAATTCATCTCAACGACATCGTTATATTTTGCGACAACAAAGGAGCTATTGATCTCAGCAAAAATCCCGTCCAACATGCTCGTACGAAGCATATTGAAATCCGTCATCACTTTCTTCGCAACAATGTTCAAAAAGGAAACATCTCAATTGAGAAAGTATCCTCCGAAGACAACATTGCCGACATTCTAACTAAGCCTCTCAAACGAGAACCATTTAATCTTCTTAGACTTGGTTTGGGGTTAACGGAACCAAACATGTAGGTAAAACATAGTCTAAACCTTAGAACAAACAAAACAAAACAAATTTGTTTAAAACTTCTACTGTTCCCACGGCACCAAACGACAACAAAGGCGGAACCAATTTTTTGGTGCCGTCTGGTCCGTGGTGACAACAGTAGCAAAAATGCTACCTACAAAACATCTTCTTCCTCACAACCTACTTTACCAAAACGTGTAAACATTCGACCTAACTCATTGTTGACATTTTATCACCCACTAATCACTGAAGATAACATCATTGTAAATATCCTAACTACATTTCATCTCTTAATTCTGAGTCTAGGATTCCAATTTGTGCACAAAATCATTACATGGGGATTATGTATATTCTTGTACAAAACATGGATTCAATTGGCAAATTGCATAACTAGTCATTGAAGTTAGGTACTACATTGTCACATTGCATAAACAAATCATGTTTCACACTAATCAAAAGATAATGACTATAAGGTTTTATTCAAATAACCAAACACCCCATGTCAAAAAAATTGAAAAGCTTCTCACTTGTAGGAAAACAATTTTTCATTGTTAATACAAATAGAAACGTAAACTTTTCATCACTTGCATGCTCTTGAATACTATAGGTAATGCATAACTAATATGCATTCCCGGGTATATTCAAATGAAGCCACATTGAATTAGGAGCATTTGGGTTATCTCATGCCTTTTGCCAAACAGCCCCCCTAAAAATCATTTTATGCATAAAATGAGTCGAGATAACCGCAACTCTAAATAGTTTTCATATAGGCACACACTAGAACCAAAACGCTAAGTTTGTTCTCATTTTTAACATGTAAATTCTTGCTCATAGGAATAACCATGGTAGCCGCAAGATTCTATGATCATAAGGATGCTCTTAGCTACATTCCCAAACATCAGAAAACCAAGGGCCTTTCCAAAGAACAAGTCAAAATCTTTAAGAGTCTTGAAAAAAGATACTTCCATGAGGGTAGAACCATTCACTCCTCCTTTGTCGACGGAACCAATCTCCGTCAAGAACTAGCCACCATTCACTTCGATTGTCTCCTTGACATCGATGAACCCATTTGTCCTAGGTTCGTGTTAGAATTCTATGCTAGTGTTACCAATTTCATTGATGAGGATGATAAATTTGGCCTTAGGTTTAGGATCAATCAAAACGACTACACCATCTCCTTAAGCCAATTTTCTCAAGTGCTAGGAATTCCCAACCGAGGGACATGTGTCTACTCGGATAAGTGGTCACTCACTATCCCAGACGAAATCAATGACCGCTCTCTTCCCTATCAAACTCCTTTAGCGGATAAGGATGTCATCCGTGAGCACCTTTTTAATGCAAGGGTCGCTCTAACCCGTGTCACCCGTAAGGGAGAGGAAGTGAACCGAGATCCATATGGTATGCAGCTCAATGAGCTTAAGCCCGAATTCAATAAATGGGAGGAACTACTTAGAGCCAATGTCATTAGCACCATAGGAAATAGGGACCATATCAATGCTTTCCTGTGTCACATGCTCTACAACTTGTCCACCCGTCAACCATTTAATTTAGCCTACTACATTGCTAGGAGAATGATTGACATTCCAACTCAAGGATCAGTCGCTCTTCTTTACGGGATGCTTCTCACCCGTCTCTATAGAGCCTTTGCACCCATTCCACCAAGCCCAAAAGGGTTGAAGCTTGACTATGCTCTCATCCCTCACATCTTTGTGCCCTTAAGTGACGAACAAGTGGCTAAGACTAAAGGCAAAAGAGCAAAACCTCCAACTCCATCATCATCATCATCAAATAGCTCCGAGGATGGTCTTCCAAATTCTCGCCTTTCAACTCAAGAGTACTATGCGTCTCTCCCCGAGATTGAGAATGAATCGGCGGAGTTCAAGCAAACCAATGGGATGTTCAAGTGCCTTGGGAGGATGATGAACAAGATTTATAAGAAGTTGGATAAGTGAGGTTCATTTGAAGGAGTGTTTGGAACAAGACAATAACTTTGATGTACGATACAATTTGGTTGTTTTTAATTTGTAGGATGATAATATAACTTAAGACAATGTTGTATGCTAACCATTTCATGCAGGGGGATAGCACAAGTGTGTTATCAAATTTTACCCATTTTCACCTTAATGTGAAAATTGTTAGCCCTTGGTCAAAGTATATGCTCCACTATGTTTGTATATGTGTTATTGAATTTTCCTAACTAGAAATGTTTAATGTCACATGTTTTAAGCAAAATTTCAGGTTTCAAAAAACTCCCCGACACCTAAAAATAGGGTCTGTGAACTTTCCGGGTGTCCACGGATCAGACGGCACCAAAAATTTGGTATCGTCTGTTATGCTATTTGGTACCACCGTACCTGTACAGGCGGACCAGGCGGCACCCTTTTTAGGGTTCCGCCTGTGTAATTTTTTTTGTCGTGGATCCTACAGGTAATTTTCTGAATTTCGCTTATTTCGACATTCCAAATTACCATACATTGCTTCTATGTCAATCTTAACTAGTTCTTACCCATATTAGAACTAGTGTAACACACTTAGGCACTTAGGATATCCATTTCCCACCAAAATTCAAAAATTTCAAAAATCCACCCAAGGAGCCCTTTTGCATAAAGGAAGGAACCAAAAATTTGGTTCCTTGCAATCCGTGGGTAATCTGATTCTTAGGATCTCACAATCATTAGAACACATTTATTGCAAATCTTTGTCTCTTCACTCCATCCTAATTGTATGGATTGACTTGGGTGAAATGACTAGCATTAAACCCACTTCAAAATCATTAGGAACCTCATCTCTTCTATGGTTTAACATAAAATCAAACACATTTCTCAATTTTTCAATCCTATAAATTAAGAGCTTTTACCATGATCATCTTCACACCTTCTCAATTCTCATCATCTATGTTGGAATCACTCCTAATCATTAATTCAAGTGTTAGTGATTCATATGTAATAGTTAGCTTAATATGGCCTTTATGTTTGTTATTAAGCTTAGGCTTATGTAGAAGGCCCATAAGCCTAGGCCCAAGTCCAATAAGAAAGGAAGGGACTAGGAGTGTTGCCCTAGCTTCCTCTCCTATAAATACCTTGTAATAACCCTCACTTGAGGGTTGGTTGTTCAATTCATTTCACTTTCACTCCTACGCATAACCATTCTATATTCATACGTGTATGTGTGTGTGTGTTATTGTTCAACCGATCATTCTCTCTTCTATATTTCTACATATTGATGCTTGTGTTACTAATATGGTGACCTAACAGTGGTATCATTCGCCAAATAGTTGGGTGAACATATTTGTTTTTGAAGTTTTTTTTGGTTTTGGGTCGTACGCGTAAAAAGTGTTCCAACTTTGTCACGCTTAAAAATTGATTTTTTACATTTTTTAATTCAAGATTCTTGTCCTTTCAACGTTTTTAGGTGTTAAACTATATGTTTTTGGCAAAAAGTTTTAAACTTTACGCGTGGATCATAGTTTTCAAACTAGGTTTTGAACGAGGTTCTTGTTCTACGCATAACTGTTTTCTAAGCTTTGGATCATCAAGTTTCACACTTTTGTGTTATTTTGGTGATATTGAAGCTATTTCATCACAAAAATCTGGTTTGGAAACATCATTTGACAGAAATCACTTTTGGCTAATTTCTACGCGTAAGAGAAACCCTAATCTTACGCGTAACTGTTACGTAGTTTGATCTTCAGTTTCGTGGCTTACTCAGTGTTTTTCTTGCTTGGATAAGCCTGAAAACACTTCGACTTTGGATATCTTTTGCACTGTGATAGTGTAAAAGATCGTTTGGGCAAAACCCTAAATTTACGGATAAGCATAAGCTTACGCGTAGAATTTTTACGCATAAGATTCATCTTACGCCTAAGCCTTGTCTTACGCATAAGCTAATCCTACGCCTAAGTTTTCTACGCTTAACTTCTTGGTTACGCATAAACTTAGTGTTTCCTCATATCTTACGCATAAGCTAATCCTACGCGTAACTATTGTTGTTACGCGTATCGTTGGTGTTTTTACGCATAAGTGTTACTTGGCTTTTCTGTGATTTCTACGCCTAAGGACTCTTCATCAACAACGGTTCATTCGACTACAAAGATCCATTTAACAACACAAGTTTTCAACATGTCACAACCACCATACTCTAACTATTTTCCTTACACTTATCATCAACAACAAGAACAACGACTAAGTCCACAACATCAACAATTTAATCATCAACAACAAATTTATCAGCAACAATTTAATCAACAACATACTCCACAACTTGGAGAAATTCCACCACCACAAATGGTTCAACCACCACCTAGTCTTCAAGTATAACCTTACACAAACTTCTACAACCAACATCCATCCAGGAATACTATGAAGGAACCGACATGGTTTGCCAAGATGTGTGAAGCCTTAAGTAGCCAACAATCAATTCATGAAGCTGGCTCACTTGATAGACCTCCAATGCTCACTCCCGGTAATTATGATCAATGGGTTATAAGGTTCTTTAGGTTTTGTGATCTAAAGAAGACACATGGAAAGTTCTTAAAGAAGGTCATTATGGAAGGTCCATTTCAGATGCCTACTGTCATTACACCCGCAGATCCAGATGCCAATCCACCAAGAGATGCTGTCACCAACATTGCAACTATATCCGACCTCACTGGTGATGAACTTCTACACTTTGAAGCCGATGAACTAGCAATGCAATACATCCTTTTGGGACTACCCAATCCGATCCTTCGAAGTGTTGATGCTCAAAAGATAGCTAAAGCAATGTGGGAACATATTCATCTTCTAATGGAAGGCACAGCACTCAATCAGGAAGACATGGAATCCAAAATCTACTTGGCCTATGAACACCTCATGATTGAACCAGGAGAGACATTAGAGTCATATCATCATCGCTTTTCAGACATCATTAATGATTTGGACAAACACAACATCATCATGCCTCGAATTGCTGTCAACACTAAGTTCCAAAGTAGTCTTGGTCCGGAATGGGAGAAGTATGTCATCTTTCTCCGTCAAGCTAAGAACCTTCATCATGCTACGTACGGATTGTTGTACGACTATTTGAAGCCTCATCAAAAAGAAGTTGACAAAGAAAGGACTATCCGTGGACTCCCGACTTCACAGACAATTCCTGATAATCAACAACTTGCTTTGTGGGCTCAAACTAATCTTCCTCCTCAAACAGCTCCTCAACCCACTCCTCAACCAACGGCAACCATCACACCATATGATCAGTCACAGCAACAACCTCAACAAACTCAATTGGTTCCATACAACAACAACAATGCTCAAGCACTTTACAGTGAAGCTGATGAGGACTCTGCTGCTTTCGATGAATTGCATCAAGGATTTGTTATGATTGCTAAAGCCTTCGGTCGGTATACAAACAAATCCAACAATCGCATTCGTTCCTCATCCAACACAAGGAATCAAGCTGTTGTGAACAATGGACGTGTTGAAGTTCAGAACCGTGGTTATGGTCGTCAGATGGGAGGTGGTCAAGGGTTTAATGCTATTGGAAGGAATAACCAGGGTGCTCCACAACAACAGAGAGCTCAAGTGGTTGAACAGGGGAATGCTCAGAATGGGGTTAATGGTCTTCGTTGTTATAACTGCAATGAAAAGGGTCATCTGGCTAATGCATGTCCTAGGCCGAGGACAAGAGACAGTGTTTATTTCAAAGAGGCTTTGCTCTTGGCTCTTAAGGATGAAGCTGGTGGAACTCTTAACAACAAGGGATAGAGCTTTATGGCAGATGCAGACTCTGATGATGACATGGAAGACTTGCAGGCTAATGCAGCAGTGATGTTGATGGCACAAATGCAAGCTCTACACATGAGTGATACATGCCCAGTATATGACACTGATGGCTTGTCTCAGGTACCTGAACAAATAATTATCATTAATGATCTGATCTCTCCGCCAACATCTGCATCTAACAAGGATCAAAGTGTTCAACATGAGCCTTCTACATTTCATTCCGAGTATCATCAACTAGACCCCGTAGTTATAATTGATGATCAAAATGACCTTATGGTTACCATTGATGATCAAGTTGACTCCGTGGTTATACTTGAGGATCTAAATAATGACCATGTTGAGACTCACATTGAACAAAATGGTTTTTTGTCTGATCTAGAATTTGAGCTCAGGACCTTAGTTAAAGACCAACAATCCCGAGTGGAACATTATCATGATGTCAATACAAAATTAAAAGCTGAAAATGCACTGTTAATTAGGGATAATGAATGCTTAATTCGACAAATCAATTTTTTTAAAACTCAAGAAAACCGTGAAAAAGGTTTTGAAGTCGCTTTTGCTAAATCTCATCAAAACGAAAAATCATTAGAACGACAGATACGTGATCTAGCCGCTTCCAAGAATGCTCTGTTGTCTCAAATAGAACAACTGAAACATGAACATAAAAAACAACTTAACGCTCTTACCTTGGAAACTCAAAAAGCCAAGGCTGAGTTGTTAACTTGTCAAAAACAGTTCTCTGAGTACAAACAGCATTCCACGAAACGAATAGATAACTATCTTGAAGAAATTGTCGACTTACAAACCAAAATCAAAGAGTTTCGAAATGTTGTTTACAAACATGGTGAGTCAATCACAACCATTCAAAAGTTTACTTTTAAACCTAATCCAAATGGATATGGACCAATTCTTGCTGATTACAAAACTAAGTTTTCAAATAGAGCATTCAAACCAAATCCTGAAGTTTACAGTGCAGAACATAGAATTCATGATTCAATTATGACTGTTGTTGAATATAATCGCATGGAGGAATTAGATGCAGATGACGAGAGTCGGTCAAAAATGGAAAATGTCGTTTATAACAAACCATTTAACTATTCAAACGCCCTTACTTTTGTCAAACAACAAGATACTTCTAACAAACCTTTTGTTATCACACCAGTTTCTGAAGTTAGTCCCTGTTGGAATCACTCCTAAACCTTAATCAAGTGTTAGTGATTCATATGTAATAGTTAGCTTAATTATATCCTTTATGTTTGTTATTAGCTTAAGCTTATGTAGAAGGCCCATGAGCTTAGGCCCATGTCCATTAAGGAAAGGAAGGGAGTAGGAGTGTTGCCCTAGCTCCCCTTCCTATAAATACCTTGTAATAACCCTCACTTGAGGGTTGGTTGTTCAATTCATTTCTCTTTCACATATGCTCCGCATAACCGTCCTTAGTATTCATACGCATAGTGTTTGGTTTGTGTCTTGTTCATCCGATCTTTCTTCTCTATCTCTATCTATTGTGCTTGTGTTGTAAACTTAGTGACCTAACAGTGGTATCAATCGCCAAATAGTTGGGTGAACGTATTGCTTTTGAAGTGGGTTTTGGTCCTACGCGTAAAGCATACGGGTGATACTTTGGTTCGCTTAAAAACACAATTTTTACACTTTTTAATCAAGATTCTTGTACTTTCAACGTTTTAAGGTGTTAAAATAACTGTTTTTGGCAAAAAGTTTCAACCTTTACGTGTGGATCATCGTTTTTGAACTTGGTTTTTTACGTGACAGCTTTCCTACGCGTAACTGTTTTAGACACTTTGGATCATCAAGTTTCACACTTTTGTGTTATCTTGGTGATATTGAAGCTATTTCATCACAAAAATCTGGTTTAGAAACATCTTTGGGCAAAAGTCATTTTACGAGTAAGTGTACGCGTAGCAAAACCCTAAAACTACACTTAACTTGGTTCTTGGTTTGATCTTCAGTTTCATGGTTTACTCCGTGTTTTCTTGCTTGGATAAGCCTGAAAATACGTCGACTTGGGATATCTTTTGCACTGTGATAGTGTAAAAGATCACTTGGGCTAAAAACCCTAAACTTACGCATAAGCTTAAGCTTACGCGTAGAACCTCTTACGCATAAGATTCATCTTACGCATAAGCTTTGTCTTACGCATAAGGTAATCCTACGCCTAAGTTTTCTACGCCTAACTTACTGTTTACGCATAACTTTAGTGTTTTTCTCCTTACTTACGCGTAAGCTAAACCTACACGTAACTCTTGCGGTTACGCGTAACTTTGGTGTTTTTACGCATAAGTGCTACTTGGCTTTATTGTGATTTTTACGCCTAAGGATACTTCATCAACAAAGGTTCATTCGACTACAAAGATCCATCAACACAAGTTATCAAAAAAAAATTTTATTTTTTAGGGGAGACTAACCGTTCAATTTTTACGCGAGATTCAAATTTTGGTTTAACTGTGAAAATTTTGGTCAAAAATTCAAATTTTTGGGCCCAAATTCAAATTTTTCGGGTAAAATTTGGCGTCAAAATTGTCGTAACTCAAAATTTTCTTACGACCTTAGAATTGCATTTTATAGTGAATTTCAAATTTTGAGAGTCAAAATTTTTCAAAATTATTTTTGGAGGGAAATTGAAATTCACTATATCGACCCTCTGTGTGCTATATCGACTTCGCATTTTTTCTTCTCTTTGATTCTTCTGCAGGGGAGTGAAATGGATTCTGAAAATGAAAAGGCATTTGTGGCATTGTACGAAGGATGGAATGTTCTGAAAGAGAAGTTGATATCAATGAAAAGGCAAGGTGAAAGCGTTGATGTACATGGAAGGAATGCTCAAAGGGATGTTGAGAATGTTGTGTTTACTGCATCTGTCGGTAATGCGGACAATGAGGTTGTTGCATTGGAAAAGCAGGATGACAGCAGCAGATCAGGGGAAGATATCATACCCATCTATGACACCGAGCCTAACTGTGACGAAGAACAAATGGTTGAGGAAGATATCTTACCCACCTATGACACTGACACAGAACAGATAGTCGAGGTACAATCTACTGTTGATCATATTCTGACTGCAAATGCAACACAACATACTAAGCAACCTGAATTTAGTAATGAAGGAGAGGTTGACCAGTGTGTTGCACAATGTCCAGACAACTATCTCATGTCTGAGCCCTTACTTGTTAACAATTCAACGGAAACGTCAAATCAAACTCTTTAATCTGAAAACTCTCTTCTCAAAAAGACCATTGCTCAGTTTCAAAAAGATTTTTCAAAACTTGAGGCTCATTGCATCTCTCTTGAACTTAAAATGCAAAACACATTGTTAAACTCTGAGCAAAATGGTAAATCTTTGAATGAACAAAGTAATCATGTGGATACATTAGTAAAAGAAAATGAGCATTTAAAGGCTCAACTTCAAGCAAATGGGCTTGCACATGTTGCTTTACAAAACAAACGGAGAAGATTAACTGACCAAAGTGTGGATACTAATTTTGCAAAACCAACAATCTTGGGGAAATCGTCTCTAAAACCAATCAGAAACCAATCAGTAGTTAAACAACCAACTGCTTTTAAATCTGAACGTTCAAAATCTTCAAAACCACGGTTTGCCTCCCAAGTTGTTGAGAATTATCATTTGTCAAAACCAGTCACTCCACATTTCGGGCCAAAGAATAATGCTTCTGTTTCTGTTAAACATGTTTCTGTTAAACCTGTTTCTGTTATACCTGTTTCTATTAAACCTCAACAAGTAGTTGCACCTGGCCCGTCTAGGATTAGTTCGAACACTGTGTCTAAACCGAGCATTAAAATTAAAAATTCATATGATTCACATGACGCGTACAAGAACTATGATCTAGAAAAGGCTAGGAAAAGGGCACTACTCTAAAAGGATGGAATCTTAGGTTCACGACCTAGTGTATCACCTTCTCGTGTACTACTGAACACTGCTTGTAGTAGCAAACCAAATCCTAAGTTTTATCAACAAACAGTTAGAAATAAACCCGTCGATCTAAACGTAACATTTCAGAAACCTAATAGGTGGATCAATATAGGACGCAGACTCTTCCCTAAAGAAGTTTCAACATCCCCTAGATCTAACCTTAGATGGATACCAACGGGTAGAGTTTTCAAAACTATTGGTCTTAGGTGGATTCTACAGGCAAGATACTAAGTAGTTGCATCAAAACAGGTGTGAAACACACAACATCCATCCCTGAGGTAGGAAAGGAAATCATCAAAATTGCATGTTCAGGTGTCAAGAAGATAATTGACACTACATCCTTATGCCTCTAACATCTGGAACCCAGTTACACTTGGGGATCCTTGTTTCTTTCTATCTTGCCCCCTCCTATTTTCTATACAGGTACAACAACAATGGCTCCTACTGCAAAACAGCGTAGGACCCGTTTCTCACCGTCAAAAATATCATGATCCATCAGCTGTTCCACCATTGTACTTAATCGTCATGAATTGGAAACATTGCTTGCTCCTCTGGTTAAAGATTCTGCCAAAAGTCGTGCTTCAGATGTATCGAATGTTTCCGCTGCACAACCGATAATACTCTAATTTCAGATACACCTGAATCTACAACAACAACCGAATCTTCTATAACAGAAGATCAAACTGCTTCCAACAACAATGACACAGCTGATGATCAACATAATAAACAGAGATGTTTTATCAGCAGTTGATTCTCACGAGATATTTATGGAACTTCACACTTGTTCAATCAATTGGACATACTTGGTTTCGCTGTCTCCTTATACATGGTTTCGCTGTCTTCTATTCATCATCAACATACGTGGTATATGATTCTGAATCATTGAAAACATCGAGGGGGAGAGAGTGTGTAGGTGGTCATTGCTTCCTTGTTCTTCTACATGCTTCTTTGCGTTGAATTTCTTCAATTAGAGGGAAGAAATAAGACTATCTGTGGCTCAAACGTCTCACTTTGGTGTTATCGTCTCAATTTCACGTGTGAAGTTACCCAAATATGATGTTATGATGCCTCACACACGGTCTTGGTATCAAGTTATTGCATATTCACAGTGATTAGTATTCCAAAAGACCACAACACTCAAGGGAAAGTCGTTTCATTTCGTCTTTCATGGTTTGTTTGGGGTGATGCGTCCATATAAGTGAGAAAATCTTGTTGATTTCTGGCATGTTACCCTCGAACGGATCTTCCGCAATTAGTCAGATTTTCTTTGTGTGGGTTACTGCTCATCTACAAATTCCGCTGCATACTGAAACCTTTCAAAAGTTAGAGGAAATGTAGACTTCATCAAAATTTTAAATCTGCTAAAGACAGTTGTCAGTTTGGGGGGAAGCTAAATCTGAAACTTCTTCACAATGGCTTCTGAGTATAACAGCTTTGAACCCGGTTACAACCGCTTAAACTTCCCTCAAACCCCATCATCAGCTGAACAAAGCCCCCAGCTCACTCGTCAACAAATGGAAAGGTTATTTGCTCCGCTGTTCAGTGACGATATTGATGAACGTGCTCCAGGTGTATCCGATGTTTCCGCTGCTCAACCTGATACTACTCTTATACCTGATACACCTGCTATAACAACTACTGTTGAAGAAGCACCACCAGTTGACTCCACCACAACAGTTGAACAAACCGCTTCCAACAATGATGAACCGGCTGATGATGTTCTTAATGAAGTACCCCCACCTGCAGATTTTGATCCAAATGCGTTCTTTAACCCGTTTGCTAATGAGACTGCTGCACCTGATGTCGCGGAATCATCTACAAACCATTTGAATCCTCAGAATCTGCACAATGTATACCAACATCAACCCTCTACACATCGATGGAAAAAAGACCATCCTCTGGAAAATATTATTGGCAACCCGAATCAACCAGTCGTTACGAGACAACGTCTTCACACAGATGGTGAACATTGCATTTATGCACTCACTGTCTGCCAATCTGAGCCTAAAAACATTAAAGACGCAATGACAAAAGACAATTGGATTGAATCCATGTAGGAAGAACTCAACCAATTCAAACGTCTTGAAGTATGGGAACTGGTTGAAAGACCAACAGGGGTCTACGTCATTGGTCTTAAATGGATTTGGAAGAACAAATTGGATGCTGAAGGGAACGTAATTAGAAACAAGTCACGTCTGGTGGCTAAGGGTTATCGACAGGAGGAGGGTATTGACTTTGAAGAATCATTTGCTCTGGTTGCTCGTCTTGAGGCTGTTCGGATATTTCTCGCGTTCGCGGCTCATATGAATATGACGGTCTTTCAGATGGATGTCAAAACTGCGTTTCTAAATGGACAACTGAAAGAAACGGTTTATGTCAGCCAACCAGAAGGATTCGTTGATCCTGAGTTCCCGAACCATGTCTACAAACTGAACAAAGCTCTGTATGGTCTCAAACAAGCTCCTCGGGCATGGTATGATAAGCTATCATATTTCCTCATTGCTAATAATTTCACCAAAGGTTCGGTCGACCCTACTCTTTTTATACAATATCGCGGGGCACATATCTTAATTGTTCAAATTTACGTGGATGACATCATTTTTGGATCTACACATAAAAAGTACTCAATCGCTTTTGCAAAACTAATAAAGAAAATTTTTGAAATGTCCATGATGGGTGAACTTACGTTCTTTCTAGGACTGCAAGTTCATCAATCACCCCGTGGTATTTTCTTGAGTCAGTCCAAATATGCCCTTGAATTGTTAAACAAATTTGTAATGAAAACCTGTGACATTTATGCCACACCAATGACTCATACCAAGAAGCTAGACGCTGATTTACATGGGAAATTAGTGGGCCCTACCAAATACCGAAGTATTATTGGTCTCTCATGTATCTAACAGCTAGCAGACCTGATATTGTCTTTGCCGTTTATCTCTGCTCCCGTTATCAGTCAAGACCAACAGAAACCCACCTCTCTGAGGCTAAAAGAATCCTCTGATACATCAAGGGAACCATTAACTTGGGGATCTGGTATCCGAAGGATTCTGGTTTTGAACTAATCGCTTTTTCAGATGCTGATCACGCAGGATGTTTAGATTCACGGAAAAGTACTTCAGGAGCACTACAATTTCTTGGTGATAAACTGGTGTGCTGGCAATTGATTTTGTCGATTTCAGTACATAGATATTTTCCGAAGAAATACAAAGGTATGTATTTCCCGGGTCGTTTTCCCAACGAGGGATGAATGGAGTAAACAACTCACGTCGCGTGATTCGGGATTCGAATGGATAAAAAGGATTTGGATTGATTTCTAAACTATGGGGCAAGGGAATATAAAGGAAAGCAATAAAAATTACTGAATCTATAATTCAAATAAGGAATTACGACTAGTTATGCAAATTTAAAAACGCGATAAATCGTAATTAAGGAAACGCGAAATAAATGCAACTATGCTAATTAAAACCCGTAAAAATGAACTATTATTTTTCTACAGCTAAAAATGAAATTTGAAAATTATTTGAAATTTAAAACTATTTTTTTTTTATTTTTCTTGATTTATTTTGAATTAAAAAACTAATTTAAGACATTTAAAATAGAGCTAAAATGCTAAAAATTAGGAAAATAAGCTAGAAAATTACAAAACTATTTTTAAAAAATCTTAAATGACTAAAAAGAATTTTCAGAACAGGAATCACATCTTTTTTGACTTTTTCTCAATTTATTATGAATTTAATACTATTAAAAACTAATTAAATTCCTAGAAAATAATAAAATAACTAGGAAAAATCTTGAAAAGTACTTTTTAAGACACTTTTATTTTTCTAAAACTAAGAAAATTTAAATTGCATTTTTCTGAACGTTTTCTGAATTATTTGGATTAAATGCTAATTTAAAAATGCTAGAAAATGACATAAAATGCAGAAAAATAGCAAATGAACAGTGAAAAATATGAAAACTTCCAGAATATTATAAAATAATACTGAGAACTAGGGAAAATTAACAGAAACCAATTTGGAGTACAAGAACAATGATTTGGGCACACTACTAGAATGAATAAGCACTTGAAAGTAAGCTAAGAGCCTCAATACGCTACCATAAGCTACTACAGCCTAAAACTAACCTAAAATCACTAAGATATGGCTACTGTAACTGATTAGAACCTAAAAGCACAAGTTTAAAGCATTTGAGCACAAATTAAGTTTCTAGCGCTAAAATCCAAACGGCCCTACAGTGGCTACTTCTAGCACTAATCTAGCTAGCTTAGAAAAATCACAAAAATAAACTAAAAATACCTATGAATAGACAACCAACCAGAGAGCTAGCATCCAAAATTTCAGCTAATTTGGACTTAAGGTGAAGAAATAAAAAATGCAGAAATGGAGGCTGTTTGAACATAAAATGGATATTTTGACTTTTAAAAACAGATTTGGAAAATTGACTTTAAACGAGTTTTGAATCAAATTATCTGAATGTGAGTGATGTTTTAGGATAAAATGAAACTGATATAAGCTATATTATCTACTTCTAAGACCATATGCAAGAATTGATGAACTAACTCCTACTGATATGCAGTTGAGAAGATCATGAAAATGAGTTTTGACTTTTAGCAAACTAGGATGCAATATATGAACTAGAACTAACTATATGAACCTAAATGAAAATAGTGCCACAGAATTTTACCACAAACACAACCTCTAACACAGATTTGGTACTAGATCCAAACACACATAATGAAACTGAAATGCAAATATAATAACCAAATCACAGTTCCAAGCTTACTCTAACATCAAAACAGATTCAATTTACTTAAAACCACCTAAATGAAGCAGAATTGACAACAATCTCACACTAACACAGATCCGAACTAATAGATGCAGTATCAAACAGAAGTTATGTAGATAAGCAATTAAGCTATAATACCTCAAACATCAATCAAATATGCTAAATAATGACTAACAACACTACAATAAACACAATCAAAACTATATTAACTACTCTAAACTACTGATTCAATATTGAAATAGAATTTGGACTTACAAGTGGTCCAGCCACTATGGCTTGAAAATTGAGAATCAAACGCTATCCTAAACCTATCACCAACCCCAAATCGAACTAAACCAACCAAATTCTGAACCATATCAGCAATTAATCCATATCCTGTTCTGATTCTGCACCTGTTGACTTTGTTTGACTGATTTGAGAAAACTGATTTTGGAACAGTAAAAGCAGAGATGAGCTCATACAAGCTTATATAAGCTAATATGAGCTTAATAATCAATGATGTGAGCTTATGAAACAGTAGAATTTGAAAACGAATTGACAAGGAATTTAAATTGAAAATGCAACTTTCATTAATAAAAGGAATTTTACAAAGCTCAAAAGAGAATTACAACTGAATTTAAATGCTAGAAAAAACAGTAAATGACAGAATTAAATGGTAACATAATCTCTAAAAGCTGTGAGAAAATGGACGAAAATGCTCTTGTGATGCTCAAGGGTATTTATAGCTAATGAGGAGCTTGGGTCTTGATCTCAGAACCTTCTGGGACTTCTAATCTTGACCATTGAAAGCTGCTTCAATCTTAAGCACCATTTTGGATCGTTGGATCATGTAATCTTACTCAAGAGCACACGGATTGCCACCGTGGCTTACTGCACGTGTCAGAGGGATGTCAGATGGTTCTAGAATCTTAAATGATTGGGTAATTATTGGGAGATCAAGGTAAAAAGGTGAAAAAGGATGAAACACGGTAAATGGGTGTTAGTTTGGGCGCGCTTTGTTCTCAGGGTATTATTTATCTGGATTTGACTTTGGGGTTAATGTTTGACTGGAGGTGTGAGATGGTATTGAGATAAATGGGTGTTGACCGGGTTATGGGTAAGTTGACCGGTTGTAGTGGTATATATGGTATACGGGGTAATGGTTTGGTAAAGGTTGGGCTTGGGCTTAAAAGTGGTTAAATGCTTTAATGGATTTGGATTTTAGTCTTTTAGGATTTTAACATTAAGGATTATTGATGTAAAAATTGTAAATCCAAGGACCAATAGTGTAAATGGTGAAATTGTTAGGGCGTGTTTGGTATTTTGGGAAAGTTAAGGGTAAAATGTGAAATTTGACTAAAGTTGAGGGTGAAAAGTGAAAGTTTTGGAAAGTGAAGGTGGAATTGTGAAAACTCCCAAATAGTGATCCATAGCTCCGTCAATCGACTTTTAAGCATCCAAATCCCATAAAATTGCACCCCCGGCATCGGCTTTTGCACTCTTCTTTCTCTCGTGCTCGGTTTTTCTTCGGTTTTGACTTCTTTTGTCTGTTTCATCATATCCGTACCTGCACAAGCAAAAACTCAAGAAACACGCAAATATTAAGCATTAACGGCTCTTTCTTGGTTATTTTGGGTCTATATTTGTAAAGAAATGATATGTGTTTTTGCACATATCAAAATACCCCAGACGAGACTATTGTCGTGTCCCCACGTAATGCAATCAACTCACGTTTCTAAAACCAAGGATTTCAATCTCTTTCTACTAAACCTATGAAGAAGTAGCAAAGATTCCTCAAAAGAGATTAAGAAACCTTTAATTCTAAAAATGCCCCGTTTACCATTTATTTCACATATAGATATTACGATTAAGCACATTCCAATTATGAGTGACGGTTTGTTGAACTTTCATGTCGATCAATAACTCCAACATTTTTCAAACGACACGTTAGGATCACGGAGTAGGAAACACAACACAGCGTGAAGTGACCATACGGATAGAATACATCGTCCCTGATTTTTCACAAGTCCCCAAACTACGCATAAAATCGAAATCATTGTTAAATATGATTCTAGATGCTAACACTACCCATGAAAGTTACTTGTGTAATTACCTTTTGCTCCCATTTTTCTATTTTCCTCTCTTTATTTTATTTTTGTGAGAAATGAATTTCTTCAAATTTCTCGTTTCGATAATTTTTATTCCGATAAAGATATGAAGCTAAGTCGATAATTAGTTATCCATCTTCTCTCAAGAACCATTGTCTCAAAAATGAGGTCCACATCAAGGAATTTTTATTCACTTATATTTTTAACTTTTTCATTTTTCATTTTTTTTTTTTTTTTTTTTTTTTTTTTTTCTCTTTTTTTTCACTTTTTTTTTTTTTTGCACTTATACTTTTACTTATATGAGCTATGAACCACGGAGCTTCACGGGGTAATTCCAAGACTCTAGGCTTCATGAAATGAGGATCCCAGTGGGTTAGACCAAGACCTCACCCAATCCCGGCTAGAGATCCAAGGGTCCGATCTCGAACCGCAACTTATAACTTTATTTGTTACTTATTACTTATTACGAGTCCTTGATGTGTACCCAATTTTTAAAACAAAGATTCTTTTAAGAAGATAAAGAACTAACTATCGCCAAAAACTCAACATCTCTAATTATTTATTAGATAGATATGGGGTGAAACAATTTTGTGGGAACAAAAAGCCATAAGTACCTTCGATGGGCTCTAAAGAGAACCAATTACTCCACGCTTAGCATCTAAACTCAAAAGTAACTCTATCATTTCTCGATCTCCGCAAATTTAAAATCTCAAATAATGAGATCCGCGGATGCTTAGCCGATAATTAAATTATCTATGGTTAAGGGAACAAGCTAGGGCTCAACACGCCCGGTCAAGTCAGAATTCCATTCCTACTCTCACCAGCGGAAAGTCAACAAGGTGTCAAAACATATATTACTTAGCAAATGCTTCGTCAAATAATCTCAAGTCTCGCATTTTTAAAGTCACTTATAACTAGCAAATTCTTGTTTAAGCTTCGCATATTTAAAATCACTTAGAGAGACTTGCAAATTCTTGGCCTTTTGAGCTAGAATCGCATTTTATAGCCTCTTGTCTAAGCAATTAGCAAAGGCTATTTCAAGAAAAACGCATATTTAAAGTAACTTCTAAGAGACTAGCAAGAACTTTTCGATCATAAAACTAACAAAAGCTTACAAAAAAATTTAAATTTTCTCATTTTTGCACAATTTTTCATTTTCTAAGGAAAAAAGGGGTTGCGAGAGTACACGACAAAAAATAAGCAAGTGCGGTCAAATCAAATCGAAGATTACCCACCCCAGACTAAAACGAAACATTGTCCTCAATGTTTAAAGGCAAGGGTATCACGAAAATCTAAAAGCCGTTTATTAAGTATGCTAGAAGATAAACGTTAGTCGATAAGATATTGGATATCGGATTTCCATAAGCGTCGAACATGAAACTCGAGTGAAAAGACAAACTTCGAGCACGAGAGTCTTCATATCGGGAAATTCCTAAACACAACATCACAAACAACCAAACACGAGAAATAGAAGAGGCTAACCCCTTCACGTCACTTATTAGAAAGAAAATAGAAAGAAGATAGAAACAATCATGGGGTGCCTCCCACGAAGCGCTACTATTTTTCTTCACCGAGTCGCTAGCCTGACTCGTCCCCGAATTCATTTGTCCTTAGGGAAGCAAGCGGAAAAGATACCCGGATCAAAGATGGTATCCTCACTCTGGAGGGAAAGAGAATGGGTGGGTTGGGAGGGAAAGAAAATGCCAGGCTCAAGCACATAAGGTTTAGCATGAAATAATGATCCATCATCTGGCGGTTTTGCGGGTGGACGAAAGAATGACGGATCAATAAGAGAAAACTCCAAGAAAGGCGGGAGCTTAGGGTAAGATATCATACGTGTAGGCTCAATAACGAAGGCATCCAACGGAGGATCCTTATCTCGAACAACGTTTTCAACAAAGAACTCATCAATGAATATCCCTGGTTTAAAGATTTTATCTTCACATGTCGGCTCAACGAGATACGTGATGGTGGACTCGTGAGAGAGAGGAGAGTCAAGAGAACCATCAAGAACAACCATATCCCCGTCGGGATCATTCACAACATCCTCAATACCCGGTGGTATCAAGTCATCAAAAGCATCCTCAATGATCGGGTCATTTGTCAGAGTATCGGAAATCTCGTTCATCACCTTGCTAACATCAACCTCGAAGTAGAACCGCTCAAGAATCGGAGGATAAACATCATTAATAGTGGGATTGCCACTAATCTCTTCATCAAATCGGAAAGTCTCAAGCTCGGGCGAGAAGTCACTATCTTTAACGGAGATAGGAGGCGAACTTGAATTATCGTTTAGGGCTTCAATTTTAGAAATGAGAAGATAAACATTTGACAATGTTTCACGTAGCGTTTCATCCTCGATCTGAATATCATCGGGCTCAATCTCTTCATCTTCTGGCTCAAAATCATTTTCTTCTTCTATGTGAACGGGCTCAAAAGGTAAGTCGTCGACGAAATCGATGTCTCCATAAGAATCGTTATCGGAATCGGAGAACATCTCAACATGATCATTTGAATTATCAAGAGAAGGCTCATCACAAATATCGTCAAAAACAACCTCGGACTCTCTTGGGATTGGGATAAGGATCTCAACATTAGACGATTCCGTTTCCGAAATAGTACTAAGAGGCTCGTCCCCCATTATGAGAGAGTCAACGGGTTTTACAATCATTAAAGAAATATGATCATCGACCTCTTCCAAAAGAACGTCACTTCTCTCAACCGGCGTGAGTGAAGGGAAAGAGTCGGAAATGAAAGGCTCAAAAATGAGAGAAAGAGTGTATTTTGAAAATTCCGGAGGTGAGACAAGTGGTGTGCTCTGAGAGCTAGCAAGTTCCACCGCTTCCGTTGTGGTCTCTGGTTCTTTCTGTTTAGTGATCATTTTAAGCTCATAATTTCATTCCGTTTTGTTGTAACTCGACGAACTCGACAAACTTGTAACAGCGAATCGTGAAAGAGAAGAATCGATTCTAGAATTTTTCGGATTAGAGTCGAGAGTACAAACGTGAGTCACCTCGGGTTTAGAAATATGTTCCATCTCCCTCACCGGAGAGGGAGTAGGAATCGAGGGTTCATCAAGCTTATATTTCAAAAATTTTGATAATGCTTCAAGTTTTTCAATGTTGTTAAGAAAAGCACGACGTTCGAAGAAATCGTCTCCGTAACCCTCGGTGGGTTTTTCGGGTAGTTCCGAAATGGTGTGATTGACTTTCGTAACTTGGACGGGTTCTTCATTAACACATTGTCGAGCTTGAATGTGGCTTAATAAAGTTTGAAGCATGCTTTCAATGTTGTTTTGACGTTGATTAAATCTTTCTTCAAAATCGATGAAAACGTCCCCGACACCCATACACCGTGGACAATAAAAACCATTCGACGAATCTACCATATCTCCACACCCATAACAATAACGTGGATCGAACGAAGATACCTTGGGCTGTGGAGGGTAGTCGGGAAAATTTTGAGGATTATTGAAAGAATTGGGGCACATATGATTATAACACTGATAATCATATCCCAAACGAGAATTACAACACTGACAGAAATAGTCGAAAGAGTCCATAAGAATCAAATATAAGAGGGATAAAAGGAAAGAATTATCAAATCAGAGGGTAAAGAAGAGTATTTTTGGGTTTTTAAAACAAATTTTGAAAAGGAAAATCTTTTTGGGTTTTGTAAACACTTTAGGAAAAGTGTTTTGGTTTTATAGATGTTTTTGGGTTTTTGAAAAGATATATATACAAAAAAACAATGATAACTTCACTCCGGGAAGGATCTTCAAAAACACGCGAATCGAGACGGAATACAAAAACTCACTTCATGCCCTCCCCGGCAGCAGCGCCATTTTGATTTTGTCAATTTCAGTACATAGATATTTTCCGAAGAAATACAAAGGTATGTATTTCCCGGGTCGTTTTCCCAACGAGGGATGAATGGAGTAAACAACTCACGTCGCGTGATTCGGGATTCGAATGGATAAAAAGGATTTGGATTGATTTCTAAACTACGGGGCAAGGGAATATAAAGGAAAGCAATAAAAATTACTGAATCTATAATTCAAATAAGGAATTACGCCTAGTTATGCAAATTTAAAAACGCGATAAATCGTAATTAAGGAAACGCGAAATAAATGCAACTATGCTAATTAAAACCCGTAAAAATGAACTACTATTTTTCTACAGCTAAAAATGAAATTTGAAAATTATTTGAAATTTAAAACTAATTTTTTTTTTTATTTTTCTTGATTTATTTTGAATTAAAAAACTAATTTAAGACATTTAAAATAGAGCTAAAATGCTAAAAATTAGGAAAATAAGCTAGAAAATTACAAAACTATTTTTAAAAAATCTTAAATGACTAAAAAGAATTTTCAGAACTGGAATCACATCTTTTTTGACTTTTTCTCAATTTATTATGAATTTAATACTATTAAAAACTAATTAAATTCCTAGAAAATAATAAAATAACTAGGAAAAATCTTGAAAAATACTTTTTAAGACACTTTTATTTTTCTAAAACTAAGAAAATTTAAATTGCATTTTTCTGAACGTTTTCTGAATTATTTGGATTAAATGCTAATTTAAAAATGCTAGAAAATGACATAAAATGCAGAAAAATAGCAAATGAACAGTGAAAAATATGAAAACTTCCAGAATATTATAAAATAATACTGAGAACTAGGGAAAATTAACAGAAACCAATTTGGAGTACAAGAACAATGATTTGGGCACACTACTAGAATGAATAAGCACTTGAAATTAAGCTAAGAGCCTCAATACGCTACCATAAGCTACTACAGCCTAAAACTAACCTAAAATCACTAAGATATGGCTACTGTAACTGATTAGAACCTAAAAGCACAAGTTTAAAGCATTTGAGCACAAATTAAGTTTCTAGCGCTAAAATCCAAACGGCCCTACAGTGGCTACTTCTAGCACTAATCTAGCTAGCTTAGAAAAATCACAAAAATAAACTAAAAATACCTATGAATAGACAACCAACCAGAGAGCTAGCATCCAAAATTTCAGCTAATTTGGACTTAAGGTGAAGAAATAAAAAATGCAGAAATGGAGGCTGTTTGAACATAAAATGGATATTTTGACTTTTAAAAACAGATTTGGAAAATTGACTTTAAACGAGTTTTGAATCAAATTATCTGAATGTGAGTGATGTTTTAGGATAAAATGAAACTGATATAAGCTATATTATCTACTTCTAAGACCATATGCAAGAATTGATGAACTAACTCCTACTGATATGCAGTTGAGAAGATCATGAAAATGAGTTTTGACTTTTAGCAAACTAGGATGCAATATATGAACTAGAACTAACTATATGAACCTAAATGAAAATAGTGCCACAGAATTTTACCACAAACACAACCTCTAACACAGATTTGGTACTAGATCCAAACATACATAATGAAACTGAAATGCAAATATAATAACCAAATCACAGTTCCAAGCTTACTCTAACTTCAAAACAGATTCAATTTATATAAACCACCTAAATGAAGCAGAATTGACAACAATCTCACACTAACACAGATCCGAACTAATAGATGCAGTATCAAACATAAGTTATGTAGATAAGCAATTAAGCTATAATACCTCAAACATCAATCAAATATGCTAAATAATGACTAACAACACTACAATAAACACAATCAAAACTATATTAACTACTCTAAACTACTGATTCAATATTGAAATAGAATTTGGACTTACAAGTGGTCCAGCCACTATGGCTTGCAAATTGAGAATCAAACGCTATCCTAAACATATCACCAACCCCAAATCGAACTAAACCAACCAAATTCTGAACCATATCAGCAATTAATTCATATCCTGTTCTGATTCTGCACCTGTTGACTTTGTTTGACTGATTTGAGAAAACTGATTTTGGAACTAGTAAAAGCAGAGATGAGCTCATACAAGCTTATATAAGCTTATATGAGCTTAATAATCAATGATGTGAGCTTATGAAACAGTAGAATTTGAAAACGAATTGACAAGGAATTTAAATTGAAAATGCAACTTTCATTAATAAAAGGAATTTTACAAAGCTCAAAAGAGAATTACAACTGAATTTAAATGCTAGAAAAAACAGTAAATGACAGAATTAAATGGTAACATAATCTCTAAAAGCTGTGAGAAAATGGACGAAAATGCTCTTGTGATGCTCAAGGGTATTTATAGCTAATGAGGAGCTTGGGTCTTGATCTCAGAACCTTCTGGGACTTCTAATCTTGACCATTGAAAGCTGCTTCAATCTTAAGCACCATTTTGGATCGTTGGATCATGTAATCTTACTCAAGAGCACACGGATTGCCACCGTGGCTTACTGCACGTGTCAGAGGGATGTCAGATGGTTCTAGAATCTTAAATGATTGGGTAATTATTGGGAGATCAAGGTAAAAAGGTGAAAAGGGATGAAACACGGTAAATGGGTGTTAGTTTGGGCGCGCTTTGTTCTCAGGGTATTATTTATCTGGGTTTGAGTTTGGGGTTAATGTTTGACTGGAGGTGTGAGATGGTATTGAGATAAATGGGTGTTGACCGGGTTATGGGTAAGTTGACCGGTTGTAGTGGTATATATGGTATACGGGGTAATGGTTTGGTAAAGGTTGGGCTTGGGCTTAAAAGTGGTTAAATGGTTTAATGGATTTGGATTTTAGTCTTTTAGGATTTTAACATTAAGGATTATTAATGTAAAAATTGTAAATCCAAGGACCAATAGTGTAAATGGTGAAATTGTTAGGGCGTGTTTGGTATTTTGGGAAAGTTAAGGGTAAAATGTGAAATTTGACTAAAGTTGAGGGTGAAAAGTGAAAGTTTTGGAAAGTGAAGGTGGAATTGTGAAAACTCCTAAATAGTGATCCATAGCTCTGTCAATCGACTTTTAAGCATCCAAATCCCATAAAACTGCACCCCCGGCATCGGCTTTTGCACTCTTCTTTCTCTCGTGCTCAGTTTTTCTTCGGTTTTGACTTCTTTTGTCTGTTTCATCATATCCGTACCTGCACAAGCAAAAACTCAAGAAACACGCAAATATTAAGCATTAACGGCTCTTTCTTGGTTATTTTGGGTCTATATTTGTAAAGAAATGATATGTGTTTTTGCACATATCAGCAATCGAAGAAGCAGGATTGTACATCGCTGTCATCAACCGAAGCAAAATATGTAGCCATGTCAGCGTGTTGTGCTCAAGTCATCTGGATGAGAACACAACTCAAAGACTATGGTTACGTATTTGAGAGAATCCCGATGTACTGCGACAATCAGAGTGCCATTGCGATCTCGTGCAACTCAGTTCAGCACTCGAAATCTAAGCACATCGATCTTCGCTATCATTTCATCAAGGACCATGTGGAACAGGGTACAGTTGAATTATACTTCGTGGGTACAGAATACCAATTGGCAGATCTTCTCACCAAAGCCTTGCCTCCCCGCTAGGTTTAATGAGTTGGTCCACCGGATTGGTATGCGGTGTTTGACTCAAGAGGAATTGGATGAACTCTTAAAACAGTCTTAAAAACCAGTCAAACACCAAAATCTCTTTTGTAAATATTTTTCAAAAACAAAATACAAAAATATAAAACCTGATAAAACAACAAAAATATTCTTCTATCTATTATTCTTTCAACATGGCAAGTACATTTCTTCCGTCAACACTCTAATCTTTCAAAATTCAGTATTTTTCCGATCAAGTGTTGAGGGGGAGAAAATAAATACTTAACTGTTTCAAAATAACTGTGTACTTGCATGTTATACTATCCCGGTTGATTCTTTAATAATGGTGGTCACATTTCTGGTTCACTGACACTCGGACTAAAATTTATAACCTTTCATTATTTATTAAGTCGAGGGGGAGTGTCGTCAAGTTTCTTTCTTAAAATCTTTCGTTTGGTAACCAAAATGGAAGTTAAAAGGCTTTGGATGAAAATAAAAAAGGTGGAGGGACTAAAACTGTCAAAATCTGAAAGTTATTTCTAATAAAACTCTCCACCTAACCTAATTTTCACATTTATTACTTATACCAAACAAATCCTACGCCTATAAATCATTTCACAAATCCGAAGTTTTGATCATCAATATGTAAGTGATTTTGTGTTTGTAACACGTTTTTATACAATGGTTTTGAATCTTTATTTAATCCAACGGTCAAAACGTGAGAATTAGTGATTATTGTGCTCTACGTATATGCGTAAGAATACATGATCATGTTTGTGTGTTTGAGGTTAAAAGGATAGCGTCAAAACGTTTCTTTAACATCACTAATACAATTTTTCTACTCAAAACGCACCCAGAATCACGTATTGATTGAATCTGAAAAACTAGGGTTTATGCGTGGGTTTGGGTATTTTCAAATGTGAATGTTTTTGGTCAAAAAGATAGTTGTGTGATGTTGTTATCATGGTGAATTGATGATATCTAGGCTTTAAAACAACCCAGAAACACTAATTGATTGAGAATTAGAGATTAGGGTTTAATGTTCTTGAGATTTGGGTATTTTTTATTCACTGCGAATTGGATGTTAATACTTGGTTATATCACTCACATGACTTCTTAGAACTACCAGAAAAACTTTGGTGCAAATTCCATGGCTAGATTTCTTACGCGAAATTCATGAACTTTAGGGTTTTAGTTTACGCATAAGGTTCTTTACTCGTAACTATTTGAATGAGTGTTTGTGAGTAAATCTGTTATACAATGAATGTGGATGTTAATATTGATGCTGTGATGAATTTATTTCAGGTTTGCTACTCGTAAAAATCAGAATCAACGTTGTTAACCATCTACGCATAAGGATCACCTTACACGTAGCATATTACGCGTAACATTTACGCGTAAGGTTCTACATAAGGGACTACACGTATCATGTGAAGGATATGCGTAAACAGTGACCTCTACGCATAAGGTCTACTCTTACGAGTAAGCCTTATGCGTAAGGTTTTATATGAGCTTACGCGTAAGCTCTACGCATAAGGTCCCCCTGTTCCTACGCGTAATATTTCTTACGCGTAAGTCAGGATCCTACGCATAAGCTTGTGTCTACGCGTATAACTCCTGTTTACGCATAAGCTACCATTTCTACGCCTAAGCCTTGACCAAACCTTCATTATGAATTCTTACGCGTGCGAACTTGTAAATAAATAAATCATAACGTCACGAAACCAATAATGTCACTAATAAGCTTAAATGTGTAATATGTTGTGAAAAATATGAGATAACATAAACTTTAAAACCTAAAGTTAACTAACTCTCAAAACTTATCACGACGTCATTGGACTATTGAACAAACAAGTGATTTTGGACTCGTAACAATCATTGACATATCTCATTCAAATTATTAGACAAAAAACCATCTGTTGACTAACATAATGTCTTTCGATATGTTCGTTCTTTTGGCTAAATGTATTTCAGATCACGACATGGACTCTCAAATGAATGTGGATGCACCAAATGTACTCACCATTGCTGATATCTTCCCTCATGGCTATCCAATGAAGATTGGAAAGAACAACCTTCGTGTTGACTTTGAAACCCTCACCTGCTCAGAATCTTCTTGTCTCATTGCTGTTGATATTCTGAAGAACCATCCTTATCAGAACATGCTCTCCCACTCTGCTACTGTTCCAGAGATCTACATTCAACAGTTTTGGACTACAATGCAAAAGATCAAAGGACAGAATGCTGTGACGGTGACGCTCAATCACAAGCAACTCACCATCACTCCTGCAGACTTAAGGGTTATCCTCCTCATTCCTGACATCATACCAACTGAATTCTCTGCTGCACCAACTGAAGAGACTGTACTGCAATTTTTGATTGATATTGGGTATGACGAAGCTTCAGGAGTTATCACTAAGCATTTACACGTGGATCTTAAAAACATTCCTCAGCCTTGGAGAACCCTTTATATCATCATCACAAAATCCGTTTCCGGTCGTGACAACGGCTATGAGCATCCCAAGCTCGTGGAACTGCAAATATTTTGGGCTCTGATCAACATGAAACACATCGAAGTTGAAGCTCTGATATGGGATGACATGATGACATTCCTCAAAAAGCTTGGTTCAAAGATTCCTTATATCAGATATACTAAACTGTTGATCCAAAGAGCACTTGGATATAACCCTGATATCCCCAAGAGAATCAATGAGCCCGAAAATCTTGACGTGTTGTCCGAACCCACTCTAACAGTCAGATTTAAGTAGTCAACTACCAAGAAACAAGGTGTTGTGTTGCCGGATCTCCTTCTCTCAGATGAACTCAAACAGCTCTACTCATATAAAAGATATTTGGTAGATGTGAAAGAGAACAAAGTTGGTTTTCTCGATGATAAATCTTCTGGTACACCTACAAGGAAAACCAGAAGAGGGAGTGCAGGGAGTGCTGCAAGCACTGAGAGTCAGAGGAAGTTCCCCAGGAGGAATCCTCCACGAAAAAGGACTGTTCCTTCTAAGGAAGCTGTTCCCATTCCCGTGCCAAAGCCTGAATCGCCAAGAAAGCTAGTGGACGAAAGCTCTGAAGATACACAATCAGACGAAGAGATCTTCTACTCTAAAACGGCAACCGATATTACTCCATCAGTAGCTAGACCTCCCAGTCCACCAGCAGATAAAGGAAAAGGGAAAACTCCAGTGATTGAGCATGATAAGGAGATCTCAGAAGAAGAACCCATTGATGAGCAAAAGGAATATCAAAGGAAGTTAAAGGAACTCAGACATAAACATCTTGCCGAAGCATTTGTAAAAGATCTAACTCGTTGCCCCAGAGGTTCGAGTGGTTGTACTCAAGCCACACCAGTTCTTGATGCGGTTAATCAACCCGATAAGGGAACTGGTGCTACCACCACCCACGAACAACAACAACGGCAGACTGAGGACCCCATCAACTTTGATACTGAGGAAACATAAACGGAAAAGACTGAGAAAACAACTGCTGATGATACAAAGATTGATGAAACAGACGATTATGATCGTCTTCTTCTAGACAGTCCCACTCGTTCTAAGGAGGAAACCTCTGAACCACCGAAGGACCCGGAGTCTCCTCACATCTCATCATCATCGGATTCATCTTCTCATTCCTCACCACCACCATCAAAAAGATCAACCAAATCAACATCCAAATCAGTGAAGAAGCCAACTGCATCTTGGATCTCTCAAGCTAAGACACGAATCGTTAAAGCTGTCAAACAGGTCAGAAAGAAAGACGTGCTCTACAAGAAAATGAATTTCTTCGCTGATCAGATACAGTATCTTCATGATGAGAATGACAAGATGCAAGTTGAAAGGGAATATGTCCAGAAGCTCATGAAAGATGATCTTCAAGGGAAAATGGACGAGATGATCAAAGGATACACTCACAAGTTCCTTCTTGACATCATTCCTGGAATTACAAAGGAGATGTTCACCAAACAACTCTATCCGAATCTCTTACACCTGGCCAAACAGACTATGAAATCAACTCCAATGCATGTGAACATCAATCCAGTTGATCCCATAATCTTCTCAGATGTTGAATTGGTTAACCGGCTGGTAGCTTAAATGTCGAAACGATCTGCAACATTTGCCTCCTACGAAGGTAAATTGTTTGAAGCATTGCTAGAATACCAACTAAAATCAGCATGCAGAGAAGAAGCTGAAAGGCCTAAGTGTCCACGCGACGATGAAGATAAGGATCAGGATAAGAATGACGAGCCTAAACGCCCGAAGAAGACTGGTGAATCATCTTCTATGCAACCTCCATCCCAACGGACTCCAGCACAACAAAGGTCTCCTCCTCGCTCTTCTACTGAAAAACCTTAGGATTCTTCTGAGTTACCACCCTAGAATCAGAAAACTGGTGATCACTTTGAGTATACGGGTGGTGACGATGAGGAATTCCATGAGCCCCAACAACAACCCGCCTCTCCCGACAAAGTTAAGAAACCAGAATCCTCATCAAAGCCTAAGAAAAAGAAGAAGAAAGCGCCTAAGGCTGACGTCGTATCATGGCTAGATGAAGATGATACTGATGAATACGACTGGTTTTCTACACTTGTTAATTCTACTCCCTACCCACCTGAAGGTCAAGATGTGGAAGACGGTAGTACATTGGAGCATGCAAAGATACTGCAAGAAAAATTCCGTGTAAAGAAGATGACGAAATCGGAGTTGAAACGAATCAATAATGAAGCTTTTCAACTGCTAAAAGACAGCTCCGAAAGTGCCATCGAGGTTGAGTATCACCTTGAAAACATTGCTCGAGCCATGTCGAACAACATTGATTGGCTCAACCCTGAAGCAAACATCGACTTTACCAGAAGAGATAATGCTCCTTACTACACCGATTGGTCAAAACCTCTACCTACAATTGGCCAACCAGATCAGCCTAAAATTCCATTTCGCTACTTCTTCAACAACGACTTGGAATTTCTTCTACACGGTGGTGATGATTTAAGGAAATACGCTACATCACTTACGATTCCGTTCCCGGCAGCCATATACTCAAACTGCATAGCCATCGAAGAAAAGGCTACTCACTTGTTTTCTAACAGGGTGGAACAGTATGACATCGATGCATTGTACGGGATTCATCATTGGCCAGAACGCCGACGAATCTACTACAAAAGCTGCCAGGTTCGCAAGTCTAAAGATGCAGTATATAGTACTAAAGGGATCGTTGCCATTATACATGTTGATCTTTCTTCTAAATGGGACTACACTTTCCTACGGAATATCGTGGTCAAACGACAAGACGAAAGAGATTATGCATTCTGTGAAGCAGACTTTGAGAATTTGTCTCTCAATGACATTGAAGATCTGTATCTTGCAAAAGTACAGGGACGCATGAGACAATTCTCGACTGAAGTCCAACGTGAATTCATCAAGTCATTACTTATCTTCATCTGAAGCATCGTGATCAAGGAACGTGTAGAAGACTTACAACTGGCTGTTGAATCATATCAGACCCGTGTCAACTTCACCAGACCTCAGCTAGAACTTCCTGACATCAACCAGCTTCCACAATACACCCTCATCAGCAAACCATTCGGCGTAGTTTATCGCAGTGAACTTCAACAAAATTGCTTGATGGCGTGTAGAGATCTTCATAAGTTTGGGGATCACACAATGAAGAAGGTTCAGGATGGCTTGGCTTATAGGTTAAAGGCGATACATGAAGGCATCGGGTCGAAAAAGAGATGGAATTCTCAGGATCGAAGGGATGTGAAGAGAATCATCACTATGATTGATGAAAGGTTGAATCGAAGGGACCAGTTCAGAACATTAGAGAGCTTTGTAGGTGGTCATCCCAGGATTGCTCTCGCCGGCTATCAACGCCCTGTTCGCATTCCTGGAAAAATTGATGGACTTCCTGGTACCCCTTAAACTGCTACTATTTCATATATATATTTTGATGTGTATTTTATTATGACTATGGCTTGTGCACACATTTCAGTGTACAACCCGTTCTTGTCAAGAAAGGACCCTGTGGTACGCTTCAGTGCCACAATCCTTATAAAAGGAGCGAAAGCTTCTTACTTTTGAGTAAAACTATCAAACCTTTCATTTTTCAAAGGCTTTGCTCAAAAGAACAAGTACTTCCCCTTATGATTTTCAAAACCTCAACCGTTTATATCACTTGTTGAGGGGGAGTATTTGATTTATAAACTTTGTTTCACAAATTGTTCACTGTGGTCATCTTCCCATAAAACTCAAAATGGTCATATTTATTCTCAACATTTCTTCAAAAATAACATTTATATGCCATTTTTTAGGGGGAGAAAATTATGTGATAAGAAATATGTTGTGATATTGCTATTGAATCATCGTGTGAAAAGACTTCAACCCATGAATTGACGGGATCTGAACAGTCTTACATTGAAAAGATTTGTCTTCCAAAGACGTATCCAAGTAAATTGTACCTATTCGAGAAGCTCTTGATAGACATGAACTTTGACGGGTTTGACAACCTTTCGAGGTTTGTCCACACCTTCAAGGTAGTTATTAGAGCTAGTTGTCACCTAAAAGCTGACAATGTACCTCTTTAACTATGCAACATAACCGTGTCCCTCGGGGAATTGTCTATCTTGAGTCGATCAATTCAAAAGTGCGAGCTCTTTCCTCACTGTGCAGATTTCTGTTAAAACTCTTAAGCACTTGTGGAGGGGGAGTATTTATGAAAATCTAAAACTCTTGAAGTGTTCAAACATGTTTTTCATTCACAAACGCTTTGAGAGATTTTCATGAAAAATGGTTTTATGGCAATGGAGTTATAAGGTGATTAAGGTTAGGAATAACCGTCCTATGATCCGCCAGAGCCGGAGGGATCTACCCAAGGACAATACCAATAGTTAGAATTAGAAGTCCTTAGGTATGATTGTAAAAAGGAGAAAATGAGAATCGGAGAAAGAAGGAGTTGAAGAATTATAAAGAAATGCAAAGAAAAGGGTGAAAAGAAATAGCCCTCCAAATTATTCAACTTAGGGCAGACACCGAGTTCAATTCATATGCTACTGGTTGTCACTTGATGACGCCGGTATTGAAGATTAAAAGTCGTCATGGACCCACTGACGCATGCACTAAACCTTCTTAGCCACTTAAGTTTCTCTCAAAAGAAGCTTGTTTCATTCTCATAGGGAACCCTACATAATCTATCGGCTTTCTCTTAGAGATTGCTGATATTGAAGAAGGAGACCATCTCCCTAGACTCCACTCAGGAAAACCAAAACGCACTATTGAGTCTAGAGCCACGAGATTCATCAAAAGATCTCTTAGGTATACTTGACATTTCATCACTTGATGTTCAACAATAAGAACATCAGTGGTACGTTATCGAGTCCTTCACAGATCTTAGCAATCTGTTGAGAACATTTATGAGAGGTTCACAACTGTGATCCTCAGTGATTGAATGGAAACTCCTGCCAGGGTCAACATCAAACAGCCCTGACAACAGGTCACTTCGGTAACTCCCCGTGGATTACGCTTAGTGTGTCTCAAACGGTCTACAGTCGTGAGGTGATGCTTCGGTGTACCTCAGCGACTCATCTGAACTGTAGGTGTACTTCGGTACATCGCGTTATCTCACTTGTGGGACTCCAGTTCAGGAACGGCCTTTGTGAGAATTAGAGTTGTGTTTTCACACTATGCTGTTAACACTTTCGAAGTTCAAACTTGTAAGTGCCGGAATCCGCTTATTACTAACCATTTTCATGTTTTCTTCTTATGGAAGCTCTGGAGCGGAATGATCGTGCAGATTCTTCACATGCTCATGCCAACATCATCACTAATGGAAGTTCTATCTAAAAGCAACACAAAAGTCAGAATGATTCTTCGTCAAATCAAAGAATCTACAAAGTTTAAAGACTTAAAGAACTTCATCATTACTGAAATCCAACGTCAAAAAGTGTGTGAGCATGTTGAAAAATGACGTGGAGACACTGGAGCAACGAAGCAGACCTGAGGCAGACTTGATGCAGACTACAACATACTATCACTTTCATCACAAAGAACAAAGATAATTATGACGTCAAAGCAGAACGGTTCAAAGAAGACAATTTCTCTACACTGGGGAGATTGTTCAAATCAAGGCAATTCTTCTCACAAGAAAGAAGAATGTCAGAAGACGTCAAAGCTACTATTACATCAACGCCTTCACCGTTCATATTCATTCATCACCAACACTTAGGGGGAGATTGTTGGAATCACTCCTAAACCTTAATCAAGTGTTAGTGATTCATATGTAATAGTTAGCTTAATTATGGCCTTTATGTTTGTTATTAGCTTAAGCTTATGTAGAAGGCCTATGAGCTTAGGCCCATGTCCATTAAGGAAAGGAAGGGAGTAGGAGTGTTGCCCTAGCTCCCCTTCCTATAAATACCTTGTAATAACCCTCACTTGAGGGTTGGTTGTTCAATTCATTTCTCTTTCACATATGCTACGCATAACCGTCCTTAGTATTCATACGCATAGTGTTTGGTTTGTGTCTTGTTCATCCGATCTTTCTTCTCTTTCTCTATCTATTGTGCTTGTGTTGTAAACTTAGTGACCTAACAATCCCAAACAAAATGGTGCACAAATTAATGGTCCTTTACCTTCACTTAGTGAAGTTAAAACAAAAGCCGAAAGTTGTCGCGTCATAAAATACTTTGACACTTTCTTATCTGACCTCAAAATTTTGGAACGTGAGATTGAATTTCATTCTGAAATAAAAGTTGAACATTTTCAATCGCCAATGGCGCGAGAACATCGAGACATTCTTCAGAAAAGACTTTTACCCCATGTTAAAATTTTGAAAACTTTTGCACTATATTGGGAAAGGGATTTTCACAAGGAACTTGGTCTCATGAAAACCGTTTTCAAGAAAACAGAAACATCGATTTCAAATACTAAACGTAAAAAGAAATTGTTGAGAAAAGATGTTGATCGACTCTTGGAAGATGTTATATGTGCTGATATCAATAATCTGGTTTTATTACAATCTGTTGCATATGCATCTGATCATATCACTATTGATTCTGTTGATTCTGTTGAAATTGTTGTGAATACTGATAATGTGCTTCAAATCGAGTCTTTAAAAGTTGAAAATGAACGATTATTAAACGAACTTTCAAATGAAAAACGTCGTCTTAATTGGTGTCAAAAGGATATTCACGATCAATAACTTGTTTTTCAAAACAAAATTGCCAAGTTGCATGAAAAAAATCTTAATCCAAAACTTGAGCAACTGGATGATCAAAACGTGTCTTTTAAGTGTCAAATCTCAAAATATGAACATGAACTTTCAAAAGTTAAACAGGAATATGGTGTCATATTTGATTTACTCAAACAGACTCGTGATAAAGCATTAAACGAACTTGATCATTATCTTGCACACACTAAAGAAGTTATGAATTTTGCTGGAAATCTTCTTCTGAAAATCAAGATTTGGTGCACACTATCATTAAGTTAAGGGAAATGTTAGGCAAGTATGAACAAGTTCAGCCTAGCATCCTTAAGAGAATTGCACCTGTAACACTTAGCAAACGTGAACCCAGAATGCCTACTGACAAAACACAAGATACTAATGTGTTTCCTTCTACTGAAACAGGAATAGTTGCCTCTTTTCCCAACGTCCGCACTTCACAGCCTAGGAGCAATACAAGGAAGAATAGGAAGTTGCGACCTAAGAAAAGATCAATAAAGAATGCTGAAGTAGAAGAACACCCTAGGATTTTAAATAAGACTCATGTTACAACCACTTTAGATATTGCGTCTGACAAATGTAATGGAAAAAGTGTTGTAACGAATGCTAAACCTTTAAGTACTTTTGATATTCAGTCTGATGCTTCTTGTGTTATTTGTCGTAAAAGTATGCTTTCTGATTGTCATGACAAATGTGTTGCTAGAGCTATCTTGTCTCGTTTACGGAATCCTAAGAATCGGAATACCTCTAGGCCCACTAATGCTTCTAAGTCTGTGCTTGGTAGACCGCCCTCCTTAGATTATAAGAAACGCATTGATGTCCTTGTAGTTCCAATATCACCTCCAAAGAATGTAGTACCACCTAGTGCATTCACTAAGACTAAAGCTAAGACTAGTTGGAGATGGCAGAAATGGATACATAATGCACTAGGATTTAAATGGATGCCTAAAATCATTAATGTGTATATTTCTACTATAACTGCTGAGGAACCCTCTAAGTCATCGGGTTCCACATCTACCTATATTCCATCTGTGTCATCTGTGTGTAATGCAGGTGATACAGATCATCCTTTGGATTGTTGATAGCGGATGTTCCCGACACATGACAGGCAATCTTAAACTGTTATCAAACTTTATTGCAAAGTTCATAGGCACTGTCAGATTCGGGAATGATCACTTCGCAGCTATCATGGGCTACAGAGATTATATCAATGGCAATATTGAAATTAGCAGGGTTTATTATGTGGAAGGCCTTGGTCACAATCTCTTTTCAGTCGGTCAATTCTGTGATGGAGATTTGGAAGTTGCTTTTTGGGAGAAAACTTGTTTCATTCGTGATCTACAAGGAAACGATCTAATGTCTGGCTCTCACAATTCTAGTCTATACACAATCTCAATGCAAGACATGGTTGCTTCATCTCCCATCTGTCTACTCTCAAAGGCTACATCAACAAAATCCTGGCTATGGCACCGTCGTCTCTCACATCTAAACTTTCAAACCATCACCAACCTTGCTCGACACAAACTTGTTGAAGGTCTCCCGAGATTTCGATATTCCAAATATCACCTATGCTCAGCTTGTGAACAAGGGAAAAGCACTCATGCACATTTTCCTTCAAAGGTGGAACACAGCTCTCAACATGTGCTTCATCTTCTTCACATGGATTTGTGTGGCCCGATGCACATGCAAACGATTAATGGCAAACGCTACATCTTGGTAATTGTCGATGACTACTCACGATGGACTTGGGTCTACTTTCTTAGAAGTAAAGATCAAGCTCCACAGATGATCATCACCTTTCTCACGAAAATTCAAGTTCAGCTCCGGAACAACGTCCGCCAAATCAGAACAGACAAAGGAACTGAATTTGTTAACCAAACTCTTCGAGAATTTTATGAGAAAGTGGGAATTGAGCATCAGACATCTATTGCACGTACACTAGAACAAAACGGAGTTGTTGAAAGACGAAACCGAACGTTAGTGGAAGCTGCAAGAACAATGTTAATCAATGCTAAACTTCCAGATTACTTGTGGGCAGAAGTTGTATCAACTGCATGCTATACTCAAAATCGTTCAATGATTACTAAACGCCACAACAAAACACCTTTTGAGCTTATCCACAACCATAAACCGAATCTAAAACACTTTCATGTATTTGGATCCCTTTGCTACCCAAATAATGATCGTGATGACTTTGGAAAGCTCAAAGCCAACGCTGACATTGGAGTCTTTATAGGATATTGTGAAAATTCTAAGGGTTTTCAGATCTGGAATCGTCGTACAAAGTAGGTTATGGAAACGATTCATGCTAATTTTGATGAACTTACAGAAATGGCTTCTGAGCATAACAGCTTGGAACCCGGTCACAACCGTTTAAACTTCCCTCAAACCCCATCATCAGTTGAACTAAGCCCCCAGCTTACTCGTCAACAAATGGAAACGCTATTTGCTCCGTTGTTTAGTGATGACATTGATGAACGTGCTCCAGGTGTATCCGCTGTTTCCGCTGCTCAACTTGATCACACTCTTATACCTGATACACCTGTTACAACAACTACTGTTGAATAAGCACCACCAGTAGACTCTACAACAACAGTTGAACAAACTGCTTCCAACGACGCTGAACCAGCTGCTGATGTTCTTAATGAAGTACCTCCACCTGCAGATTTTGATCCAAATGCGTTCTTTAACCCGTTTGCCAATGAAACTGCTGCACCTGATGTCGCGGAATCATCAACAAACCATTTGAATCCTCAAAATCTGCACAATGTATAGCAACATCAACCTTCCACACATCGTTGGACGAAAGACCATCCTCTAGAGAACATTATTGGCAACCCGAATCAACCAGTCATAACTAGACAACGTCTTCACACAGATGGTGAACATTGCATTTATGCTCTCACTGTCTGCCAATCTGAACCTAAAAACATTAAAGACGCAATGACAAAAGACAACTGGACTGAATCCATGCAAGAAGAACTCAACCAATTCAAACGTCTTGAAGTATGGGAACTGGTTGAAAGACCAACATGGGTCTACGTCATTGGTCTCAAATGGATTTGAAAGAACAAATTGGATGCTGAAGGGAACGTAATCAGAAACAAGTCACGTCTGGTGGCTAAGGGTTATAGACAGGAAGAGGGTATTGACTTTGAAGAATCATTCACTCCGGTTGCTCGTCTTGAGGCTGTTCGGATCTTTCTCGCGTTCGCGGCTCATATGAATATAACGGTCTTTCAGATGGACGTCAAAACTGCTTTTCTGAATGGTCAACTGAAAGAAACAGTCTATGTCAGCCAGCCAGAAGGATTCGTTGATCCAGAGTTCCCAAACCATGTCTACAAACTGAAAAAAGCACTGTATGGTCTCAAACAAGCTCCTCGGGCGTGGTACGATAAGTTATCATCCTTCCTCATTGCCAATAAATTCACCAAAGGTTCGGTCGATCCCACACTTTTCATACAATATCACGGGGCTCACATCTTAATCGTTCAAATCTATGTGGATGACATCATTTTTGGGTCAACACATTTAAAATACTCAAATGCTTTTGCAAAATTAATGACAAAACATTTTGAAATGTCAATGATGGGTGAACTCACATTCTTTCTAGGAATGCAAGTTCATCAATCACCCCGTGGTATTTTCTTGAGTCAGTCCAAATATGCCCTTGAACTGTTCAACAAATTTGGAATGCTAAACAGTGACACCTATGCCACACCAATGGCTCACACCAAGAAGCTAGACGCTGATTTACATGGGAAATTGGTGGACCCTACCAAATACCATAGTATTATTGGGTCTCTCATGTATCTAACAGCTAGCAGGCCTGATATTATTTTTGTTGTATGTCTTTGCTCCCGTTATCAGTCGAGACCAACTGAAACCCACCTCTCTGAGGCAAAAAGAATCCTCCGATACATCAAGGGAACCATTAACTTGGGGATCTGGTATCCGAAGGATTCTGGTTTTGAACTAATAGCTTTTTCAGATGCTGATCACGCAGGATGCTTAGATTCACGGAAAAGTACTTCAGGAGCATTACAATTTCTTGGTGATAAACTGGTGTCATGGCAATCGAAGAAGCAGGATTGTACATCGCTCTCTTCAACAGAAGCAGAATATGTAGCCATGTCGGCGTGTTGCGCTCAAGTCATTTGGATGAGAACACAACTCAAGGACTATGGTTACGTATTTGACAGAATCCCGATGTACTGCGACAATCGGAGTGCTATTGCGATCTCGTGCAATTCAGTTCAACATTTGAAATCAAAGCACATCGATCTTCGATATCATTTAATCAAGGACCACGTGGAACAGGGTACTGTTGAATTATACTTTGTGGGTACAGAATACCAACTGGCATATCTCCTCACCAAAGCCTTAGCTCCTGCTAGGTTTAATGAGTTGGTCCACCGGATTGGTATGCGGTGTTTGACTCAAGAGGAACTGGATGAACTCTTAAAACATTCTTAAAAACCAGTCAAACACCAAAATCTCTTTTGTAAATATCTTTCAAAAACAAAATACAAAAATATAAAATCTGATAAAACAACAAAAATACTCTTCTATCTTTATTTCTTTCAACACGGCAAGTACAAATCTTCCGTCAACACTCAAATCTTTCAAAATTCAGTATTTTTCCTATCAAGTGTTGAGGGGGAGAAAGAAAATATTTTTCAGTTTCATAAAACCTTGTACTTGCATGTTATCTTATCTCGGTTGTTTCTTTAAAAATGGTAGTCACATTTCTGGTTTTCTGACACTCCTCGGACTAAAATTTATAAACTTTCATTATTTCTTAAGTCGAAGGGGAGTGTCGTCAAATTTCTTTCCAAATATCCTTCGTTTGGTAACCAAAATGGTAGTTAAAGGCATTGAATGTAAATGGAAAAGGTGGAAGGGCTAAAAATGTCAAAAGCTTAAAGTTATTTTTAATAAAAATACCCACCAAACTCATTTAATTCACCTCATTTATTATCATCACCAAACACATCCTACGCATAAAAATCGTTCTACAAATCCGGTTTCTTGATCATCAATTTGTAAGTTGTTTCACAATCTTCAAGTGTTTTTAAACAATGGTTTTGAATCTTTCTTAAATCCAACGGTTAAAACGTAAGATTGAGTGATTGTTGTGTTCTACGCATAAGCGTATGAACACGTAATCGTGTTTGAGTGTTTTTGGTTAATGTGATTGTGTCAAAACGTTTACTTAATCATACTGAAACCATTTCCATCATCAAAATGCACCTAGAAACACGAATTGAATTATTTTGAAAATTAGGGTTCATACGTTAGTTTGGGGTTTTTCATATGTGAGTGTTTTTGGTTATAAAGATTGTCATAAGATGTTGTTTACAAGTAGAATTGATCATATCTATGCCCAGAACTCACCCAGAAACATCAATCGTGATAGTATTTAAATTTTAGGGTTTATGTTCATACGGTTTGGGTATTTTTGATTCATGACATGTTTGATGTTAAAACTTTGATAAGACAACTTATTAGGCTTCTTAGACTTACCAGAATCATTTTGATGCAATTCCTATGGCTAAATCTCTTACTCGTAGAAATTAAACCTTAGGGTTTAGGTTTACGCATAAGGATTTCTACGCCTATCTGTTTGACTGAGTGTTCGTGATTAAATCTGTTATAGAATGAATGTATGTGTTAATATTGATGCTATGATGAACTTATTTCAGGTTTGTTACAAGTGAAAATTCATAATCAAGGTTACTAGCAAACTACGCATAAGGATCACCTTACGCGTAGCATGTTATGCGTAAGAGAAATCTTACGTGTAACGTTTACGCGTAAGGTTCTACATAAGGGACTACGCGTATCCTGTGAAAGATATGCGTAAACAGTGACCTCTACGCATAAGGTTGACTCTTACGAGTAAGCCTTACACGTAAGGTTTTATATACGCTTACGCGTAAGCTCTACGCATAAGGTCCCCTTTTCCTACGCGTAATATTTCTTACGCGTAAGTCAGGGTCCTACGCATAAGCTTGCGTTTTACGCGTATACCTATCCTGTTTACGCATAAGCTGCCATTTCTACGCCTAAGCCTTGTTTTAACCTTAGTTATGAATTGTTACGCGTGCAAACTTGTAAATAAATAAATCATAACGCCTCGAAACCAATAATGTCACTAATAAGCTTAAATGTTTAACAAGGTGTGAATAATAAGTGAAAACATGGACTTTAAAACTTAAAGTTAATCAACTCACGTAACTTATCACGACGTCATTGGACTATTAGACAAACAAGTGACATTGGACTCGTAACAATCATCGACATATCACATTCAATAATTAGACAATATAACCATCTGTTGACTAACATAATGTCTTTCGATATGTTGGTTCTTTTGGCTAAATATCTTTCAGATCACGACATGGACGCTCAAATGCAGAATGTGGATGCACCAAATGTTCTCACCGTTGCTGATATCTTCCCTAATGGCTATCCGATGAAGATTGGAAAGAACAACCTTCGTGTTGACTTTGAAACTCTCACCTGCTCAGAGTCTTCTTGCTTGATTGCTGTGGATATTCTGAAGAATCATCCTTATCAGAACATGCTCTCAAATTCTGCTACAGTGCCTGAGATCTACATTCATCAGTTCTGGAACACAAAGCAAAAGATCAAAGGACAAAATTCTGTGACAGTGACTCTGAACCACAAACAAGTCACCATCACACCTGCAGACTTAAGGACTGTTCTCCTCATTCCCGACATCGAGCCTACCGATTACGTTGCTGCACCAACTGATTCTACAATTCATGATCGACATTGGTTATGACGAAGCTACAGGAGTAATCACTAAGCATTCATACGTGGATCTTAAGAATATTCCTCAACCCTGGAGAACTCTCTACATCATCATCACTAAATCTGTTTCCGGTCGTGACAGTGGCTATGAGCATCCCAAGCTTATGGAACTACATATCTTTTGGGCTTTGATCAACATGAAGCACATCGAAATTAAAGCTCTGATATGGGACGACATTATGTCATTCCTCAAAAAGCTTGGCTCAAAGATTCCTTATATCAGATATACAAAACTGTTGATCCAAAGAGCACTTGGAATTAATCCTGATATCCCCAAGAGACTCAATGACCCCAACAATCACGACATGTTGTATGAACCTACTATAACAGTCAGATTTAAGGAATCAACAACAAAGAAACAAGGTGCTGTGTTACCGGATCACCTTCTCTCTGATGAAATCAAACAGCGTTACTCATACAAAAGGTATCTGGTAGCAGTTGATGAAGGCAAAGTTGGTTTTCTCGATGACAAGTCTTCTGGTACACCTACTAGGAAAACCAGAAGAGGAAGTGCAGGAAGTGCTGCAACCACTGAGAGTCCAAGAAAGTTTCCTAAAAGTAAACCTGGACGTAAGAGGACAGTTCCTTCAAACAAAGCTATCCCTATCCCTAAATCTGAACCACAACAAAAACTAAAGGATGAAAGCTCTTAGGAAACTGAATCAGGAGAAGAGATAACTTACTCTGAAACAGTCAAAGATGACACTCAAACAGCCACAAAGCCTTCAAGTCCCAAAGGTGATAAAGGAAAGACTCCAGTGATTGAGCACGAAGAAGTAAGCTCTGATGAAGAGCCTCTGGATACTGGTTACAGGAGGAAGTTCAAAATCATTAGACTCCAACACGTTGCGAAAGAGTTTGCAAAGGATCAAATGGGTGGCCCCGGAGGGTCAAGTGGTGATGTCCAATATACACCAATTCCTGATGCGGTTAATCAACCCGATAAGGGAACTGGTGCCACCACTCTTGAGCAACAACAAAAGCAACAGGAGGATTCTATTGAGTATGACATTGAGGAACCAGAAACTGAGAAGTCAGAGAAAGATAAAGCTGATGAAGAAGCTGCAGCTCAAGCCAAAGTTGATGCAGAGGCCACAGCTCAAGCTAAAACAGATGAAGAAGCTAGGATTCAGGCTGAAGAACAGGCTAAAACTGGTAAAGATGACGAAGTAAACTACGATGATTATCTTCTTAACAGTCCAACTCGTTCCAAGGAGAAAACTTCTGAACCTCCTAAGGACCCTGAACCTCCTCATGACTCTTCATCATCAGATTCATCCTCTCACTCTTCACCACCACCATCCAAAAGATCAACCAGATCCACATCCAAATCAGTGAAGAAGCCAACGGCATCTTGGATCTCTCAAGCTAAGACAAGAATCGTTAAAGCTGTCAAACAGGTAAGGAAGAAAGACATGCTTTACAAAAAGCTGAATTTTCTCGCTGACCAGGTACAGTACCTTCATGACGAGAATGACAAGATGAAAGATGCAAGGGAGTACATCCAGAAGTTCATGGAACGTGATCCTAAAGGGGAAATGAACGAGATGATCAAAGGTTACACTCACAAGTTCCTTCTTGACATCGTTCCTAGAGTTACAAAGGAGATGTTTACCAAACAACTCTATCCGAATCTATTGCATTTGGCCAAGCAAACTATGAGATCAACACCAATGCATGTAAACATCAATCCTGTTGATCCCATAATATTCTCAGATGCTGAATTGGTTTCCAGGCTCGTAGCTCAAATGTCTAAACGATCTGCAACATTTGCCTCTTACGAAGGTAAATTGTTTGAAGCATTACTGGAATACCAACTTAAATTAGCATGCAGAGAAGAAGCTGAGAGGCCCAAGCGTCCAAGAGACGATGAAGATAAGGATAAAGATAAAGAGCCTAAACGCCCAAAGACAACTGGTGAATCATCCTGTATGCAACCTCCACCCCAAAGGACTCCAGCTCAACAACGATCTCCTCCACGTTCTTCTACTGAAAAACCTCAGGACTCTGAGTTACCACCTTAAACTACGAAAACTGGTGATCACTTCGAGTACACTGGTGGTGACGATGAGGAAGTCCTTAACCCCAACAACAACCCACCTCTCCCGCTTCAACAACAAAGAAACCATCATCCTCATCAAAGCCTAAGAAAAAGAAGAAGACTCCCAAGGCTGATGTCGTCTCATGGCTTGACGATGACGACACCGAATATGATTGGTTCTCAACACTTGTTGCTGCTACACCCGCCTTAACTGAAGACCAAGATATGGTAGGAGGTAGTACATTGGAGCATGCAAAGTTATTACAAGAAAAGTTCCGAGTGAAGAAGATGACGAAATCAGAGTTGAAACGAATCAAGAATGAAGCTTTTCAAATACTCAAAGACAGCTCGGAAAGTGCTATTGAAGTTGAATATCACCTTGAAAACATAGCACGAGCCATGTCTAACAACATTGATTGGCTCAACCCTGAAGCAAACATCGACTACACCAGAAAAGACAACGCTCCATACTACACAGATTGGACCAAACCTCTACCTACCATTGGTCGACCAGATCAACCTCAGATTCCATTTTGATACTTCTTCAACAACGACCTGGAATTTCTTCTACATGGTAGCGATGTGTCAAAGAAATACGCTACATCACTTACACTTCCGTTCCCGGCAGCCATATACTCTAACTGCATAGCCATCGAGGAAAAGGCTACCCACATGTTCAACAACAGAGTGGAAGAGTATGACATCGATGCAATGTACAGGATTTACCATTGGCCGGAACGCCGACGAATCTACTACAGAAGCTGCCAGGTTCGAAGGTCTCAACATGAAGTGTATAGTACACAAGGGATCGTTGCTGTTAAGCATGTCACTCTCTCGTCTAAATGGGACTACACATTTCTCAAGACAATCGTGGTCAAGAGACAAGACGAAGAGGACTATGAATTCTGTGAAGCGGACTTTCAGAACTTGTCTCTCAACGATATTGAAGATCTGTATCTTGCCAAAGTACAGGGAAGAATGAGACAATTCTCGACTGAAATTCAACGTGAATACATCAAGTCCTTGCTCATCTTCATCAGAAGCATAGTGATCCAGGAACGTGTAGAAGACTTGAAACTTGCTGTTGAGTCGTATCTGACACATGTCAACTTCACCAGACCTAAGCTAGAAATTCCTGATATCAACCATCTTCCTTAATTCATTCTCATCAGCAAACCCTTTGGAGTAGTCTACCGCAGTGAACTACACCGCAATTGCTTGATGGCGTGTACAGAGCTTCATAAATTTGGAGATTCAACTTTGAAGCATGTCAGGGATGGGCTAGCATATTGGTTAAAGGCAATTCAACAAGGCATTGGGTCACGAAAGAGATGGAATTCTCAGGAAAGACGGGATCTAAAGAGAATCATCAAGATGATTGATGAAAGGTTGTTTCGAAGGGACCAGTTCAGAACATTGGAAAGCTTCGTAGGTGGTCGTCAATGCATTAATCTCTCAGGATATCAACGCCCAGTTCGCATTCCTGGAGTTCTTGCTGACCTACCTGAAATTCCTGGTACCCCTTAAACTGCTTCTATTTCATAATATTTTGGATGTGTGTTTTTTTTTCTATTGACAATGGCTTGTGCACACATAACAGTGTACAAACCGTTCTTGTAATGAAAGGACCCTGTGGTACGCTTCAGTGCCACAATCCTCATAAAAGGAGCGAAAGCTTCTTACTTTTGAGTAAAACGTATCAAACCTTTCACTTTTCAAGGTTTTGCTCAAAAGAACAAGCACTTCCCCTTACGTTTTTCAAAACCTCAAAAGTTAGTATTACTTGTTGAGGGGGAGTACTTGACTTATAAAAATTTTGTTCACAAATTTTTCTTTGTGTAATCTTCCCACAAAACTCAAAATGGTCATATTTATTCTCAACATTTCTTCAAAAATAACATTTATATGCAATTTTTTAGGGGGAGAAAATTATGTGATAAGAAATATGTTGTGTCTTGCTAATGAATCCTCGTGTGAAAAGACTTCAACCCATGAATTGACGGGATCTGAACAGTCTTACATTGAAAAGATTTGTCTTCCAAGACTTATCCAAGTAAATTGTACCTATTCGAGAAGCTCTTGATAGACATGAACTGTGATGGGTATGACAACCTCTCGGGATTGTCCACATCTTCAAGGTAGTTATTAGAGCTAGTTGCCACCTAAAAGCTGACAATGTATCTCTTTAACTATGCAACGTAATCGTGTCTCGCAAGGAATTGTCTATCTTGAGTCGATCAATTCAAAAGTGCGCGCTCTTCTCTTACTGTGCAGATTTCTGTCAAAACTCTTAAGCACATGTCGAGGGGGAGTATTTCTGAAAATCTAAAACTCTTGAAGTGTTCAAACATGTTTTTCATTCACAAATGCTTCGAGAGATTTTCATGAAAATGGTTTTATGGCAATGGAGTTATAAGGTGATTAAGGTTAGGAATAACCGTCCTCTGATCCGCCAGAGCCGGAGGGATCTACCCAAGGACACTACCAATAGTTAGAATTAGAAGTCCTTAGGTATGATTATAAAAAAGGAGAAAATGAGAATCGGAGAAAGAAGGAGTTGAAGAATTAAAAAGAAAAGCAAAGAAAAGGGTGAAAAGAAATAGCCCTCCAGATTATTCCACTTAGGGCAGACACCGAGTTCAATTCATATGCTATTGGTTATCACTTGATGACGCCGGTATTGAAGATTAAAAGTCGTCATGGACCCAGTGACGCATGCTCTAAACCTTCTTAGCCACTCAAGTTTCTCTCAAACAGAAGCTTGTTTCATTCTCACAGGGAACCCTACGTAAACTATCGGCTCTCTCTTAGAGATTTCTGGTATTGAAGAAGGAGACCCTCTCCCTTGTCTCCGCTCAGGAAAACCAAAGTGCACTATTGAGTCTAGAGCCACGAGATTCATCAAAAGATCTCTTAGGTACACTTGACATTTCATCACTTGTTGTTCAATAATAAGAACAACAGTGGTACGTTATCGAGTCCTTCACAGATCTAAGCAATCTGTCGAGAACATTTATGAGAGGTTCACATCTGTGATCCTCAGTGATTGAATGGAAACTCCTGCCAGGGTCAACATCAAACAGCCCTGACAGCAGGTCGCTTCGGTAACTCCCCGTGGATTACTCTTAGTGGTCTCAAACGGTCTACAGTCGTGAGGTGATACTTCGGTGTACCTCAACGACTCATCTGAACCGTAGGTGTACTTCGGTACATCGCGTTATCTCACTTGTGGGACTCCAGTTCAGGAACGGCCTTTGTGGGAATTAGAGTTGTGTTTTCACACTATGTTGTTAACACTCTTGAAGTTCAAACTTGTAAGTGCCGGAATCCGCTTATTACTAACCTTTCCTATGTTTACTTCTTATGGAAGCTCTGGAGCGGACTGATCGTGCAGATTCTCCACATGCTCATACCAACAACATCACTTATGAAAGTTCTGTCATTTTCAAAGGCAACACAAAGTCAGAATGATTCTTCGTCAACAAAGAATCTACAAAGTTTAAAGACTTAAAGAACTTCATCAACTATAATCCAACGTTAAAGAGCGTGTGAGCATGTTGGAGAAAGACGTGGAGACACTGGAGCAGCGAAGCAGACATGATGCAGATTGCCACAACATACTATCACTTTCAAAGAACAAAGAACTAAAGAACAAAGAAAATGAAGACGTCAAAGCAGAATACTTCAAAAGAAACAATTTCTCTACACTGGGGAGATTGTTCGAATCAAGACACTTCTTCTCACAAGAAAGAAGAATGTCAGAAGACGTCAAAGCTACTATTACATCAGCACCTACAACGTTTATCACTCATTCATCACTAATACTTAGGGGAGATTGTTGGAATCACTCCTAATCATTAATTCAAGTGTTAGTGATTCATATGTAATAGTTAGCTTAATATGGCCTTTATGTTTGTTATTAAGCTTAGGCTTATGTAGAAGGCCCATAAGCCTAGGCCCAAGTCCAATAAGGAAAGGAAGGGACTAGGAGTGTTACCCTAGCTCCCTCTCCTATATATACCTTGTAATAACCCTCACTTGTGGGTTGGTTGTTCAATTCATTTCACTTTCACTCCTACGCATAACCATTCTATATTCATACGTGTGTGTGTGTGTGTTATTGTTCAAACGATCATTCTCTCTTCTATATTTCTACATATTGATGCTTGTGTTACTAATATGGTGACCTAACAATCTACTTGCAAAGGCTTAAGTCAAAATGACTAAATCTTCACCATCAACCAAGCCTTGCAAAAGAACCGCTAGAATGAGCGTAAGACCTTGTTGCTTTGTCAACATAAGCTCCTCTTCCGAGTCATCTCCACTAACCATCTCATCTCCCATAAGAGATGACACAACCCTCACTTTGGCTACTCCTACACCACCTCCACAATCACCTATCATCATCACTACTCCACCACCAACAAAGACTCCTATTTCACCACCACCGGCTCCTATCCAAACATCAAAATCACCATCACCTCCAAAATATCCAACACTCATCCCATTAGAGTTATTCTCTACACCACCTACATCTCCAAATCCATTTTTGGAAGACTTGGAGGACTTGCCTCCTAGGCCTAATCATCCACCACCACTACCATCTTTTGGTACTATTGAGCGAATAGCTCATGAGTCTCCACGTCCATCATTTGACCCAAACGCCCCGTTAGGGCCAAGACCTCTTCTCTTCCATCTTATCCACAAGGAAATCCATGGTCCTTTGTATGGGGATCAACCACTTCCTACATCAATGTCTCCTCATATAGAGGACATTGAGGAATCCATGTGGGAAGATCACCCCACCAAAGAAGAGATTCAAGCCGAACTCCATCATCTCCACCATTTTTCAAATATGGTGGATTCTCATCTTAGTGATGCTTTGCAAATGCAAAGTGCTTTGATAGCCTCCATAATCACCACTCCTAAAACCAGCACCAACACCTCAACCATTCCACCACCACAAAACCATGATTCATACTACCCCCTAGACATGGTTGCTCCAATTGTGAGCATACCGCCCAAATAACCGAAAGGACCTGGGTGATGGTCCATGAGCTTCAATACGAAATGAGGTTAATCCTCAATCACATTCTAGAGCGCATCAATGCTCTTGCTCATCCACCACCTCAATAGGAGGGTCTTAGCTTATTTTCTTTAAGCATTTTTATTTTTCTAGGATTTTTTTTTATTTTCTAGGATAATTTTTTTTTATTATTATTTTCTAGGTTTTTATTATTGTACTAATACTTCATTGTGTTCCCTTTTCATGATTCTTAAATCATGAAAAATTTTAACAAATGAATGGTGTTTCTTATATGGTTGTGGATTGTTACATGGTGTTTGAAAATGCTTGTGATGATGCTTATTACTAACATTTTTTTTGTAGCTTTTTCACAATCCATGTATCTTTCTCTTGGCACCCAATTTAGGGGGAGCATTGGTCAAGGGGGCGACAATGGCTCGGGCGAATTACACATTCCGCCTCGCATCTTCTTTTTGTTGAGACAAAAAGAGGGAGAAATATATAGAACTTGGTTATATTTGACTTTCTAAAAAAGTCAACTGCATACTTTGACTTTCTAAAAAGTCAAACATCATACTTCAACTAATGAAGACTTTGACTTTCTAATAAAAAGTCAACTGCATACCTTGACTTTCTGAAAAAGTCACTGCACGGGTCGATTAAAAAGTGCCATGACTTACAAATGCTTTTGAATCGGATCAGATGAGATTAGTTACATCAAATCTTACGAGTATGTGCTCATGGATATCAGAAACAAAAAATCTCTGCTGCCATTGGAAACCTTTAAACAAATAGTGATATCTTGACCTCCCATATCAACTACGTCGCGTCATTTTCTTTTGGCAAAGTAAAAAACTTAGTCATTTTCCCAACTTTTCTGTATTTGATGAGCACACAAAACTCATTTAGATAATAGAATGAGAACTTTGACAAGTAACAAGGGTACTAACAAGTTGGCAAAAACATTCATATATCCTATACTAGAGAAAAGTTCAAATGATTATTTTTATTTTGATGCTTACCAAAGGACAAAACTTCACCATCCATCTAGTTTGATCTAATGGTAATGATTAACCTAAGATTTAATAGATAAACCTATGTCCATATTTTTTTTCTTATCTTTTTGTCTTTCTTTTTGATTCACGTTTTTTTGTATTTTTTTAAATTAACGTTATTCACATTTTTTTATTTCGGTTTTTCTTTTCTTCGCTTTCATAGGTTTTCATCTGTTTTCATACATTTTCGTCCGTTTTCATACGTTTTGCCCTTTTTCATACGTTTTCGTCAATTATTCATACGTTTTCGTCCATTTTCATACGTTTTCGTCCGTTTTCATACGTGTTTTTACGTTTTCATACATATTTATCCGTTTTATTACATTTTTGTCTATTTTTAAATGTTTTTGGACGTTTTAATACGTTTCTGAATATCAGAAGTGATATTCTGTGATATTCAGAATATCATATATTCTGAATATCACAAGTGATATTCCGAATATCACAAGTGATATTCAGAATATCACAAGTGATATTCAGAATATCACAAGTAATTTCAGAATATCACTTGTGATATTATGAATATCACAAGTGATTTTCTGAATATCACAAGTGATTTTCAACTAATGTTTTGTAACATGAAAATCACAAGTGATATTCAGAAATCACAAGTGATATTTATAATATCACAAAGTGATATTCAGAATATCACAAAGTGATATTCAGAAAATCATAAGTGATAATCTGAATATCACAAAGTGATATTCAGAAAATCACAAAGTGATATTCAGAAAATCACAAAGTGATATTCAGAAAATCACAAGTGATATTCAGAATATCACAAAGTGATATTCAGAATATCACAAGTGACACAAAATATCACTTGTGACAGTCAGATACGGACGAAAACTTATGAAAACGGACAAAAACTTAAAAATACGTCTGAAAACGGATGAAAACGTATGAAAATGAAAGAAAACTGATTAAAACGGACGAAAACTGTTAATACAAATATCGTCATTAAACGTTATTTATATTTTTGATCTTTACCTAAGTTTTGTTAACGACAAAAGTAAATTTAATCTTTATTAAGCTTAAAGCTTGTCAAGTTTAATAGATATTAAATCAAGCTTTTCAAATAATATCTTCATCACTCAAAGCATTTACATTGTGATTAATCATATTTTGATATGACTCTAAACAATAATGTATGTTAGTATTTTTAGTTCAAGAATGTTTTGGTTTCTTAAAACAAAACATTACATATGTATTTACATATTTCTAAAAATAGAAAAACGAACACATGACATCATGTAGTGCATCATTGAAATCCTTAGAAGATTTCACTAGATTCTTTGTGTAGATTTAGACTCTACATATCTTACACAATCTTGGATAGATATGGTTGACTTTAGTAAGATTTTGAGATCTTGCTGTCAGACCTCGGCAGCACCAAAATAATACATGGGCGGAACCTTTTTAAGGGTTTTGTGGTCCGTGGTGCCTGCTGATCATTTTGGCTATAAATAGCAAAGCCAAACCAAGTTGTTTTTCATCCCTTTCTATCATATTCTCATACATTCCTTCTCTCTAACATTTCTAACTCAGTTTCATATCATATTAGTAATCTCTTTTGTAGCAAAGAAGATCAAGATACATTCAAGCTTCAACAAGAAGTTGGAAGTCTTGTTTGTTTGTTGCTGTATGATCTTGTGTTGATTCATACATCATTGTTGTACCAAACCATCATAATCTTGTGAGTGTGAGTGGTTAGTATTTTAGTACTTCAAATACATTGTGTGTGGGAGTGGTTGTACCCTTGAAAAAGAACTCGACATCTAGCTTAGTGTCTGAAATAGTGTGTAAGCGAAGTGTAAAGGTTTCTCCGCCGGTGAAAGGAGCTTGTTGACTAGTGAAGTTAAACTCTCGAGTGTGAGACTTGGGGAGTTGAGTAGGGCATGGAAAATAAGTCCTTGTAGACCGAACCACTATAAACAACTTGTTGTGGTTTGATTGTTTCTTTCCTTATCTACTCTTTATATATTGTTGATTAATATTCACTAACATATCTAAGATCAATATCAATTGATCTTTCAATAAGTTTCAAAACAAAGTTTTTAATCGGTAAACTATTCAACCCCCCTCTAGTTTTCCACAAAAACGTATGAAAACGGACGAAAACGTATGAAAACGGGCGAAAACTTATGAAAACGGACCAAAACGAACGAAAACATATGAAAACGTATGAAAACAGACTGTGGAAAACTAGAAGGAGGGGTTGAATAGTTTTTCCGATTTTAAGTTAGTTTCAAAAACTTTAGATTCGATAATATGTGAGATCGTATGGATGTAGAGAAAGTATAGATCTAATGATAAAACAAGTAAATAAAGTAAATCAAAGGGATAGAAATGACACAAGTGATTTATAGTGGTTCGGCTACAAGGTCACCTTCCTTGCCCTACTCCACTCCCCGAGTCACCTACTCGAGAGTTAAAGCACTATGTCAACAAACTCCTTCAACTTGGCGGAGAAGCCTTCACAACGTTGCTTACACCTTTTTCCGGTACAAAGCTAAATACCGAGTCCGTAACACGGTGGACCAAACCAACACGACTATTACACAACAAATATGTGAAATATTAAATACAAGATCTTCGCTACAGAAATCTTGCGGAGGAACAAGTCAATCAAGGACCCCTTGCTTGGATGACTTGTAGAATGCTCGTGATCTCGCCTTAGAGAAGGACCTATATGAGAATCACTAAAGAAAGAAAGAAGGAAGTACTCTCTAGATCAAGTGGTCTTTTGTTAGAAGAGAATGAGAGTATATGAGAGAATTTGTAAGAAGAGGGGTGAGTTAGAATGAAGAAATGGCTCTCTATTTATAGGCAAATTCTGCCACTGTTCCCCGGATCCCACGGATCCCTCCCATAAGGGATCCGTCTAGTGTAAACCTAGGGATCCGTGGGACGCTCCTCTTTGCCCATGGGTTTTTTGGTTATGGGTCATGGGTTATGGGTTTGTCCATGGGTATTCCTTTAGATTCAATGTATCTAATGAATACATTGTATCTAGTCAAATGGGTATGGGTCAATGAGTTATGGATATGATCCATAGGTTGTGGTTTTTACCCATCCTAATAAACTATTACAACAAATGATTAATTACAACATTTTTGTATTAGATAACTATATGTAAATGCTTTAAAAAAATAACATGTATCCTTATAATTTTACTTATGATAACATTATATTTGTTATCAACAAAACACAAAGAGATCGCAAACTATTAATAAACGTTTTTACGGTTTATTTGTATTAACACAGACGAAAACAATGAAAGCGAAGTAAAAAAGGCGAATTAAAAAAACGCGATTTTTTTAAAAAAACGCGAATATAAAAGTTAAAAATAAATAAATAAAAAATAAAAAAAAATTAAAAAATCTTAATAAAATAAAAAACATGAATTTAATATATATATATATATATATATATATATATATATATATATATATATATATATATATATATATATATATATATATGAATAAAAAAAATGACAAAAAGACAAGAAAAACAAATGGACTTAGGTTTACCTTTTAACATAAAAGTTCAAATGCTTACTCTTATTTTGATGCTTACCAAAAGATAAATCCTAACCATCCATCTAGTTTGATTTAATGATTGGGATTAACCTAAGATTTAATAGATAAACCTAAGTCCATGTTTTTTTTCTTGTCTTTTTGTCTTTCTTTTTTATTAATGTTTTTTAATTCATGTTATTCACGTTTTTTTTTAATTCGCGTTTTTTTCTTCGCTTTTATACGTTTTCGTCTATTTTCATACGTTTTTGTCCGTTTTCATACGTTTTCATCTGTTTTCATCCGTTTTCATACGTTTTAGCCCGTTTTCATACTTTTTTTTGTCCGTTTTCATGCGTTTTTGTCCGTTTTCTTACGTTTTCGTCCATTATTCATACATTTTCGTCCATTTTCATACGTGTTTTTATGTTTTCGTCCGTTTTCATACATATTTGTCCGTTTTCTTACGTTTTTGTCCGTCTTTAAATGTTTTCGGCCATTTTCAGACATTTTCATACGGTTAGGAAAATCACAAGTGATATAGTGAATATCACTTGATATTCAAAATATCACTTGTGATATTCTGAATATCACAAGTGATTTTCTGAATATCACAAGTGATTTTCAACTAATGTTTTGTAACATGAAAATCACAAGTGATATTCAGAATATCACAAAATGATATCGAGAAAATATCAGATGATATTCAGAATATCACAAAGTGATATTCAGAATATCACAAAGTGATATTCAAAAAATCACAAGTGATATTATGAATATCACAAAGTGATATTATGAATATCACAAAGTGATATTCAAAAAATCACAAGTGATATTCAAAATATCACAAAGTGATACTGAGAAAATCACAAGTGATATTCTGAATATCACAGAATATCACTTGTGATATTTAGAAATGTATGAAAACGGATGAAATCGTAAGAAAAAAAATACAAAAAAATATGTGAATAAAAAGAAAGACAAAAAGACAAGAAAAAAATACATAGACGTAGGTTTAACTTTTAAATCTTAGGTTAATCCTCACCATTAGATCAAACTAGATGAATGGTAAGGATTTGTCCATTGGTAAGCATGAATTTGTGGGTAATAAAATAATGTGCTTCTAATATATACTAATAGATTTAAGATCATTTGAAGACAACACATTCTGATTAATCTCCACCCTCCATCTTCTCTTCATTTTTTATTTGATATAATGGATGAGATTAATACCAACAATTTAAAATACGCACATTCATCATTTTTTTATTTTTTTCAAATATTAGTATCTTTCAAGCCGTTAATCGTGAAGCGAAAAAAAATACCATTACGACAAGCATTTAATTATCTTTCTATAGATAGTCACTTTGATATACTTTCGTGTTTTTATTTTTTCATTGATAGACACTTTTATATACTTTCGACAAAAAAAAAATCGTGTTTTTCATTTTTTTTTCGTTACTGAAATTTGCATGAAAAAAATCACATGTGATTAAACACTAATTTAAATATCACATGTGATATTACATATCATATGTGATTTAGCACTAATATCACATGTGATATTCAAATTAATGTTTAATCACATGTGATTTTATCATGCAAATCTCATATTCGAAAAAAAAAAAAAAAAAAAAAAAAAAAGACGAAAAAGGCGGAAAACGTGAGAAAAACGATTTTTTCTTTTTACAAAAGTATATCAAAGTGCCCGTCTATAGAAAGATAATTACATGCTTGTCACGATAGCGTAATTATTTTCGCTTAACGATTAACGGTTTAAGAGATATTTAAATTATAAAAAATATGTGAAATAATAAAATGCTTTTAGTCTCCCAACCATTGATTTCTTTTCAGATGAAGGGTGGGGATGAGTCCCTTGATATATGAGAAAATTTTGGTATGTAAAATAACTCTCCTCGATACTAATAACCTTAAATGGCAAGTTCCAACATACTTTTCAATACAGGCATTAAGTTAATGACTAATGTTCAATATCTTTACTATATAAAAAGGAAAAATAGTCAAAGTTGAATTGTTGAAAGTTGAAAGTGAAAGGTGAGATAAAACTTAAATCCATTTTTAGATACAATTGAAAACTTAAACTATCTTAGGGGGTGTTTGGGAGTGCGATTGGAGGCAGATTATCTGCTTATTGCATTTCTAAAACGGAATAATCCTTTTTGTAGTGTTTGGCAAGCACAACCTGAAAATCACTTTTCTGCGTTTTTATACCCTAAAAACGTGGTTTTGGAAAAGCAGCTCTTCACATGCTTTTTGAAAACGCTATTATCCTCCAACTGAAATTTGAACAAAAAGAAATTAGAACAAAAAGACAAGAAATTAGAGTTTGACGATGACAACAAAGCAGCTCCTCACATGCTTTCTGTTTACCAGAGTTTGACGATGACAAGAAATTAGAACAAAAAGAAAAAAACGTAAATACTTTCATAACTTCAATCTTTCAAATATTATCTATGATGATTCCGGTGAGAGTTGCTGGAGCTTTGCGTTTGACGGAATAAGAGATCACGCCAACTATGAAGTCAACTTTCGTAATGGGTTTTTCTCGTGGATAATGGGGATAAAGGTTATATGCTTTTGTTTGTTCAGTTCTAAAACAAAGTTAATGGTTTTTCTTGAAATGGATTAAAGAAAGTTTTCAAGGATAAAAGAATATGATAAGGTTGAATATATATGGTGGATAATAGAGAATTAAGTTAGGTAGTAAATATGTGAAATTTGTATCATGGCTTATATAGGTGGTAATAATATATGAAGATTTGTTTTTTTACTAGCGTAACTTTATAAGGTAGGTGTAAAAAGAAATTATAACTTTTATCAAATGTAACATCGGTAGTTTTTTTGTAAATCAATAGAATATAATGTCCTCTTTGGTCATTTTACACATTAACATATGAAATTATCTGATTTGCCAAACATAAAAAAACTGATTATTGCGATTTCAAACCGCATAATTAAATCCAAACATCATTTCTCAAAATCATGTTTTGTTGCAGCTGATTATTTGATTAGGCAATTTAAAAACGGACAATCTTTTTTAAATAAGCAATCCTAAACACCCCCTTAGTATGCAAGGTCCGAAACATATGAATTGTCCATATTCTTTAATTTGAAATCTTAAAGTATCTTAGGAAAGTATGCAAGGTTCATAAAAGTGAAAACTTGTGAAGGAAACATGGTTGGAATCATTAAAATGGAAGGCTGGACACATGGCTGTAAAACTTATTGAAGGAAATATGGCTGAAAAATCATTACCTACAGACAAACAAATACTCACACATAACAAAAGAACCCCCACCCACCTCCCATTTCTCTCCCCTTAAAAAGGTTAAAAAGAACACACACACACACACACACACACACACACACAAACTATTATCTCATTATCTCATTTTTATTTTCACAATCTCCACCGCTAAAACCCAAAATCGTAGTCTACCGCCCCTACTGAAACCTACCATACCCAAATTCCATCTTAAGCTATCTAAATCCGCTGCCACCACCCTCAACTGATTCCGCCGCCGATTGCTCCCATAATAAGCTATCTAATATGCTAATATGACATCGAGCAATCCAAAACCAAATCGTATTTGATCAGTCTTCACCACCAATTTCTCCCGCTGACGAGCACTTAAAGGTTCAAACAAAAGATGAACATGGTGACCCCTCTAAACAAACCGATTATCGAGCAATCATTATCATGTTTTTACTTATCCAGCGAAATAAAGAAGAATAATTTAATAAATCCATTTCCATATTGTATGCAACGATCATGTTTACATACGAAGTTTGTTTCACGTGTTTTCACTTAATTTTAACCGTGATTACTGTATACAATGTAATATCTCCAGTTGATGCATACTAATTAATAATTACACAATATATTAAAGTGGTTTTATTTACCGGTCATTAGACTTATGTGAAACCAATTGATGCATAACTATACACGTATATCTATTCAACCAAAACTGATATTAAACACTAACTAAGATAATACCAGGTTACCAAATATGACTATCTATTTTGATACCAAATCAGTTATGCACAATTAAATACAGTATTGATTAACCATACAAATTTTTATACTATTTTAATTATCTCATGTCAAAACAAATCATGGTCTTAAACTCGTTCAACGTGAGCGGATTGCCTCATCATTACTTGTAACACCCCCGAAAATCTTAATGACAGCGGAAGACTAATTCGGGTGTTACTCGAATGGAGATCATAGTCAATAATTATAGAAAACGACTCGAAAGAGACGTTTTATTAAAAATAGTTATCATTCATCGAAAACTCATAGTTGTTACAAAACATTGTATATTGTTCAAGCGTTTTTCCCCAAAATAAAGATCATGAGTTTGAAAAAAATGACAACTTTATGTTTTACACCACCAGAAAAGCCTTGCCAAGCCCCACTCCGCGCCTTGGTCATAATCTTCACATATTACCTGAGATAACATGCTTAAAAAGGTCAACAAAAATGTTGAGTGAAATTCATAGGTTTTAATAAAGTTGAACACAAGTATAAGAGCATGATCATTGTAAGCTAACAATATCATAAGGAAAATCATGGATTATTATGCGCTAAGCTCATGCAACCAAGACTCAACTGCATACACCGAATTACTGGTGTATGTAAGTTTTGCCCCAAAGGAGGTAATAGCCAATTACCTAAAGCAATTCAAATATGGTGCGCCCTGGTTATTTCTTTATAACCAAGACGGGGCTGTTACTCCCATAGTACTATTTACGATATCTGCGTTCACTCACGATGACTAATGGTTCATGATACAGGGGACTTATGGCTAAATACTTAGGCAGTACCAATAATCAAGAAGCGAACATTTATGAAAAACCTTCTGTTCTAGTTTAGAGCATGTATCTCCCTCATGGGGTTTGCAAATAAAAGTAAAAGCGAGGCTATGAACTCACCTTGATGATATGAACAAGCACAAACAGATCAAGCACAATGTAGCGGAGGTTCCAAGCCGAAACCTAAAAATGATGAGATGGCGAGTCTCAGTATGATGAACATGTTGGTTCGCGACCAAATAATAGAGCATTGAATATTCTTATTCAATAGATCATTGTATTGTCCAATCCAATAGTGTGCGTGCGTGCTTAACGTTTTAAGTTAATTTACTTGCTACATTGCCTTAGTTAATGATCCTCACTTACGCATGAGTGAAATGTTTTCCCTCATTGTGATCTTGATAGGTTTGTTGAGTATTTTAGTTTGTTTAGATTCCCCGTGCGTTTTATTGGATTTTATATATATATATAATTATTTTCTTATAATTATATATATATTCATATATGTAATATGTTTATCGATATCCGAAAATAAGATACTCATATGATCAAAATACTCGTTTTTACGAAGTTACGATAAGATTATAAGTTTTCTAAATTTTTCCTGAATTTTACACTTTTTACCCTCAAGTTACGAAAAGTACGAGTTTAGTCCTCCAAGTTTGAGAAAATGACACTTTCTACCCAAATGTATTTTTATACTAAAACTTTCAGATTTGACAGTTTTACCCCTTCGGAAAACTACTTTTACAAAATTAGCCCTCCAAGTTTATTTTCACACGTTTAAACCTTATATTTTCCAAGTTTACACTTTTCACCCTAAGGTTTCCTTATAACTAGTTTAAAAAAATTACAAGTTTGGTCCTCGTGGTTTTATTCGTGCGCATGCACGTGAACTATGCCCCTTATACTTACAAAAATGGCCATAATAGCCCTTAGACTTTTCATATATTTTTAATATACGTACAATAGGACCGTTTAACTTTAAGAAAGGTTACAATTTTAACCCATGGACTATAATATTTGCAAATTTGGTCCAAAATATTTTTAGAAAAACGTAAACTTTGTATAATGAGTACAAACTTATTTCCAACTTATTTTCCTACCTTATTAGCTTATTTTAGACATATTGGGTCGGGTTGGCTTTTACTTAGACACGGTTTGGGCATGTTGGGCTCAACGGTTGGGCTTTAGGCCCGTTAACATTTTGCGTGAGTTTTTAAGGTGTACGAGAGTTTTACATAGAGTTGTGATGTGTTCTCGACATTTTTAACTAGTGTAAACATGTGATAATGAGTGATTAAGTGTCGAAGGTGGTCTATAACAAGCTAAATGGTATGGTTTAATGTGAAATGGTGCATGTAACATGTATAACGTGTGATAAAAACATGTACATGTGTAAACTAAACGAAATGAGTAAATATTGAAATAGTTTCGATGACTTACAACACTCGTCAAGAGTGGAGAAGAACAATGTGAAGGTGTTTCGAGCTCTAACCCCGTGTTCTCCTTATAACGATATCTAACTTAATATTTTACCCAAGTTCCTTAGCTTTAAACCCTTGTTTCCTTTCAAGTTTTCCTTTAGCTCGTTCCTTTCCCTATGGTATTCTAAATGGAAGATTTGTGTATGTGTTGTGTAAAGTAGTATGGGTAAGTTAGAAGAAATGGGTGTGTCGTGTGTTTATAAGGAAAAACAAGCATGGTTCTTGTATTATTTTACTCCTTAGATTACCTAGTCTTATCAATATTAGACATGTGTGTTTGATCTTGGTCTTAGGCGTGCACCATGGCAGCCGATTACAAGGGACATGTTTAGGGTAGTGTCAAATTAATATTTTGCCTAGAAAACTTATTATCCCTTGTGTAATGAAGTCAATGCATGGTCAAACTAGTTTAGGTGATTAAACAATTGGTTAGGGTGGCTAAACTTGTGCTTTGTCCCCCCCCCCTGTCCACTCTTACACGCATTGTTTAGGACACAAGGATAAGTTTCTAGTTTGGTTTGGTTTTTCCTTCTTCTCACATGACCGGTTACTAGTTCACAAAAGAAATAACATTTCAAATATTTGCAAGTCTTGCTAATCTTTATGTGTGTTGGGCTCGTTAGCTAGGCCCAAAAAAATAAGAGTGTTTCGGGCTTGGTAATGGATCGTGTAAAAAGCTAGGCCCAAGGTATATTAAGGGTATGTGTGGGCTCGAGTTGGGACGAGGCCCAACGACAAAAAATGGTGTGGGCTTGGTTCGGTTACGAGGCCCAAATGGAAATATGGTGTGGGCTTGGTTTGGTTACGAGGCCCAATAGTATGTTGGGTTGGGTCGTGAGGTGGTATAAAGTCCAATAAGTTCCGAAGCCCAATATGAGTTTTAATATATTTTTTTTAAATTTATTTCGTATTTTTACAAATTTTTACGTATCCGTTACGTGTTTTAAGATTATCGGGATCGTGGGGAATTTCTTTCTGTTCACAACGGTATATTTATGAACGCTCAAGCTACGTTGATCATGCATATGCTGAATGATATGTAAATGCGATGTTTAGAAAATTTCATGATGATATAAATCGTGCTTAATTTCTGAGTAAGGTCTTAAGTACAATGAAATTTACCGGGAGCTTACAGTACCTACCCCTTAAGAGAACTGCGTCCCGCGGTTTAACTTGCAGAGGTTGTCATGGGTGGTTAGATGAATAGGTGGGGATACTTAGAACGCATTACATCCTCGCGCTCCCAGGTGAACTCTGCACCTCGTTTCTTGTGATTCCATCGAACTTTAACATTAGGAATACGGCTCTGCTTAAGCCTCTTGACTTCCCTATCCATGATCTCAACGGGTTCTTCGACAAATCTAAGTTTGTCATTGAGTTGTATGTCCTTGAGGGGTACGACTAGAGTTTCATCCAATAGACACTTCTTAAGATTCGAGACATGGAAAGTGTCATGTACTCGACTAAGCTCTTAGAGAAGTTCAAGTTTATATGTCACTGGACCAATACTTTACAGAATTTTGAACGGTCCAACGTATTGAGGTTTGAGTTTTCCTCTCTTTCCAAACCTGACCATTCCTTTCCAGGGTGATACTTTGAGCATTACTCGGTCTCTGACTTGGAATTCCATCGGTTTTCTTCTGACATCTGTGTAGCTCTTTTCTCTATCTAGAGCTGCTTGCAGTCGTTGCCTAATTTGCATTATCTTTTCAGTTGTCTCCTGGACAATTTCGGGGCATGTGAGTTGTACTTCTCCAACTTCTGCCCAGCAAACTGGCGATCGGCATTTTCTTCCATAGAGTGCTTCAAAAGGAGCAGCTTTAATGATGGCGTGGTAACTGTTATTGTAACAGAATTCAGCCAGAGGTAAGTGCTTATCTCTTCCTTTTCCGAAATCAATCACACATGCTCTTAGCATGTCTTCCAGAGTTTGGATCGTTCTTTCACTTTGTCCGTATGTTTGAGGATGGTACGCGGTACTCATATCCAAGTGGGTACCCATAGCATTTTCAAGTGTTTGCCAAAATCTCGAGGTGAATCGGCTATCACGATCAGATATGATAGAGATGGTACACCGTGACGAGAAACAATCTCTTTGATGTACAGTCTAGCGAGTGTATTCATCTCGTCGTTCTCCTTGATTGGCAGAAAATGAGCGAATTTCGTGAGACGGTCTACAATGACCCAAATGGTGTTAAAACCATTAAAAGTTCTCGGTAACCTTGTGATGAAATCCATTGTGATTCTTTCCCATTTCCATACAGGAAGTTCTAGTTGGGTTAACAATCCTGATGGCTTTTGATGTTCAGCTTTGACTCTCAAGCATGTCAAGCATTTACTGGCATATTTGGCGATATCAGCCTTCATGTTTGGCCACCAGTACAAAAGCTTTAGATCTTGATACATCTTGTTGGGACCAGGATGTATGGAATACTTCGATTTATGTGATTCATGCATGATGAGTTCTCGGATACCTACGTAGAGTGGAATCCAACTTCGATCTTTGAAACATAATGTTCCGTCCGATCTCTTCACAAATCCATTTTCATTCTCCGGCATGCCATAAATCTTCTCATTCGGCCTATTTTCTTCTTTAAGTGCTTCGATCTGAGCTTCAAGAATTTTTTATGGTAGGGGTGAATTGATTACCATACCTAATGATCTCACTCTAAGTGGCTTAGGGCGATCTTTTCTGCTCAAGGCGTCGGCAACAACGTTCACCTTTCCAGGATGGTAACGAATCTTGCAGTCATAATCACTGAGCAATTCTAGCCAGCGGCGTTGACGCATATTCAGTTCTTTTTTCTCTAAGATTTGTTGAAGACTTTTGTGATCAGTGTACACTATACACTTGGTTCCGTACAAATAATGTCTCCATAACTTGAGTGCAAATACCACAGCGCCAAGTTCTAGATCGTGAGTAGTATAATTCTTCTCATGAGTTTTGAGTTGTCGTGATGCGTAAGCAATCACTTTTTTCCTTTGCATGAGAACAACGCCTAAACCCATGTGTGAAGCATCGCAATATACCACAAAATCTTCTACTCCTTCAGGTAGAGCCAAGATGGGTGCTTCTCAAAGCTTGTTCTTAGGAGTTGAAAAGCTGATTCTTGATCGTCTCCCCATTTGAATTTCTTCGTTTTCTGGTTTAACTCGGTCAATGGTTTGGCTATCTTCGAGAAACTTTCGATGAATATCCGATAATAACCAGCAAGTCCTAAGAATTGACGAATTTCAGTGGGGTTGATGGTACTGACCAATTCTTTACGGATTCGACCTTTGCGGAATCCACGTGGATTCCTTCACTATCGATCACATGACCAAGAAATTGGACTGTCTCGATCCAAAATTCGCATTTGAAAAACTTTGCGTACAATTCTTCATCCTTGAGTAACTTCAGGACAGTTCTCAGATGTTTCGCATGTTCATATTTATCACGAGAGTAGATAATAATATCGTCAATGAACACAATGACGAATTTATCCAGATATGGTTTACAGACTCTATTCATGAGGTCTATAAATACAGCAGTGCATTAGTTAAACCGAATGGCATTACTTGGAATTCATAATGGCCATATCGAGTTCTAAACGCGGTCTTGGGTATGTCTTCCCCTTTTACCCTTAACTGATGGTATCCAGATCTTAAATCAATCTTCGAGTATACACTCTAGCCTTGTAACTGATCAAACAGATCATCAATTCTTGGTAAGGGATAACGGTTCTTGATTGTGAGCTTGTTCAATTCTCTATAACCGATACACATCCGAAATGATACATCTTTCTTCTTAATGAATAAAATCGGTGCTCCTCAGGGTGGGGAACTTGGTCTAATGAATCCTTTATCAGATAGCTCTTCTAGTTGTTTAGACAATTCTTGCATTTCCGAGGGTGCTAAACGGTATGGTGCTCGTGCTACGGGAGTAGCTCCAGGAATAAGATCGATTTGAAATTTGACTTGTCGAGCAGGTGGGAGTCCAGGCAAATCTTCTGAAAACACCTCAGGAAATTATCTGACTACAGGTACATCCTCTAGTCGTTTCTCTTCCGACTTCTTTTCCGTTACTTGAGCTAAGAAGGCATAACATCCTTTCTCCATGTACTTTATCGATTTCGCACAGGATATGATACTTAAGTACTTTCTACTTTGATCTCCTTGGATAACCAAAGTTTCACTGTTGATTGGGATATGAACGGTTTTCTCGTCGCAAACAATCCTAGCACGGTGTGACAAATGGTAATTTTCCGTACTATTATTTTAATAGTAATAATATTTATTTTATCAGAAAATGCACATCTTATATTTTCTGACATGGATTAGCAAATAAAAATTTAAAAATAAGAAGATATCTCATTTTTCCTGAAAAACGAACCCACACGCGTACCGACACCCAAATTAGTGATGGCAATAATTATCTAAATCATGTTCGAGTCCAAAGATGTTTTTGTAATGCTTATATAAAAACGCTCACAAAAATGTGTTATATGCATTTTTACTCGTTAGTGTTAACTCGGACACCGCAACTCACTTTTAAACACTACGAGACACAAGACACGAGTCACACAAGTCACTCTCCGTAAAAATTATTAACGGGCTTAGACCCAATCAACAATTATGGACTCCTAAACTAAACCGGACCCTTATTAATTTATATAGGGCTCGTGAAACCCAAACAAACACACCCTCATAAATTACAAGCCCATGTAAACTTTAAATAGATAAAACAAAATATATGTTTTCTTTTTTTTCCTATTCGTTTCCCCACCACAAACCATGCAACAAATTTGATATTCTTCTTTTTCTATTAGGCGCAAACCAAGAAAACAAGGAAAGACCCAAGACAAAAATGTATTCTTCTTCTTCTTCCTTTTTCTTCTTTTCGTGAAAACAAGGAAAGACCCATGACAAAAATGTATTCTTCTTCTTCTTCCTTTTTCTTCTTTTCGTGAAAACACGGAAAGACCCAAGATAAAAAAAAATACAAGAAGCCATGCTCTTGTTCTACTATAAAAGTCACCGTACCTTTAGGCACTTCCCTCACAACTTTCACAAACCACAAACTCCATTTCCACTCTTCCTTGATTCTGTCGAGAAAGAAGAAGGAGAAAGCAAAGTTTCGAGTTCCATTTCCATAAGTAAGAGTTCATTTTGGTTAAGCTCGTTTCGGGTAGTATATCGGGGTACATTCATTCACTCACTCGTTTTCCTTTCCTCACTGTGAGCCTCAACACACTCCTTCTTATTTACTATTTCGTCTCTTTTAAAACCCATGCATGCTAGAATACTTTTTGTGTCTTGTAATGTTGCCTTGTTTCTTTAAAACCATGCTTTTATATCTATACTTGTACACGTACAAGCTTATGATCTATGATAATGGGTTGTTTGGTCTACCCTTTCACTTCGACATGCATACCACTACACTATGAATTGGTCTTGTTGTTTAAGAAGGCTTGTGTGGTATTTTGAATGCACATAAAATTGAATGGATCGGGTAAAGGTTTTAAACATGTTTTGAAAACTTTTAAAAAGCTTTAACGACGTGTGAAATATATATGAAACGAACCAAGCTTTGGCTCTCGAATGGACTATCTCTTAAATCGTATATATGTATATATGGCTATACGCGTATCATTTGACATAACACCAAGTTACGAGACTCGTTTGCAAGCTTATAGCTTACTTTATCGGGCTTATGTCGTGAAACCAAACCGAGCCTTTGTCGGGCCATAAGGCCTAACCCATGACCCTTTATCTTATTAATTCGGAATAGCGCTTATTCAAGATGTTAATCAAACCATTTTGAAACTGAAAATGAGAAAGGAACACAAAGATAAAACACGCATGCATGCTCAGTTGGATTGAGAAGCATTTAAACTAAAACAAAGCAGTTAATTACTAGTTAAGTACACTTAAACGCCTAGTATAACAAAGGAACCCACCTAGTACCGTTGGTAAACTCGTTGGCATGTGAGGGAAGAGGTCACAAGTTCGAATCCCCTCAATGGCAGTTTACCCTTTTTATTTATTTTACAACTATGGCAACTTGGCAGATTCAACCCCTCAACTTTCAAACAATTATCAGTTTCTCTCAACACTCTAATAAATTTAGTAATTTACAATTTTGGCCTCAACTTTGAATACTTTCATATCTTTATCAATACTTTTATAAGTTTTACAAACTTGTAATAATCTTTACAACATTAGTCCTTCTAAGTTATACACTTAACACTTTTCAACCTAAAACTTTTGGAAGATAATAAATTCATATTATTTTACCACTTTTATTAAACAAATACGTTTAACACATAATTTTTAATGACTCCATCCGCGTAAACCATAAATATTATATTTTCCCACAACTCCGATAAATATATATTGTATATATATTTATACCCCTCGAAACTAAACAAATCTAATAAATACAAATAATAAATACAAATTGATTTGTATTTATTCACACTTTGGCGTACTTGAGCCAGCATTCGAGCCAACTCTTATACGAAGGTTTCATATACATTTTTTTTTCACACTTCTTCCGAGAGCCAATACTTACAAAATATTTTGAAACAATTTAAACGTAAGCTCTGCCACACAAGGAACATTAAACACAACCACTCGTAAACACTTAATTTTATATGCACACTTTGAGTCGTGAGTACACTTTACTGTAAACTAAGAATTGCCATACTAATTTAGGTGGCGTGTTGGTGCCACACACTGCTACTACTTAACTATTCATTTCGGAGGACTTATTTCTGAGGTGAGTTCGTAGCCCCACTTTTTAACCCGTATTGCTTTGCAAACTTGGGGTGAGAAACATGCTTGATTTTATGGATCATTTAAACAATGCTTTTGTTTATAAAACTATTACGTGTTAGCCTAAGTATTGTATCCCAAATTCATGCCCATTATTGTGTGACTACATTTTGCACGCATCATTTGTTGCGTGACGACATTTTGCACGCTTCATTCATTACGTGACTACATTTTGCATGCTTGATTCATTACGTGACTACATTTTGCACGCTTAATCTGTCGAGCTTCGGTAACATGGAACTTAGTGCAGCGCAGTAGACTTTCGTATAACATTATGTGCTTTATAATGTTAACTCGTAACCTTATTTAGTAGACTTTCGTATAACATTATGCACTTTATAATGTTAACTTGTAACCTTATTTAGTAGACTTTCGTATAACATTATGCACTTTATAATGTTAACTTGTAAACTTATCTAATAGACTTTCGTATAACATTATGCACATTATAATGTTAACTTGTAAACTTGCTAGACTTTCGTATAACATTATGCACCTTATAATGTTAACTCGTAAACTTAATGGTCCAACCGTACTGCTTTATGTAAACCTATGAACTCACCAGCTTTATAGCTGACCTTTTTAGCATGTTTTCTCAGGTATCTGATTTTGAAGTGTGACGATATCAAGGCAGGGCTTGGCATGGCATGCTCATAGACTACACTGATGTATTTAGGACCACCTTTTATCAATGGGCCATAATTCCGCAATAATTTAACTTTTGTAAACTTTATTATTTCATTAATAAAAATTTTTAAACGGGTTTTATAAACCGTTCTTTATTACCTTTGTTATGATGCCAATTGAGTGGCGCCCTCGGGTTTTGGGGGAGTTACAGATTGGTATCAGAGCCTTGGTTATAGAGAACTAGGCACAAATAAGTCCTAAACTATAACCGTTTTTACAAAAACTTTACCTATGACCAAACACATGCCAGACACATGCTAGCCTGCCTTGCTCGCTACTATCACTTAGCATAAACTATTTATTATGCTCACTATTTACTTGCTGTATATTTAACGTGTTAGGATTTAGTAAATCCAATTATTAAAGAGTCGGTCACCTCAAGTATATGTAATCGTTAGAAAGCTCGTAGTCGTAGATTATTATAAGTTAAGTAGTACTTAGTTTAAGTAATACCGTGGAGGACGGATGGGTCTTTACCCACTGTATGCCTGATCCACAGCCCGATAGGTGGCAATTTATGTAATGACTATAAATACTCTCTACCTCCCAAGGTAGAGAGTTGGAGCTCATAATAAGATTTTTCTTTCTCTCACTAAAGTTCCCAAACCTCTAACTTTCTCTCTCTAAAACTCTTGTGTACGCCTACTTTGCTTATGGTTTGATGTGTATGTGAAATCCAATATGTTACAAATGGTATCAAGAGCCATGGTTTGATCATCTCTTACATATCTTTGGATTTCTAGTGACTTTTAGGTGGTTTTAGAGTTTGAAAAAGTTTAGTGGTTTTTGCATCATTTGGATCATTTCTAGTGTTAAAGTTTGAATCTTGGGTGTAGTTTTGTGTTTAGAATCATTGTATGTGCTTGGGTTTTGATTTGGTAAGCTTGAATCATCGTGGTTGGGTTGTTTTTGGATTGAAAAGTGGTGTTTATGTGTTTTTCTAGCTAGCGACTTGAGCCACGGATAAGTTGTCTTGGTAGCGACTTGCTTTGTAATTTGGTAGCGAGTTGTAGTTGAAGGTCTTAGCGAGTTGAGCTAGCGACTTTTTTATTGAGACAAGCCGACAAACAGTACACTTAGTGGATTCTCCACTACGGGTAGCGATTTAGTGAAAGTTAGCGACTTGTAGCGACTTGGTATTAGCGATTTGGTACTTAGCGAGTTGCTATTTAGCGACTTGACATCTTAGCGACTTGGTGCTTAGCGAGTTGCTATTTAGCGACTTGACATATTAGCGACTTGGTGCTTAGCGACTTGTTGTCAAAATTTGCTAGCGACTTGGTGCTTAGCGACTTGGTTCAGGGTTTCTTAGCGACTTGGTTGATTCTATATGTAACACGGTTTTCTCTTGATTTAGTAAAATCCCGTGAAAGAATCTATTTCCCGGTTTAATCATAGAGTTATAAAATCCCGTTTAATCTGTTAACATGTCTACCAACGTTCCTACAATCATCTCCACTGTTGCCGAGGATGTTCAAGCAGCTGGTTCAGATACTCGTCCACCCATGCTTGACAGAACTGACTACGACTCTTGGGCTCAACGAATCAGATTGTACTGTCTTGGAAAGGAAAATGGAGTCAACATTCTCAAATCCATTGATGAAGGACCGTATCGGGTTGAGACTACTAGAGACTTAATTGATACAACTGCAGATGGAACAATGATCTATGGAATAGACAGACCAAAGACATATGATGAGCTCGATGATAAGGAGAAAAAGAGATTCGATGCTGATATCAGGGCTTCTAACATCGTACTTCAAGGTCTTCCAAAAGATATCTACAAGCTGATCAATCACAACACCGAAGCCAAGGCAGTGTAGGATAATGTCAAGATGCTTCTCTCAGGTTCTGAATTAACTATGGAAGACAGAGAATCACAAATCTATGATGAATTTGAACACTTCAAGATGAAACCAGATGAGAGTGTCTATGAGTATTACGTGAGATTCCACAAGCTTGTTAATGATATGAGGAACATCAGAATGACTATGCCAAACATTCAGCTTAACTCAAAGTTTGTGAACAACATGAATCCCGAATGGCACAAGTTTGTCACCTCTGTGAAGCTAACCAAAGGATTGAAGAATACAAACTATGAGCAACTCTATGCCTTCCTTCTTCAGAATGAGAGACATGCTATGTTTGAAAAAAGGATTCTTAATCAGTTCAAAACCAACCAGGGAGAGACAAGCTCATCGAATGATTCAACTGCCTTCTACTCAAACATTGGAATCACAACCAAAGCCTCACAAGTCATACCCATGGGTAATGGTAATCACAAACTCATTCCCGATCCAATGTTCAAACAAGCTGATGCTGGTGCACACGTGGGAAACTTCATTAATCAACTGGCTCTCATGATCAGTCAAAACATGAACTCTCTCCCACACACTAACAACAACCTCATAACAGCATCTAATCCACACAATTAGGAAACTGTCAGAGATGGAAAGGTTATGGTGCAGCCAGTTCAAGAAAGGCAGTACGAACAAGGAAGAGGTGGAGCTGGTAGAGGTTATGCTGCAAATCAGAATAGGGGAAGGAATGGAAACCAGGGTCAAGCAAAGCCAATCAAATGTTACAACTGTGGAGGTGAGGGACACATTGCAAGGAACTGCACATCGCCAAAACGCCCTCAGAATGCCGAGTACTTCAGGGATAAGATGTTGCTTGTGCAAGCTCAGGATAATGGTGCAGCTTTGGATGAAGAGGAGTTGTTGTTCTTGGCTGAGGGAAATGCTAAGACATATGATGCAGATGTGGATGAGCAACCAATTCAGGAGATAGGCCATAATCATCAGAATGCCTTTCAAGTAGCTGATTGTGATGCATACGACTCTGATGTTGATGAAGAACCCACTGCATAAACCATTTTCATGGCTAGCATTTCTCCAATGGTCTCTCCTAAAGTCTCTTCATCACCACAAGCTGGTCCATCCAAAGACAAAATCATTTCTGAGGTATTAAAATTATACGATGAAGTTGATGAGCAAAAGATACATAACGAAGTACAATCAACTGTAATTATTGAGTCAGATATTGAAAATATGGGTAATATCAATGTTGTCCCATATGATCAATATGTGAAACAAAGTGAAAGTGAGATTGTACCAAGTGATGTATCATATGCAATCAATAATGACTATGCTTTTGACGAATACATTGCACGTGCCCCTGATGATTATGTTATTTCTGAACTTAATGCTTATAAAGAACGTGTTGCTATTTATGAACAACGTGCTAAGTTTGAATTAACCACCCGTGAGCAGGAAATGGATGACCAAATGCGTACAACTATTAGAAAAAGTAGGTTTAGAGAAGAAGTATTAAAACAAGAGTTAAACTCCTTACAAGAAAAGCTTTCTAAAACTGCTAAGCAAAAACAAGAACTTCAAAAAAATGTTAAAATGCTTAAGCAAGAATTCAGTGTTAAGGAATCAAAACTTTTGAATGATTTTTCTAATCTAAAAACCTTGAAAAACAAGCTTGAAAATAAGTTGTACGTACAAGGAAATACCATCCAGACTGCTCACTTAATCACTAAGCATAGAGTTTTGAGTGATAAGCATAGTACTCCCCTTGTTGAGGAACCAAATCCAGAGGTTGTTAAAAAGGCTAGAGTTGCCCATAAGGTAATTTATGATGGCAATGAAATCCTTAAGCCTAGACAGAAACCTAGTCACGCTGAGTGCACTGAGGAAGATAAGAAATCAGATGAAGTCACTAGGGAAAAGATGAACAAGAAACTAGATGATCCTAAATGTAAAGAGAAGAAAATAAATATCACACCCCATGATTACAAGAAGGAGAATTGGATTTCCTTGAACAAGTTTAAGCCTCAGACATTGTTAACACCCGAACAAGTGTTCTGGAAAAAGGATTTAGATAAGCAAAAAGCAGAGAATCTTATTGTAACAAACCCCCCCTTTAGGAAAATGCCTTCAGCGACTGTGTATCCTCCCAATACACCAATGCATTTAGTTCCTAGGACTATTGCCACTAAAAGCAAGACCTTAATCAGTCAATATGTTATCTATCAACTATTTGTTGATTTTGAGAAAACTTGTAAGAAAAGGATCACACCCACTGGGATAACTGAAGGGGAAAGGGGTTTTGAACAAACAAAAGAATGCTATTTAACTGAGGTCATGCCTTTCTTTAAACAACTAAAAGATCATTTTGAGAGTCTTAAAAAGGGGATAGATTCAGATATTAAAGGAATGGAAAAGGAATTTGATGCTATGATAGTTGAGGTTAGTGACTATGAGCGAGCACTAAAATATAATGAGATTGAGAGGAAGAACTTGCATACATTGAATGAGACTCTTATTTCTGAATGTATTACTCAAGATGTGTTTTACACTGCTACGAATTGTTCCATTAATGCTTCTCGATTTCATGAATAATCTGTTGCTCTGAAAGTCTCCCATGATCGTGTCATTGAGCTTGAAAAAACTAACTCTAAATTGCATGATAAAGTTGAACAGGATGATCATGATAATCTGGTAAACCAGTTTTCTAAATTAGAAGTTGAGCATCTGGCTTTGCAATTAAAATATCAACATCTGAAAGAAAATGTTAAAACCTCAAATATCAAGACATCTTTGGATGTTCCTGAATTTGATGCAGTTTTTGAAATTAGCAAACGTGATGAACAGATTTGAGCTCATTGTAACACGATCATAAAGTTGAAAGCCCAAATTTCTCAATTAAAGGGTGAAATGAACAATGTGACTGGCTCCCAAATGCCTCCTCCTTTAGATTCTCGGAATTCTCAAAATTTTCATCTTCAAAACTTGGTCAATGCTTTACAAAAGGAAAATGAGAGTTTTCTAGAAGAAAATGAAAAGGTTAAACGTCATTTCAATGAGTTATTTGAGTCAATAAAAGTCACTCGTAATAAAAATAATGAACAAATAACTTCGTTGCAAAAGGAAATTGAGAATCTGAAGAGTCATGTAAAAGGGAAAATGCCAATGACCAATGGGGAGAATGGTGCATCAAAGGTGCAAGGTTGTAATAAATATGCTTTGTCTATGAATTATGTTCCTCCTCACCTTAGGAATAACAAACTTACCATTCAAACATATTTCTCATACCTTAAGGATAGTCTAGAATGTCTCCGTGAGATTGTAGAAAAGGATAAGTTAGAGAAACCACTTGATAATGCAATTGGCCATGCATGCTTTTATGCCAAACGATCTCAAAAACTTCTAGAATGCTTAATTACAATATGCCCTAAATCCCTAGGTGAGCAAGTCAACCCCTTGATACCCTGTTCTATGCCTAATGCCAAGTATACAAATCATTCAATGCCCAATGTTATGAATGTGAACTTTAGTAGGCCTTCAAATAGTTCAGATCCCAGCACCTCCAGTGTTAAGAAAGTGAACCTCAATGTGCCTTCAAATAGTTCACATCCCAGCACATCAAAACAGGAAAGGCAAAAAGTAGCAAAACCAACTAATGTTCCCGTTCCCTCTACAGGAGTAATCAGTGACATTAAAGCGAGCAGGTCAAAGTCTCAAGGCAATACAAGGAATGATAGGGCCTCGCAAGCTAAGAATGTGCATTGGAAGAAAGTAGAAGATCACTGTAGGGAAAATTTGAATAAAACGAATCATGTTGATTCTAGTATTAGCCATAGGCGTACTGTAATTAATTCGAATTCTAATACTATTTGCAAACCATGTAATGATGTCTGCGTGAATTTTGTTACTAATCATGAATGTGGTGTGAATGCTTTATCTATTGCGGTCAAATCCCCAGTTAATATTGTTAATGCAAAAATTCGTTCTAAGAAGGCTAAAAGGCAAAGGCGAAAGAAAGTTAGAAAACAGTGGAAACCCACAGGAAGAACATTTAGTAAGATAGGTTATCAATGGATACCTGTTGGCCATAAGGTTAATCAGACTATGCCCACTATAAAATGGATGCCTACTGGTAGAACTATTCCCTTAAGAAGTGAACATACTTTGAATAGGGCAAATACGGACACTAGTACTGCATCTATTCATAGTGACTCCATTACCTCTATTTCTGATATGGGTGTTCCAATCAATGTTACTAACCAAATGGAACCCATTCTTGCATGGGGATCCCAATTATCCAGTTATCCATTCTTGTCTGTGTTCAACTGCAGATCGTTCAAATCGTTCTGTGGTACCTGGACTCAGGCTGTTCCAAGCATATGACTGGAGACCGGTCGCGGCTCATGAACTTCGTGAGTAAATTCATCGGGACAGTTAGATTCGGGAACGACCATTTTGGAGCTATTATGGGTTATGGAGACTATGTGGTTGGTAAAAGTGTGATTTCCAGGGTATATTATGTGGAAGGTCTTGGTCACAATCTGTTCTCTGTTGGTCAATTTTGTGATTCCGATCTAGAAGTGGCTTTTAGAAAACATACTTGCTTCGTTAGAGAACTTGATGGTGTGAAATTATTAAGAGGTACTCGAGGTTCAAACCTATACACCATCTCTATCGACGACATGATGAAGTCCTCTCCAATCTGCTTGCTGTTAAAGGCTTCTAAAACAAAGTCTTGGTTATGGCATTGTCGTCTCAATCACTTGAACTTTGGTACCATAAACAACTGTGACAATCGGTAAATTTCCACATTTTAAATTTAATAATAAATTATTATTTATTATTACCTGAACGATTTTGAGCAAGCATTAGCTCACTTGAGATAAATAAGGGAGGTTATCCCGCACACTGGAACAATTTAAACTAATTATGAATAGCAGAAAATGAATAATTTATATTCTCTGGCCACTTATGAGTTTTTCTAACTCAACAACGAGAAGTTATCTCACGTTATTGAAAACACGAGCTCGCGCACGAACCGACCAATAGAAAGTATGGTATTAGCCTAATAATCACATTTTTGAATCAATATTGATGTTTTTATATTTCTTTTATAAAAACACACTAGACAACATATTTTACACGTTAACCGTTTCTAACGTGTAGCTGAAATATTCCAATTCACGTTTTAAAACGTAAATAAAATACCAAAACTTCAAGGAAGTTCATGTTTTATTTTCCCACTCTTTTCTACTCTTATTGTGTTGCATTTTATGCAACGAAACGCAATCCAACTCGTTTTATAATTATTTCGTATATGCATTTCTCGTTATGGACTTATTTCCATTCAAACAATGAACAGTGATATTTCCAGACTGAATTAATGATAAATTATATTTATTATTCCCAAAGTATCTCTTTCGAACTTACCTAAATCTTATTGAGTTTGAAAACGAGAGGATATCTCGTGAAACGCGAAAACTATGAAATAAATGAGCTTGCGCGACTTTAAACTCTTGAATTAATTTGATTTATTAATTAATTTAAAATTCGAGAAAATTATACATGTGAATACTCATTTTTATCAGAAAAATTATTTCGGACGCAATGGCGCAAGTCCCGTATTTTTAAACGATCGTTTGCTACGTCAAATGGGGCCCACAAGGGTTATTTATAAAAGATTATTAAAGTTTCAAAACAACCCCTTATTAATTTACACCACCGCCCCCTCATTTTTTCTTTTGTCCACGTTTGGTCCCTCCAAGAAATATAAAGACCTAAAAATTTCATCTCCCTCATTTTTAATATACCACCATCACCGGAAATCATATCCGGCGCCGTCGCCGGAATCCGGCCAAATTCCGGCCACTTATTTTTTTGATACCGACGCATAGATCGAGACCCAAGAATCGATTCTGGAGCATTTGGGCTAAAAAGGAGCTCGTTTGGGTTGTTAAGTGGTACCACCGCCGTCCACCGCCACTCCCCACCGTGAGCCGTCTACTCCTCCCACCACTCTCTCTCGTTTGGTAAGGCCACGCGCCTCAATTCCTTCATATTCATTTTTTTTCTTTAAAACCCTAAACGAGTTTATCTAATAAAAACGTTTTTAGTATATAAACTAAATAAAACTTATGTTTTAATAACTAAAACGTGTGGATTTATGTTCTTGGCTCTCGACCCGCTCGACTCACTGCTGAGTCAACACGACTCGTCCGAGTCAACTCACGGGTTGAGTTGACTCCTGCATATTCTTATTAATCCGTGTTATTTTTTTTTATATACATATATGTTACAGCTTATGTTCGTCCTTGTGGTTATATTTTTTTCTGAGATGGTGAAGTTTGGTTGGGTTTTTATTCTTGACCGATTATTATATGGGTTCGTATGGGTTGAGCCGTGACTCAAGGGAGTCACGGCATGGTGATGCTTGGTCTGTCTCGACCCCTCCCCCATCACGACAGCCTTAGAGGGTCTGTTTGGATCTGCGTATTCTGTTAGCCCAAAGGGTGTGTTAAGACTTGGCTTGTGGTAATTATTCTTGGTCTAGATAATATTAAGGTGTTGTGGATGTGAGCCGTGACTCACGGGAAGTCGCGGTCACAATTTTCGGTAACCGAAGCGACTAGCCGAGGTCGAGGTATTTTTAAACAATGTTGATAAATATTATTGAGGTTGGAATTATTAGATTAGCCTTGGTATATTCTTTTGTGGAATATTGTTTGAAAACGACATTTTTGGTAAATGTCGTTATGTGTACCACGACACACGAAGTGTCGTGGGGACTTGGAAAATATCTTAGGCCTAAACGTAACTTCTTTCGAGTCATTGACAAGGTTTAAGTCGCCTCGAATTGGTCGTGATCATTAATATCGATATATATTGTTTTGGAATTGAATTATTTATATTCATTTTGACGTTGATCATTCCATTTAACGTTTATTAACGTAACTCATTATCTTTGTTTTAGTCGATGACGTTTCGGATTTATTGGATCACTACTCGGGATTGATATGGGATTTGTTTCTGATTTGGATAACTTGACAAAACGAATATTTAATGGATTAAATATTTTGGATTTGGAAATACTTATTAAAGCCTATGCTTGGATTTGATTATTGGATTTGGACATTATTGGACGAAAACTATTAAAATTGGACTTGGATTATTTTGGACAATAAATTGTAGTTGTATGAGCATTTATTGGACATTTTGGACTTGAGACGATACAATATATTAGACTCGTAAAGAATTTAATATATTAGACTCGTAACAAACCTAAAATATGCAATAAACACTTATTCAACTAATAATGACTTGTCAATTATAAACTTATCGAGAAATATGTTTTGCAACATGAGTTTTAATAAAGTCACGATGACTTGGGCACGTTATATAAATGGACGCGTCATGCCGAAATTTATAAAAACATTCTAACCTATATTTTAAATCAAAATCCCTTTTATTGTTATAAAACTCGACAAAATCCAATCACGTATTACTTTTATGCAGTAAAACTTTATTGTTCGAATTGCGAATTGAAACATAACCTTGTTTATAAAACATGTATGTTTTATACAAACTATTTGGGGAACATGGGGTAAACGCCGAAACGTACCAATTGACTTTCTTTATCGACGTTTGTCTTGTTCGTTATATCCTCGACTTCTTTTTGTCATTCCTTCTCGACTCAAGTACTCGTCAATATCTGTCTCGACTGTGTCGATCATCTATTTCTTAATTGGCGTGAGTATACTGAGTCACTATACTAGTCAACTCTTATACGAAAGCTTCGTATACATTATTCCTCCATCTTTTCCAAGAGCCAAGACGTGCGAATCATCTTCGCAACTACATTTTTCGATCATTATTGACAATCAAAATGATTCATGAAACTTCACATAAAATATTATAAAACAAATATTTATAATATTTATTTTAAAACTCCAAGCATTTTAACAATCCAAATATATGGAAACTTTTGCTTTTGAACTTCAAACACTTTCAAAAACACAAACACTGGTAAACTTACAAACGTTGTTTTTGAATTCAAGACTTAAACTAAAAATCATACCATACTTATCTAGGTTGCGTGTCGGAGCCGTGCACATTTATTACTTGATGTTTGTTGTGATGTCTTACATTTCTGCATACCAAGGTGAGTTTTCATAGCCCCGTTTTACATGCTTTCGATTATTTTCAAACCCACGGGGGAGAATACATTGCACTACATTTTTTTGTACGATACCAAGTATGTTAAATTCATTACATTGCTTAAGTTACCACATTGCCAATTGAAAGTCCCCATTACTTGAACATGAACCGTTAATCTTTGAAGCGAGGATGAGTGGATAGATCTATCGAGGGTGACGCCTCCATCCGGGTTGGTGAATCCCAACCAGGCAAACGGATGCATTTCATTTGATGGTATTACGGAGTTGTCTGGCAAACACTCTGCAGGGGCATACATAATTGAACAGTCTAGTTTCGGGGTCATGGGCTTAGAGCAATTGTAACATTATTTTTACGTGACTGGATTGTCATGCATAGTCTATACTTGTGTAGTCGTATAAAACATTTACATAAACCTATGATTTCTCACCAACATTATTGTTGACCGTTTTTAGCAATGTATTTTCAGGTAACTGAGGCATTCGCATCATGACATGGTTTAGGGACCTATATTTTGAGTCGCGGCGTCGACTTACATTATGGTACTTTATTTCAAAACATCGTTTGGATTTGTAACCTGGATGTATTTTCGCAACTTTGTAAACCTTTTGGGACCGATGTTGTACTCTGATTGTTTTTATGAAATATCCAACGATGTGTTTTTAAAACGACACTTTAGGTCGTTCAATATAACTGTGATGTGGTGCTATGACAGTCAATCCCCAGGAATTCCATTCCGCTGCAAAACAGGTAAATTGGGGGTGTGACAGATTGGCATCAGAGCTTCGGTTATAGAGAACTAGGTTGCATCATTGACCCTAGACTATAACCACATCATCATAGCATTTCATCATTTCATCATAAGTGCATAGTCACTATACATGCGGTTTCATACGCACATTTTACGAGTTATTTACTTTCATTTCGAAATCGATTGTCACATAGATGCCTTCAAATACCCATCCCATTATACTCACATCACTTTGACATGGAGAATGCCTTATCATTCCCTATCACAATTTTAACATCAGTTGACTCAACACCGATAACATCAGATGATGACACTGAGACCTTTTAGGAGGACGAAGTTGCACCTACACCATCACGATCACTATTAATTCACTGTAGGGTCAGGACAATTTTTATCATTCAGTTGGGACAAATCATACCATTTGGTAGAACTTATAGGCTTAGTCCTAATGAACCTATTTTCTTAACTCACCACAAGGATTTCCATTATTATTATTGTTATCATTTTATCATTATCATTTTGAGCACCATCCGTACCATCACATCTCATACACGATACTCATACATTTGACTTGCAGCTTGGGAAGCATGCATGATTTAACACACCATTACCATCTACCACTAAGACTATAGACACTACACCATCTCATAGGTTTGAGGACTGTGAGAGTTCTAGGACTACTGTTGACCAATTAGAAGACTATTACTACTCGATGAGGTTCTCCCATGTATCCTACAAACCATTCAACAAACTTTATTTCAAGTTATTTTGCTACCATTTCACGAAATTATTTCACTTAATTTTATTTCAAGCTATTTTATCACCATTTTAGAAACGTTATTTTATAAAATTTTAAAACAAGTTGTTTCATTACCACCCTATCAATTGGCTTTCAGTCATTTTATCAATTATTTAATACCATCCTGCGAAACGATTTTCATGTTACTTTGAAAAATTACTGAGCCATTATCTTACAAAACAAAACGTGAAATACCATCTAAAACTTCGGAGGAACATAATACCATTTCAACAAAACCAAGCATCACATCATTTGTCCTCGATTATACATGGCCTGATCACCTATGTATAATTCAGGAAGAATTATGTCATGAAAGAAACAAGTATCATTTCAAATTTCTTAAGACAACCTTCATTCAAAAGCAAAGTTTTGTAATCATATAAATTGTTCATAAACATATCTTTTTAATACCACTCTATCGATGCTCAAACCATTCATCCCTCACTCAATCGATAAGTTAGAATTTGACGAGTGATCTTTTTAGGAAAGACTTTCTATACCATCTGTGAGGAGGATTCCTCGATACAAGAAAACAATGAAAGGACTTTGGAATTATCAACAAGGACTAGAAGTAAGTAGCGAGATCTTTCAAAACCTAACAAAAATTTTAAGCCATCAGGGGACAACCCGAACCACTATCTTTGGATTAGAAGCAAAATTCTATTATTTTAAGAGTACTAGCTAGACCGAGTTACAAGATTTAGTATGAAGCGAATACACACTAAGCAATACTATAAGGACAAACTAAGTCTTCTAATCAAGACTACAGAACATTTCACTAAACATGGCTTCAACAATATGTGAATTTCCCTACAATAAGTTTTCCGTAAAGGAAAAATTGGTTAAATTTAGGCTATCCATATAAACTTTCCCTAAGGCATTGTGTTCTCTAGAAATTACGGATAATTTCATCTTCGCCTCAAGAGATGCAACAGGTTTGAACATATCGGGCAATCAATAAACCTCCATCTATAAGTGAAATTAGAACAAACATTCTTCGACATAGTATGAGCTGATATTTATTGTCTTGCTAGCATGATAACAATATAAGTAATGAAATAATTTAGAAGCACTCATATCGGGACAAATCTTGAAAATCAATCACTACGCCACACCACTTAAACATTTAAGGTTTTGAGACTTTACAACATGGAGCATGGAAAAACTTCGATAATCAAACAATAAACATTTGAATAAGATTGCTAAGGAGCAAACTGATTCATCATCTATAAAATCTGAGGTGTTATAACTATTTGAGGTTAAGAAACAATTCCTAAACTCACATAAAGGACATGTAAACTTCCAGCTTGGAACCGATTCGGTGTTGTCGCTTACAACTCTATCTAACAAGTTTTCTTTACAAAAGCTGAAGTTCAGCAACTTTCTCTACATTCATCGAGTTCCCTTTCGAAAACTTGATCAAAGTCAACAACTTTCTATTTTCACATCATCCTGATCCGAAAGGACGGGTGACACCAACTAGCCATCATAAGATAATCCATCGATGAGCATAACCTCAATTAATAGGAATTACCTACCACACTGACCTTAAGAGTTATACGAAACTCAACTCTAGAAACACCTAACATTACTTTACTCCTTTCGATTTCAAAGGATCTACTGTCATCAAAACTTAGTGTTGCGCACAACCATCTCCACATGTATAGTCGGAAGGAATACGAATTACGAACCTTCATCCTAGTAACCACAGAAATCAAATAGATTTCTACACAACTTGACCACCTGAATACAATCTTATCTCATACCACATACTAAAACCGAGGAGACAAACCACGCCATAAACCGTCCTAGAACACACCATTAGGAGTTACAACTCCAGATTATTCACAAAGACCAACTACTTAACTCTCTGTTTATCCCCGTAACTTTTCCAGTTTCGAGAAACCTCATCATCTAGTACTTTGGGTATAAAGTACATCATTAAGTCAACCAACAAATTGCAGATAGCAATCAACACCATCCTTTTAGAGGGAACTGGAAGCTTACTAGAAACCCATACTATCATTTTAATCACACAACAGAACATGACGTTCTGACGTCATCATCCATAAGGAATGACTATCCCAAAAATATTCTGCCATTAACAACTACAAAGAAAAGGTTGTTCGGATATCCATCAGTAACAAAAATCTTGAGGTAATAGAAATAACTCTAGGAGTATACCTAGACTGAACATCATTTCCTTGAAGGAATTCACATCGATGAGACGTTAAAACCCACCAAAACCATGAGTCGGGAAGCCAAACGGTTGGAGTATAACCGTATCCCGATTGTCAAAACACTCAAACTCTATCGAGTAACTCAAACTAAAATTCGAGGACGAATTTTCTTGTAAGACGGGGAGACTGTGACAATCGGTAAATTTCCACATTTTAAATTTAATAATAAATAATTATTTATTATTACCTGAACGATTTTGAGCAAGCATTAGCTCACTTGAGATAAATAAGGGAGGTTATCCCGCACACTGGAACAATTTAAACTAATTATGAATAGCAGAAAATGAATATTTTATATTCTCTGGCCACTTATGAGTTTTTCTAACTCAACAACGAGAAGTTATCTCACGTTATTGAAAACACGAGCTCGCGCACGAACCGACCAATAGAAAGTATGGTATTAGCCTAATAATCACATTTTTGAATCAATATTGATGTTTTTATATTTCTTTTATAAAAACACACTAGACAACATATTTTACACGTTAACCGTTTCTAACGTGTAGCTGAAATATTCCAATTCACGTTTTAAAACGTAAATAAAATACCAAAACTTCAAGGAAGTTCATGTTTTATTTTCCCACTCTTTTCTACTCTTATTGTGTTGCATTTTATGCAACGAAATGCAATCCAACTCGTTTTATAATTATTTCGTATATGCATTTCTCGTTATGGACTTATTTCCATTCAAACAATGAACAGTGATATTTCCAGACTGAATTAATGATAAATTATATTTATTATTCCCAAAGTATCTCTTTCGAACTTACCTAAATCTTATTGAGTTTGAAAACGAGAGGATATCTCGTGAAACGCGAAAACTATGAAATAAATGAGCTTGCGCGACTTTAAACTCTTGAATTAATTTGATTTATTAATTAATTTAAAATTCGAGAAAATTATACATGTGAATACTCATTTTTATCAGAAAAATTATTTCGGACGCAATGGCGCAAGTCCCGTATTTTTAAACGATCGTTTGCTACGTCAAATGGGGCCCACAAGGGTTATTTATAAAAGATTATTAAAGTTTCAAAACAACCCCTTATTAATTTACACCACCGCCCCCTCATTTTTTCTTTTGTCCACGTTTGGTCCCTCCAAGAAATATAAAAGACCTAAAAATTTCATCTCCCTCATTTTTAATATACCACCATCACCGGAAATCATATCCGGCGCCGTCGCCGGAATCCGGCCAAATTCCGGCCACTTATTTTTTTGATACCGACGCATAGATCGAGACCCAAGAATCGATTCTGGAGCATTTGGGCTAAAAAGGAGCTCGTTTGGGTTGTTAAGTGGTACCACCGCCGTCCACCGCCACTCCCCACCGTGAGCCGTCTACTCCTCCCACCACTCTCTCTCGTTTGGTAAGGCCACGCGCCTCAATTCCTTCATATTCATTTTTTTCTTTAAAACCCTAAACGAGTTTATCTAATAAAAACGTTTTTAGTATATAAACTAAATAAAACTTATGTTTTAATAACTAAAACGTGTGGATTTATGTTCTTGGCTCTCGACCCGCTCGACTCATTGCTGAGTCAACACGACTCGTCCGAGTCAACTCACGGGTTGAGTTGACTCCTGCATATTCTTATTAATCCGTGTTATTTTTTTTATATACATATATGTTACAGCTTATGTTCGTCCTTGTGGTTATATTTTTTTTCTGAGATGGTGAAGTTTGGTTGGGTTTTTATTCTTGACCGATTATTATATGGGTTAGTATGGGTTGAGCCGTGACTCAAGGGAGTCACGGCATGGTGATGCTTGGTCTGTCTCGACCCCCTCCCCCATCACGACAGCCTTAGAGGGTCTGTTTGGATCTGCGTATTCTGTCAGCCCAAAGGGTGTGTTAAGACTTGGCTTGTGGTAATTATTCTTGGTCTAGATAATATTAAAGGTGTTGTGGATGTGAGCCGTGACTCACGGGAAGTCGCGGTCACAATTTTCGGTAACCGAAGCGACTAGCCGAGGTCGAGGTATTTTTAAACAATGTTGATAAATATTATTGAGGTTGGAATTATTAGATTAGCCTTGGTATATTCTTTTGTGGAATATTGTTTGAAAACGACATTTTTGGTAAATGTCGTTATGTGTACCACGACACACGAAGTGTCGTGGGGACTTGGAAAATATCTTAGGCCTAAACGTAACTTCTTTCGAGTCATTGACAAGGTTTAAGTCGCCTCGAATTGGTCGTGATCATTAATATCGATATATATTGTTTTGGAATTGAATTATTTATATTCATTTTGACGTTGATCATTCCATTTAACGTTTATTAACGTAACTCATTATCTTTGTTTTAGTCGATGACGTTTCGGATTTATTGGATCACTACTCGGGATTGATATGGGATTTGTTTCTGATTTGGATAACTTGACAAAACGAATATTTAATGGATTAAATATTTTGGATTTGGAAATACTTATTAAAGCCTATGCTTGGATTTGATTATTGGATTTGGACATTATTGGACGAAAACTATTAAAATTGGACTTGGATTATTTTGGACAATAAATTGTAGTTGTATGAGCATTTATTGGACATTTTGGACTTGAGACGATACAATATATTAGACTCGTAAAGAATTTAATATATTAGACTCGTAACAAACCTAAAATATGCAATAAACACTTATTCAACTAATAATGACTTGTCAATTATAAACTTATCGAGAAATATGTTTTGCAACATGAGTTTTAATAAAGTCACGATGACTTGGGCACGTTATATAAATGGACGCGTCATGCCGAAATTTATAAAAACATTCTAACCTATATTTTAAATCAAAATCCCTTTTATTGTTATAAAACTCGACAAAATCCAATCACGTATTACTTTTATGCAGTAAAACTTTATTGTTCGAATTGCGAATTGAAACATAACCTTGTTTATAAAACATGTATGTTTTATACAAACTATTTGGGGAACATGGGGTAAACGCCGAAACGTACCAATTGACTTTCTTTATCGACGTTTGTCTTGTTCGTTATATCCTCGACTTCTTTTTGTCATTCCTTCTCGACTCAAGTACTCGTCAATATCTGTCTCGACTGTGTCGATCATCTATTTCTTAATTGGCGTGAGTATACTGAGTCACTATACTAGTCAACTCTTATACGAAAGCTTCGTATACATTATTCCTCCATCTTTTCCAAGAGCCAAGACGTGCGAATCATCTTCGCAACTACATTTTTCGATCATTATTGACAATCAAAATGATTCATGAAACTTCACATAAAATATTATAAAACAAATATTTATAATATTTATTTTAAAACTCCAAGCATTTTAACAATCCAAATATATGGAAACTTTTGCTTTTGAACTTCAAACACTTTCAAAAACACAAACACTGGTAAACTTACAAACGTTGTTTTTGAATTCAAGACTTAAACTAAAAATCATACCATACTTATCTAGATTGCGTGTCGGAGCCGTGCACATTTATTACTTGATGTTTGTTGTGATGTCTTACATTTCTGCATACCAAGGTGAGTTTTCATAGCCCCGTTTTACATGCTTTCGATTATTTTCAAACCCACGGGGGAGAATACATTGCACTACATTTTTTTTGTACGATACCAAGTATGTTAAATTCATTACATTGCTTAAGTTACCACATTGCCAATTGAAAGTCCCCATTACTTGAACATGAACCGTTAATCTTTGAAGCGAGGATGAGTGGATAGATCTATCGAGGGTGACGCCTCCATCCGGGTTGGTGAATCC
>BPTQ01000006.1:210959038-210977474 GCA_019973895.1 Chrysanthemum seticuspe
TGAAATGGGTTCATTTAGCTCTCATCAGTAGTTGTTGATGATCTTACATAAAGAAGGGTAAATAGCAAACGTGAGAGTAACCAGGCGTGTCTAGGTATACTTCCCATACTTCTTGAAGGTAATGTCTAAAACCCCCAAAACCAAACACCCGTATAAAGCACGAAAAAGGGTTAACCGTTCGACTCGTTTCTACTAGAAAAAGTATAAAATTAGACCCATTTGGAGACTGTTCTAGGAAAGACCTTTCCAACAACAGTGTGGGGGTTAAATGGACAAAACGTCGCCTTACCTTAAGGACCCCTAACTGACAGTATCGTGGTGTAGTGTCAATATAACTTGCTGGATTTCACAGCAAAATTTTTGTGTAGCAACCTATAAAGTATTTTTGTTAGTCTCATGTTGTAGCCAGGGTTTTTCCAAATGTTTCAACGCTTAAATATATTCCGGATTTGTAACCCTTATATAAATTCGCAACTTTGTAAACCTTTTTGGGACCGATGTTGTACTCTGATTGTTTTTATGAAATATCCAACGATGTGTTTTTAAAACGACACTTTAGGTCGTTCAATATAACTGTGATGTGGTGCTATGACAGTCAATCCCCAGGAATTCCATTCCGCTGCAAAACAGGTAAATTGGGGGTGTGACAACAACCTTTCCAGAAAGGATCTTGTCAGAGGTTTACCCAGATTAAAATATGAAAAAGATCATCTTTGCTCAGCTTGCCAATTGGGAAAAAGCACGAAATATGCCCACAAACCAAAACCCCCAAAATCTGTAATGGAAGTTCTTCATACCCTTCATATGGATCTGTGCGGACCAATGAGAGTGCAAACGATAAATGGGAAGAAATACATTCTAGTAGTTGTTGATGACTACTCTCGATTTACTTGGGTAAAGTTTTTGAGGTCAAAGGATGAAACTCTAGATGTCATCATCAAACTAATCAAACAGCTTTAGGTTCGACTCAACAATACAGTCAGAATTGTTCGAATAGACAATGGCACAGAGTTTGTCAATAAAGACTTAATTCAGTTTTATGAAAGTGTTGGAATCAGTCATCAAAAAAGTGTTCCACGAACTCCTCAACAGAACGGTGTAGTTAAAAGACGAAATCGAACTCTTGTAGAAGCCGCAAGAACAATGCTTATTTATTCGAAGGTTCCAATGTTTCTATGGGCTGAAGCCATTGCCACTGCCTGCTACACCCAAAATCGTTCCCTTATACACACCTCTCATGGAAAAACTCCATATGAACTTGTTCATAAACGAAAACCTGATCTCTCCTACCTTCGTGTGTTTGGTGCTTTGTGCTATCCAACAAATGATGGTCAAGATTTAGGTAAATTAAGAGCAAAGGCAGATATTGGAGATTTTGTTGGTTATGCACCAAACAAGAAGGGTTACCGAATCTACAACAAGAGAACCCGAAATATCATGGAAATAATTCACGTTACGTTCGATGAGCTGACCGGTCAAATGGCTCCTGGACAATCCAGTTCTGGACCCGCACTTCAAAACAGTCCCATTGGTTCATCCCTTGTACCAAACCTCTCTCCAGCAACTCCATATGTACCTCCATCTGAAGATGATTTAAAGAAATTGTTTGATCCTATGTTTGATGAACATTATGAGCCAAGTGCTAATGATGTGTCATCTCCTTCAACAGAGGCTGCTCATATCCCTGTGAATGAAGTCAACCCTTCAGTTTCAATATCATTAAGTCAAGAAGCGCCTGCTGCTGATCACTCAGTCTCATCAACAAATCTTCAATCTTCGAATGTACATCATGGAATTGTTTTTGGCATCAATGAAGAAGTTAATCCCTTTGCTACTCCCGAAGATGCTCCATTTGAAAATATCTTTGCTCCTGAATCATCATCAGAACCATCTTCTTCAAGAGACATCGACTCTGCTACTTCAGTCCCTCAACAACAGCCACATGAACACCTCAGAAAATGGACTCACTATCATCCATTAGACAACATCATTGGAAATCCCTCTCGTCCAGTATCCACACGGAAACAACTTGCAACCGATGCCTTATGGTGCTTCTTCAACTCCGTACTCTCTAAGATCGAACCAAAAGATGTTAAAACCGCCATGAATGAAGACAGCTGGTTCAATGCCATGCAAGAAGAAATTAATGAGTTTGATCGACTTGATGTATGGGAATTAGTACCTGCTCTAGATTGTGCTATGATCATTGCTCTAAAATGGATCTTCAAAGTGAAAATTGATGAGCATGGTGATGTCTTAAAGAACAAGGCTCGATTGGTTGCTAAAGGATACCGTCAAGAGGAGGGTATTGACTTTGAAGAATCATTTGCTCCTGTTGCTCGTATCGAGGCAATCAGAATCTTTTTGGCTAATGCTGCTAGTAAGAACATGGTAGTCTATCAGATGGATGTAAAGACGGCATTTCTGAATGGAGATCTTAAAGAAGTCGTCTACGTCAGCCAACCTGAAGGCTTTGTGAATCCAGAGCATCCTACTCACGTTTATCGCTTGAAGAAGGCTCTGTACGATTTAAAGCAAGCTCCAAGGGCATGGTATGATACGCTATCAAAGTTTCTTCTATCTACCGGTTTCAGCAAAGGAGCAGTTGATCCTACATTGTTCACCAGGAAGTCAGGCAAACATTTAATTCACGTCCAAATTTATGTTGATGATATCATCTTTGCCACGACTGACCCCAATGAGTGTGACCGTTTTTCAAATGAAATGGGTTCTAAATTTCAAATGTCAATGATGGGACAAATGTCATTTTTCTTGGGATTACAAATTTCACAAAGTCCCGGAGGCATTTTCATAAATCAATCTAAATATGCAAATGAGATTTTAAAGAAATTTGGATTCGATTCTAGTGACCCTGTTGACACTCCCATGATTGAACGTACTAAACTAGATGAGGACCACTCAGGGATCATGGTAGACCAAACGAAATATCGTAGTATGATTGGATCCCTGATGTACCTCACAGCTAGTAGACAAGACATCTTGTTCGCAGTTTGCATGTGTGCTAGATACCAGGCTAAGCCTTCTAAAAAGCACCTTGAAGCGGTTAAACGGGTCTTTAGGTATCTCCAAGGAACCATCAATATGGGACTTTGGTACCCGAAGGACACCGGTATGTCACTAACAGCCTATGCAGATGCTGATCATGCAGGATGTCAGGATACTCGTCGAAGCACGTCTGGAGGTGCTCAACTTTTGGGTGATAAGCTTGTGAGCTGGTCTTCAAAGAAGCAAATGAGTACTTCTATTTCCTCTACAGAGGCGGAATACATAGCCATGTCATCTTGTTGTGCTCAAATCCTATGGATGAGATCCCAATTATCTGACTATGGCTTTGAATTCAACAAAATCCCTCTGTACTGTGATAATAAAAGTGATATTGCTCTCTCATGCAACAATGTACAACACTCAAGAGCAAAGCACATCGACATTCGACATCATTTCATCAGGGAGCAAGTTGAAAACGGTGTGGTGGAACTTTACTTTGTGAGGACTGAATACCAGTTAGCAGACATCTTCACCAAAGTTCTTCCTAGAGAACGTTTTGAGTTTATTCTTCCACGACTGGGTCTTAAGAGCCTACAACCAGAAACACTCAAACGTCTTCAAGAGGAAGAAGAGGAGTAAAAGGTTTCCTTCATCTATCCCTTGTAAATATTTTTTCGAAAAACAAAATACAAAATTATAAAACCTTAAAAAAATCAAATAGAAAAATATAAAACTGTCAAAATCCATAAAATTTTGAAAAATTCGAAAAATCTTCAAAAAATATTGTCATTTTGTCATGTTTCTCTCGATTCGATAATATCTACGGCTTGATGTTGTCATTCAAAGAATGACACAGGACTTTAGATGTTGTTCGAATTTTTATTTTTATTATTTTTTTTAAAAATCAAAAAATATTTTTGGGAGAAAGAGAAAAAATGGTTTATTGTCATTTCAGGCAATAACCCGCGTTTCAAAGATAGAACAGAGCCATGCTTTATCTTGGTTTTCAAATTTCTTGCTCTGATTCTTTAAACTAATCCTTACTATCTAATGAAAACTAGTTGTTTTGAAAAATAACTCGGACTCTATTTTTGATAATCATCTGGACTTAAAAGTTTGTCAAAATATCTATCTCTCAATCAACAACATATGTCATTGATTGAGGGGGAGAATGATTTCAATTAAATCAAAATGTTATTTGTCATACAATTTCTTTCAAAAGATAATCATGCATGTTTATTCAATGCAGTTTAAAGTCTCAAAATCCGATCCTTATCAGTTAAAACGTTTTCATACTCAAGTCGCAATTCTCCTTAAAAGCTTTCAAATTTAATTTAAATCTACAGAGATCACAAATCTCAAATGATTTGATAATTGTGATCAGGGGAGAATTTGTGATTTAAATTGGATTTAAACTGATAATTCGGTAAATTGTTTTATAAGGATGTACAAGCTCTCCTTCCCACATGTGCCAAACGATTTCAAATTTTCCATGCACATGTTGAGGGGGAGCATCTATCTTAAACCACAAATATTTGAAACGTGATCAATTTATCTCAATGTGCAGTCTTTTCCTAATATGTGCAAAACATTTTCAAATATCTATGCACATATTGAGGGGGAGCAAGCTTATGAAAACCTCATCCTTCCCCAAAATGCTTTATCTACTTGATTTGATTAGGGAAGTGATGTTGATATTTTTTAGAAAATGGTAATCAAAGAAGTTAATTCTTTCTCTTGCCTCCGTGTGCAAAACGATTTCAAACACTTGATGCACATGTTGAGGGGGAGCTCTTGTTCTAAAAATATCAAAAACAATTCAGGTTGAAAATGCTTTGATAATATATCATAAGTATCTGGATTAATTTTCAAATGGTTTTCAATTGGTTCCAATGGCAGATGAACAATACCAAATAGACCGACCAACTTTACTTTATGTATGGTGATATAAGGATGATAAGGTTAGGTATTTGTTCCCATGATCCGCCAGAACCGGAGGGATCTACCCAGGGACAATCCACTAGATAGTGTAGAAGTCCTTAGGTATATATTGAAAAAAGGAGAAAAATGAGATATGGGAAGAGTGCGGACTGAGACTGAGCTAGTACTGGAATAAACCCAACAAGGTTCTAGCTATGAAGTCTCGGTAAGCATTGAAGGGGTTGAAGAATGAAAAAGAATTGAATGAGAAAAGGGTGAAAACAAATAGCCCTCCAATTATTCAACCTTAGGGCAGATACCAGGTTCAATTCATATGCTACTGGTGGTTACCAAGGTAACATCGGTATTGAAGACAAGACGTCATGGACCCAGTGACGCACTGCACTTCAACTTCCCAAACCACTCAAGTTCCTCTTAAAAGGGCTTGTTTCATTCTCACGGGGAACCGACATTATCTATCGACTTTCTCTTAGATTGTTGATATTGAAAAAGGATACCCTCTCCCTAGTCTCCGATATAGGATCCAAATATGCACAAATTGAGTCTAGAGCCACGAGATCATCAATAAATCTCATTAGGACACTTTCAATGAAGACTCTCTGTTTCACACAATGTGGAAAGAGAGATTATATCTTGAGTCCTACGCATTATCCTTGTGGTATTGCCAGAACATCCGAGTGATATGCAAACATATTCATAATGAAGATGGAAAGCCTTCTGGAGCCAACATCAAACAAGCTCCTGGTAGGTGGCATGTAAGATCTATTCTATAGATCAACCATGTGACAACTGAACAGAAACAATGGGGCGATTCAATCTTTTGAATCAATCCTGGTTCAGGTTATGGATTGACGGATACCTTTGAAAAACCGGTCGTTGTGCTTAAAAACTCTTTTCTTTAGCACTTCGACCGTGTTTGAATATTTCAAATCAAAAGGTGTTTATGATTGATAATTGATTTTCATTAAAACCTTCGTTGTATTGTAAAAACAATTTCTATTGAGTGATACACGATTGTTTTTCAAATCTCTTTTCATCAATCAGTGAATCTCTATTCGCTGGTTCACTCACTCCGTGTTGTCTTCTTTGAGACGTTCTGGTTTGAGAACAGCTAGAGCAGCTGCGAAACCCTGTCAAGAAAATTCTTCGGAATTATACCTGATCACAGGCAGTACTTGTACTGATCAACGGGGAACCGTGGGCCGTGTACCTAAATTCAATGAAAGTGATCAAAGACACTTTCGTGCGCTTTATTGCTAAATGTTTTATGCAGGTACGCCCTACGTTTGCAGCTGATCAGAATGATGCGGTCAATCCATAGCCGCATGCTCACTCAACACATTCATCTCAAAAGAAATCATGATTAGTGCATCAATGACTCTGATTTTTTCACTCCATGCTTCTGCTACGCTGCTGCCAATATCATGAATCAACGAAAGCTTCCGCTACTCTGATGAGAATATATCATGATCCAGAATGTGAGCATGTCGGTCCGTTTGTTACAACATCACATAATACCAACACCACAATGGATTTCTCAGAGATTTTTGTTAGCTGATGATCTCAAAAGCTGGCTCAAAATTATTATCACGTGGATCAGTAAAAGACCTCCACTTGGATTAACCAAACATGCAATAAGAAGAATCAATGACTACGAGCTTCGGAGCAAAGTACTACATCAAGAATGCAAGAACAATCTTTTAATATAATATCTGTTTGTATTCAATGTATGTTTAATGTGTGTTTGAGGTGACCTCCCTTAGGGGGAGATTGTTAGGATTTAGTAAATCCAATTATTAAAGAGTCGGTCACCTCAAGTATATGTAATCGTTAGAAAAATCGTAGTCGTAGATTATTATAAGTTAAGTAGTATTTAGTTTAAGTAACACCGTGGAGGACGGACGGGTCTTTACCCACTGTATGCCTGATCCACAGCCCGATAGGTGGCGATTTATGTAATGACTATAAATACTCTCTACCTCCCAAGGTAGAGAGTTGGAGCTCATAATAAGATTTTTCTTTCTCTCACTAAAGTTCCCAAACCTCTAACTTTCTCTCTCTAAAACTCTTGTGTACGCCTACTTTGCTTATGGTTTGATGTGTATGTGAAATCCAATATGTTACATAACGTAACTTTGTGTCATACATTGCTATATGCCACTTTATTTACTTGACACATACTACATAGTTTAAGTATTTACTATATACTTACCTACCTATACCGACTTTTTCATAGACTATGTCTTACCCCGCTTACTCATACTCATATATACTGGATTGTGATAATCATACTACGTACTGGTTTATAACCTCAGGGTTATGCCTTCCACTACATGAACTATTGTTCAACTTCGAGTTTGAACACCCGCCTCACCCTATGTGAACTTATTAATTGACCTCGAGTTTGGTCACTCATCTTAATCTTTCAAAACAACTCTTAAAAGTATTGGAACATACTATTAGTATAACTGAGCTGAGCATTTCAAAATTCATTGAACCTCGGTGGAATATAGAATGATCACCTATATTCGACCGGGGACAGTGGGACATAGCCTGATCACCTATGTCCGACTCCGAGGTGAATTTTGCAATACTGAGAATAGTTACACTGGAATTATGTTTGAAGTAGTTCTTGCTAAAACTTCGAGTGTTGCAAACTTTTGTGAATACACAAACTTTTCACATAGCAACCTCCTCACTATGCATGTCTATCACGACCTTACCCCATCGTAATAACCTCCACTCCACACCTTATCGATGAATAGGAATTCATCACTAACCATTCGAGGGATGACTCTCCTTCGCTCACTAAGCAAAACCTTTGTAGTAAATCAAACACCTTGCGTTGACACAATAAACAACAAGCATTTTAATGGGATTACTAAGGAACAATCTGATTCATCATCTACAAAATCTGATGTGAGAACACAACTCCTGAACTCACATAGAGGTCATGTAAACTTCCAGCTTGGAACCGATATTTAACAAGTTTTTCTTTACAAAAGCTGAAGTTCTGCAATTTTCTCTACATTCATCAGGTTCTTTTCCGAAAACTTCATCAAAGTCAACAACTTTCTATTTCCACATCCTAAATTGTGTTAGGACAACCTACTGACAAACACGGACACCAGCAATAACTTCCTTAAAAGTTATAACTCCAGACTATTTACGGAGACCAACTATGTAACTCTCTGTTTCTCCCCGTAACTTTTCCGATAAACCTCATCACCAAGTAGGAACTCTATAACTACTTAACGACTTATACTCCATAAATGACCAAACTATACTCTCAACTTTGAGCCTCCGTACTTTGGGTATAAAGTACATCATTAAATCAACCAACGAATTGCAAGTAGCAACCGACACCATCCTTAAAGACAAAACTTAAACCTACTAGGTGATTCACTCAAATCATTTTGATCGCACCCTAGAATATAAAACTTCCGCTGCATTCTGATTTTGTACAATAATATATACAATATATCCTCATGTTTTTGCTTCCTCATCTCGTAACATGAATTGAATGTCGGGACGACATTCAAATAAGGCTAGGAGGCTGTGACAAATGGTAATTTTCCGTACTATTATTTTAATAGTAATAATATTTATTTTATCAGAAAATGCACATCTTATATTTTCTGACATGGATTAGCAAATAAAAATTTAAAAATAAGAAGATATCTCATTTTTCCTGAAAACGAACTCACACGCGTACCGACACCCAAATTAGTGATGGCAATAATTATCTAAATCATGTTCGAGTCCAAAGATGTTTTTGTAATGCTTATATAAAAACACTCACAAAAATGTGTTATATGCATTTTTACTCGTTAGTGTTAACTCGGACACCGCAACTCACTTTTAAACACTACGAGACACAAGACACGAGTCACACAAGTCACTCTCCGTAAAAATTATTAACGGGCTTAGACCCAATCAACAATTATGGACTCCTAAACTAAACCGGACCCTTATTAATTTATATAGGGCTCGTGAAACCCAAACAAACACACCCTCATAAATTACAAGCCCATGTAAACTTTAAATAGATAAAACAAAATATATGTTTTCTTTTTTTTTCCTATTCGTTTCCCCACCACAAACCATGCAACAAATTTGATATTCTTCTTTTTCTATTAGGCGCAAACCAAGGACTTGCATAGCCAAGAAAACAAGGAAAGACCCAAAACAAAAATGTATTCTTCTTCTTCTTCCTTTTTCTTCTTTTCGTGAAAACAAGGAAAGACCCATGATAAAAATGTATTCTTCTTCTTCTTCCTTTTTCTTCTTTTCGTGAAAACAAGGAAAGACCCAAGATAAAAAAAATACAAGAAGTCATGCTCTTGTTCTACTATAAAAGTCACCGTACCTTTAGGCACTTCCCTCACAACTTTCACAAACCACAAACTCCATTTCCACTCTTCCTTAATTCTGTCGAGAAAGAAGAAGGAGAAAGCAAAGTTTCGAGTTCCATTTCCATAAGTAAGAGTTCATTTTGGTTAAGCTCGTTTCGGGTAGTATATCGGGGTACATTCATTCACTCACTCGTTTTCCTTTCCTCACTGTGAGCCTCAACACACTCCTTCCTATTTACTATTTCGTCTCTTTTAAAACCCATGCATGCTAGAATACTTTTTGTGTCTTGTAATGTTGCCTTGTTTCTTTAAAACCATGCTTTTATATCTATACTTGTACACGTACAAGCTTATGATCTATGATAATGGGTTTTTTGGTCTACCCTTTCACTTCGACATGCATACCACTACGCTATGAATTGGTCTTGTTGTTTAAGAAGGCTTGTGTGGTATTTTGAATGCACATAAAATTGAATGGATCGGGTAAAGGTTTTAAACATGTTTTGAAAACTTTTAAAAAGCTTTAACGACTTGTGAAATATATATGAAACGAACCAAGCTTTGGCTCTCGAATGGACTATCTCTTAAATCGTATATATGTATATATGGCTATACGCGTATCATTTGACATAACACCAAGTTACGAGACTCGTTTGCAAGCTTATAGCTTACTTTATCGGGCTTATTTCGTGAAACCAAACCGAGCCTTTTTGGGGCCATAAGGCCTAACCCATGACCCTTTAGCTTATTAATTCGGAATAACGCTTATTCAAGATGTTAATCAAACCATTTTGAAACTGAAAATGAGAAAGGAACACAAAGATAAAACACGCATGCATGCTCAGTTGGATTGAGAAGCATTTAAACTAAAACAAAGCAGTTAATTACTAGTTAAGTACACTTAAACGCCTAGTATAACAAAGGAACCCACCTAGTACAGTTGGTAAACTTTTTGGCACGTGAGGGAAGAGGTCACAAGTTCGAATCCCCTCAATGGCAGTTTACCCTTTTTATTTATTTTACAACTATGGCGATTTGGCAGATTCAACCCCTCAACTTTCAAACAATTATCACTTTCTCTCAACACTCTAATAAATTTTGTAATTTACAATTTTGGCCTCAACTTTGAATACTTTTATATCTTTATCAAGACTTTTATAAGTTTTACAAACTTGTAATAATCTTTACAACATTAGTCCTTCTAAGTTATACACTTAACACTTTTCAACCTAAAACTTTTGGAAGATAATAAATTCATATTATTTTACCACTTTTATTAAATAAATACGTTTAACACATAATTTTTAATGACTCCATCCGCGTAAACCATAAACATTATATTTTCCCACAACTCCGATAAATATATATTGTATATATATTTATACCCCTCGAAACTAAACAAATCTAATAAATACAAATTGATTTGTATTTATTCACACTTTGGCGTACTTGAGCCAGCATTCGAGCCAACTCTTATACGAAGGTTTCATATACATTTTTTTTCACACTTCTTCCGAGAGCCAATACTTACAAAACATTTTGAAACAATTTAAACGTAAGCTCTGCCACACAAGGAACATTAAACACAACCACTCGTAAACACTTAATTTTATATACACACTTTGAGTCGTGAGTACACTTTACTGTAAACTAAGAATTGCCATACTAATTTAGGTGGCGTGTTGGTGCCACACACTGCTACTACTTAACTATTCATTTTGGAGGACTTATTTCTGAGGTGAGTTCGTAGCCCCACTTTTTAACCCGTATTGCTTTGCAAACTTGGGGTGAGAAACATGCTTGATTTTATGGATCATTTAAACAATGCTTTTGTTTATAAAACTATTACGTGTTAGCCTAAGTATTGTATCCCAAATTCATGCCCATTATTGTGTGACTACATTTTGCACGCATCATTTGTTGCGTGACGACATTTTGCACGCTTCATTCATTACGTGACTACATTTTGCACGCTTGACTCATTACGTGACTACATTTTGCACGCTTTATCTGTTGAGCTTAGGTAACATGGAACTTAGTGCAGCGTAGTAGACTTTCGTATAACATTATGCGCTTTATAATTTTAACTCGTAACCTTATTTAGTAGACTTTCGTATAACATTATGCACTTTATAATGTTAACTTGTAACCTTATTTTGTAGACTTTCGTATAACATTATGCACTTTATAATGTTAACTTGTAAACTTATCTAATAGACTTTCGTATAACATTATGCACATTATAATGTTAACTTGTAAACTTGCTAGACTTTCGTATAACATTATGCACCTTATAATGTTAACTCGTAAACTTAATGGTCCAACCATACTGCTTTATGTAAACCTATGAACTCACCAGCTTTATAGCTGACCTTTTTAGCATGTTTTCTCAGGTATCTGATTTTGAAGTGTGACGATATCAAGGCAGGGCTTGGCATGGCATGGTCATAGACTACACTGATGTATTTGGGACCACCTTTTATCAATGGGCCATAATTCCGCAATAATTTAACTTTTGTAAACATTATTATTTCATTAATAAAAATTATTAAACGGGTTTTATAAACCGTTCTTTATTACCTTTGTTATGATGCCAATTGAGTGGCGCCCTCGGGTTTTTGGGGTGTTACACACGGTGTTTAGAAAACCAATCCATGCCAATTACGACATCGAAACTACCTAGTTTGATTGGTAAAAGATCTATGAGGAATGAGTGGTCTTGTAACAGAATAGCAATTACGGATTACGGTGTTGGTTCCTATTATCTTTCTGTCGGCAAGTTCTATCTCATAAGTTGTATCTAAGGCAATTGGGGATATTTCAAGTAATGGTGCAAAGGTAGTAGATACAAAACTCTTATCGGCTCCAGAGTCAAACAAGATTTTTGCAGAATGATTGTTAAGAGAATACGTACCCGTCACAACATCAGGGTTCAACGGCACGTCTCCATCTCCTAGCACGTACGTCCTTGCACGTGCATTCTTCGATTGAGCTGCATTCATCTTTGGGCATTGACTCTTGAAATGACCCTTTTCTCCACATCCATAACAATTCATGTTTGCCACAATGTTTCCCCCTCCAGGGCTTCGGCAATGCTTTCCTTGATGACCTACCTTGTTGCACTTGTCACACTTCACAGTGCAAGGTCCAGAATGGTGAATCAAACATCTGTTACACTGGGGATGTGGTCCGGCATACCCTTTTCCGGCAGTGGGTGCAGCATAAGCTCTTGCGGCTTCTTGTCTTCGGTTTTGCCGATTGTGATGATGGACTGATGGTGATTGGAAGTTGAGCTTTTCCGATCATCAAGCTTTCTTTTGTTGTCACTTGATCCTTGTGCATTTGCAAGCTTCAATATTGGCTCCATAAGGCGGTGTGATACAATGACAACTTCTTCAACAATCTTTGGATTAGAAGCGATGACATCTCCTTCAATGCTCCGGGGTAGACCTTCGATCAAAGCTTCCAAAAGCTTTTCATTGGTAGGGAACAGATGAGGACACATAGCTCTCAGCTCATGGAATCTCTTGAAGTATGTCTTGAGATCATTACCTTTAGCAGCCAAGTGGTAATACTCATCTTCAAGCTTCTTGATCTCAGTTCTCGGGTAATATTGTTTCATTCGCAGTTGTTTCAGATCTGACCATGAAATCTTACAAGCTTCTTCCATTCCAATTGGTTGAGCATGGGCTTTCCACCAAGATAACGCATCTTCTAGCAAAGTTCCAGTTGCAAACTTGACCTTGCAATCATCGGTGCAGTCACTTAGCAGAAATACAGTCTCGGTTCTCTCAAACCAATGAAGTAAACCAATAGCACCTTCAGTGCCCTTGAATAATGTCGGCTTGCAATTCATGAACTCTTTGTAGCTACACTTGCGAGCTATGGAAGACTTACTTTGATTTGTTGGAGTGTTAGTTTCATTTGACCTTTGCCATTTCAACAAGACGTGCGGCTTCTGCGACACGAGTTGCTTCAGCTAAACGAGCAGTTTTGGCCTCACGTGCTGCTTGGGCAACATGCTCAGTTTCAGCTTCTCGAGCAATCTCCGCTTATCGGGCAATCTCAGCTTCTCTTGCAATTTCAGCCTCTCTTGCAATCTCAGCTTGTCTTGCAATTTCGGCTTCTCTTGCAGCAACTTCAGCTTCACGTGCCTCTTGGGCAATTCGTTCAGCTTCAGCAATACGTTCAGCTTCGGCTCTAGCAGTGTCAGCGGCATGCTGAGCTATATCAGCGCTAACGCTTTCAGCGACCATTTTTTGAACTGTTACGGGTGTGATAGTGGATGAGGTAGCTTTCTTCTTGACCATTTTTCTAAAATTACCAAGAAATAAACACCAAGATTAAGAAATCATCGATGATAATAAAAGTGATTACACATTATAAATATCATAATAGTCAAGATCACCACTTTAAATCAATGATATGATATCGTTATGAATAGCAATAAGTGAATCATGATTTTTCTCAACAAAATCATAACATATATATAAGGACATAATGATCGGTTCGGCATACATTACCGATGAATAATATCACAACACAAGAATATAAGAAATACAACCATATGATACATAGAATACATCATTACATAGTAATTGTTCACAACCCTAGGTTACAAGATCATAATTCTTGTTCCATAGTTACAAACCAAAAGGATACAAGTCTTAATGCCTCATATGGCGGCTTTATGATACATACTACAATAAAGATGACTAGAATCTACGCATCTCCCGATGAAGTCTTTGAGAACTATGATGATATCGAGATGTATGCTTCCAAATCTAAGAATTATAGTGGCTCTACTAGAGATTTCAAGGTGCAAGGACGCAAGAAGAATTAGTTTATGTTTTCTTTTGTGTTTCTTGGTGTTAAGTAGCTTTGTTTAGCTTAGTTTATTTATAAGTTGCAACATGTATTGGTGCATGTCTATTGACCTTTAGGGCTGAGATGGGGGACTCACTCCCATCCTTTGTACTTCAACATTTTTGGTGTAATGTATTTTGCCAGGGTGAAAAATCCCTTTTACCAAAAAAATCTCCCGATGCGTCATCATGACGACGGCGAATCTCCTCAACCGTGGCTGTCAAATCTCGGATCTGCTGCTCACGTGCTCGATCTCTCGCCTCGAGGTCATCAATCCTCTGCTCTAGGATAGCAGTGTGAGCATGAGCGGATGCAAGCTCGTGATGCAAGTCTCTCTCTCGGCCTAAGGCAGTGTCTCTCAAAGTACTCGCATCTCGAACAGTAGTCTCAAGCCTCTAGGTCAATCTGGTCACGGCCTCTCTTGCCTCCACAATCTGGGCACTCATCATGTCGAAAACAATCTCAATAGAGCAGCGACCTATCACGAGGTTCTCGACCTCCTCCTCCAAGCTCTCTATCCTAACTAGTAGGATCTCATCATAATGCTCCAGGAGCTCACTCAACTAGTCCTCGTGTCTAACGAGTCTCATAGCCAATAGAGGAATGGTGTGGTGTACAGGCTCACTGGTAACAGGCAGAACTAGATCTGGTGCAGTGGTTAAGCTCTCTCCAAGCTCGAATAAACTAGGTGCTCCCTCCTCTTCTCTCCAACGATGAAGTAGTGGTATCAAGAATGACCATCGCCTAGCACCGGCCTTCTTCCTAGGTCCGGTCTCAACGCCCACTTGAGTAGGCATGTCAGGATCAGATAGTTTGTGGATAGCACTTAATGCAAAGCGGTAAGGATGGCTCACTGAAAGTGTCCAATGGAGGTTATGTTGTAGGCGGTGATGAAACAGGAACAGTGGTAGTCTGATGGTAGAATACAGTAGGTGGGTGGTGGTGAAGTAGCAGTAGGTGGAACAGTAGGTGAAACTGGTGATGACTGAGTAGATGGTGACTGAGCTGATGGTATCACATGAGTCATAGTGATGGATCGCACACGCTTCCTAGCTGTGTGTTTGAAGATAGTACCCTTAGGATGCAGTCTATAAGGCACTCCAAACGGCTCAGGCTCATAAGGCTTAAGAACACGGATCCTACATCGACGACGACGGATCAGTAGAGAGGATGATACTGAAGAGTCTGATGAAGCAGAATCAGTGCTCTCAGATGAATTGGATGATCCATCATCCACAGCGACATCTGAAGCAGGTAGCCATTGTTGTGACTCGTAATACTGATCTAAGGTCATAGTAGCAAAAGCATTATGCTCTTGAGAGCGAGCAATCATAGCTGGAACAGTAGGAGTTCGGGCAACTTCGCCTTCCTCGAAAGGCTTAGTCTCGTCCAAAACAGTGGCTGGTATGACTGGACTGGGATGAGCTGGCAAATTGACAGTCGTAGAGGACATAGTGTCTTCCATCTCAGTGTCTGAGGACAGAACAACCGGGTGGGAAGCAGACATAGTACTGTAACAACCCATAAAATAATCATGTAAGTAAAATGCCAAATAGTATGATTAACAAGATTTTAGTTAGTTGCGCACATCTGTCAAGAAAATCTCCATTCCTAACTAAAATGAATGCAATTTACTTATGATCTAGTGATGCATCAATCCTAATGCATAGAGCGGTCACGGAAGGGCATAAGGCAGTGGTGTAAAATAGTCCTGTTAGGTCACCATGTTTGTAACACAAGCATCAATATGAAGAAATATAGAGAAGAAAGGATCGGATGAACACGAGCACACTTATGCGTAAGAAATGAAAGAAAGATTATGCTTAGGATAAATGTGAAAGTGAATAACCAACCTTTTAAGGAAGGTTTACAAGGCTATTTATAGAAGAGGGAGCTAGGGCAACACTCCTAGTCCCTTCCTTTCCTTATTGGATATGGGCCAAGACTTATGGGCTTTCTATATAAGCCTTGCCTTTAATACTAACTGTCACACCCCCAAAATATCGCAGCGGAACGATAGTGTCATTGGGGTATAACGTCATAGCACAAAGTATGGATACAGAAAACGACCTCTATAATGAGACGTTTTGAAAAGTTTACCATTCGATAAATAAGTTAAAGTTTACACGGCAAGAAATCACAAGGTTTGATAATACATAAAGAGTTTACAAAACATGTCGAATGGTAATTGTTAAAAGCCCAAGACTCCAAAGTATGCCATGCGACCCAAAAGCTCCATGAAATGCTAACACCTTAAGACCTGAGATAAACATGCTAAAAAGTGTAAACACAAAGGTTGGTGAGTTCATAAGTTTGTAACAAAATGATTTGAAATACTTTGAGAAATGTTCGCACAGCAAAGGCATTGTAAATCCACTCAGTTCCAAGTTCCGCCCATACAAAACTTGCAACCTGTGTGTTCACAACCCATTGCCTAAAGTAGAATGACAATCATGAATATGCGCATTAAAGTAGTTAAAAATATTAATGTCACCACAAGGGTCTTCCAACAACTCGTGTTGGGATGTTCCTCCAACGCTCACGTTGGGATGTATCCATAAAATGGCCTTCCAACATATAAATGTCAGGATGTTCCTCCAACGACTCACGTTGGGCTGTATCCAAATAATTGGCCTTCCAACATATAAATGTCAGGATGTTTGTTTAAGTCTAAATCACTACACGCACCAAGTCTAGAGTATATGTAAGGTTGTTTGGCAAAAGAGTTTAAATGTTATGATAAATAAGCATGTATCTCGCCCCAAATAGTTTATAGGAATTTAAACGAGTAAAAGTGGGGTATGAACTCACCTGGTGTGATTGATATGCTAACAAAATGAAGTGCACGAAAGTGAGGCTCGGAAACTATCCGCGACCTAAAATGAATGTTATGACTTGAGTTATGATATGTTGTCGTGAATGCATGATTTGAAAACGTATCACCCGATATGCTACTTGAAAACTAGTTATATAAAAATATTGTTACTTGAATGTGTGACGGTTCCATGTCAAAAATAATTACTTTTGAGCTAATGATAAAAATGTAGTTAAAACTACGTAACGGTTTTAGTAATTGAAAAATCAGTTTACGTCGGACTTGACGTAATATATACATAGGAAAAACTAACTCGTTTTTAAGGTCCGTTTCCCCCGAAACGTCCGTTTAGGCCCTCAAAAACCTTGATTAAAATCCTGACAGCTTACTAACGCTGTGAATAGTGTTTTCAGCACGTTTTTGACTCAAAGTTCGGTTAACCATAACTCACTCGTTTTAAGTCCGTTTTTCAAGTTCTTTATATCCACGCGAAGGTAATTAAGTGTACTAATATATTTTTAAACTTTGGAGATTTCACAGAAAGTTTAAGGCTACTGTTTGGTCAGTTAAAACTCGGACTGTATAAACATTTTCCGGAAAATGGTAGTTTTTAAATCGTAACTTGAAAACCACGTATCTTTTTCGTTATAACTCCGTTTTAGTCCGTTCAAAAGGCCACGTTCATAGCTAAAAATCTATTTTCTAAAACTTTAATAAAACTTATAAAAATGAATAACTTTTCGGAAAAATTATAAATTTCGACAGCGCTTCCGCGCTTATTTTAAACTTACCATTTTTATCTATTTGATTAACCACAACTTCACTACAAAAATCCCTTAATCTACTCATCACCAATCCTACTAGTAAAACAACTTCATTTGATCATACCCAAAATAAATATTCATTGTGAGGCTAAAAATATATATACAAACTTAAATAAACATATATAAAATTTATGTAACCATTTTCTCTAAAAACCACAACTAGACTTTGATGATCCATTTTTCAAACTTATCATTTTTATAAACTTCTAACTAGGACATACTTGTTATAAAAATTAATAGGACACATATGGGTGATAACATTTGATAAACATGAATAAAAACTACAACTTGAGCAAATATGATCATATGGACTTCATGAAAATGTATGAAAAATATATGAAAAAGTAAGAGATGAAGTTTTATGCTTACAAATTGCTATGATGAGGTGATTAGAACAAGGATTAAGCTTAGACACCCTAGGTTTTTATTTCAAAACCTAAACAAAGAGTGTATCTAGGTTGTGTAGAACTTGATTAGAAAAATTTTGATGATCACCTCCTTGCTCTCCTATGGTGGCCGAATATTTGAGAAGAGAAAGAGGAAGAGAAACTTTGATCTTCACACTTTGAATTATTGATGTGTGTGTAAAAAAAAAGTCTTGGAGTGTATACTAATATAAGTAAGAAATA
>BPTQ01000006.1:210983041-211168024 GCA_019973895.1 Chrysanthemum seticuspe
ATTTTTATTATAAAAATCAAATGGATCACAAAATTTAAATAAAACATATATTTAACAATTTACATATAATAATGCTGCCAAAAGAATTTTTGATGTGCTAATAATAATATAGTGAGTTTAAAACGTTCTTTTCATAAAAATATTTAAAATACTGGATTTATATAAAATAGAACTGGGCACTTTTAAATAAAAATAGATTGCGATGGAATTAATAAGTTTACACATATGTTGAATGATTATAATGAATTGTTATGATGTTCAATGTTGAATAAAAATGAATTGATAGAAATAAAAAAAAGTCTTGGAGTGTATACTAATATAAGTAAGAAATATCTAGCAAGATCTCTAGTGTATCTTGCATTTAATAATACATACATATATGTAAATATATATATATTTTTGTTATGTAAGTAAATGTGTAAGTAAAGATAGTTAAGTAAAAATAAGTTGTAACTTGTAGTATTGTTAAGTAATATTAGTAAGTTGTATACACATTTGAATAATTAAGGTAGCGTTAGATAAAAATAAATTTTCACGGGTCAAGATAAAATATATTTAGGTCATAAAATTTATAAAAATACTTTTCTTGCAAAATTTGAGTGATATAATAATAATCGTGTAGTTTTTAAGAAAACCGTCGTAATAATATACATTTAACAATTTATATACAAAATAAATTTAAAACACTAGGTAAACTAAAAATATTATTTTTAAATCTTAATATGAGTATTTAAATATATAGGAATGATTTTTGGAAGTGTTGAATCGATTGTTCAAAATAATTAATTACGCGATAGCGTTTATTTTATATGAAATTTACGCGTTTAATGTGAAATAAAAAAAATCATGAATGAACCGTTATGAAATGATGAATATGGAGTATGAGGAATGACCGGAATTTGAGAATTGTGACACTAACATAATAGCCTAATTAAGCTAACTATTACATATTAATTACTAACACTTGTAATCTAGTTTAGGAGTGATTCCAACAATCTCCCCCTAAGTGTTGGTGATTAATGATTTCAGTGATAACGTTGTAGGTGCTGATGTAATAGTAGCTTCGACATCTTCTGACATTCTTATTTCTTGTGAGAAGATGTGTCTTGATTCCAACAATCTCCCCAGTGTAGGGATCTTGTTTACTTTGAAGTTTTTCAGCTTTGACGTCTTCGTTATCTTTGTTCTTTGTGATGGTAGTGATAGTATGTTATGGTTATCTGCATCTGGTCCGCTTCGTTGCTCCAGTGTCTCCACGTCTTTCTCCAACATGCTCACACGTTCATATGATAGTGAATTCCAGATGTGAAGTAGTTCTCGAGTCTTTATAACTTTGTAGATTCTTTGATTTGTTGAAGAATCATTGTGACTTTGTGTTGCCTTTGAAATTTGAGAGAACTTCTTTGTGTTGGTATGAGCATGTGAAGAATCGGCACGATCTTTTCCACCTACGAGCATCCATAAGAAGAAAACATAAAAACTTGGGTTAGAAATAGTCCAGCGCTTATAAGTTTGAACTTCGAGTGTGTTTACAGCATAGTGTGAAAACACGACTCTAATTCTCACAAAGGTTGTTCCTGAACTGGATTCCCACAAGTGAGATAATGCGATGTACCAAAGTACACCTACAGTTCAGGTAAGTCGCTGAGGTACACCGAAGCATCACCCCACGACTGTAGACCGTTTGAGACACACTAAGCGTAACCCACAAAGAGTTACCGAAGTGACCTGCTGTCAGGGCTGTTGATGTTGACCCTGGCAGGAGTTTCCATTCAATCACTGAGGATCACAGTTGTGAACCCCTCATAAATGTTCTCGACAGATTGCTAAGATATGTGTAAGACTCGATAATGGATCACTTGCGTCCTTAATGTTGAACGACAAGTGACGAAATGTCAAGTGTACCTAAGAGATATTTTGATGAATCTCGTGGCTCTAGACTCAATAGTGCGCATTGGTTTTCCTGAGCGGAGACTAGGGAGAGGGTCTCCTTCTTCAATACCAGCAATCTCTAAGAGAAAGCCGATAGTTTACGTAGGGTTCCCTGTGAGAATGAAACAAGCTTCTGTTGAGAGAAACTTGAGTGGCTAAGAAGGTTTAGTGCATACGTCACTGGGTCCATGAAGACTTTGATCTTCAATACCGGTGTCATCTAGTGACAACCAGTAGCTTATGAATTGAACCCGGTGTCTGCCCTAAGTTGAATAATCTGGAGGGCTATTTATTTTCACCCTTTTATTTACTTTTCTTTTTAATTCTTCAACTCCTTCTTTCTCCTATTCTCATATTCTCCTTTTTATAATCATACCTAAGGACTTCTAATTCTAACTATTGGTGGTGTCCTTGGGTAGATCCCTCCGGCTCTGGCGGATCATATGACGGTTATTCCTAACCTTAGTCACCTTATAACTCCATGACTAACCTATGTTGCCATAAAACCATTATCTTGAAAATCTCTCAAAGTGGTTATGAGTAAAAGCATTTTGTACCACTGTGAGAGTTTAGAATATTGCAGAAACACTCCCCCTCCACACGTGCTTAAGTATTTTGACAGAAATCTGCACGGTGAGATGAGAGCGCGCACTTTTGAATTGATCAACTCAAGATAGACAATCCCCCGCGAGACATGGTTACGTTGCATAGTTAAAGAGTTACATTGTCAGCTTTTAGGTGACAACTAGCTCTAATAACTACGTTGAAGGTGTGGAAAAACCTCTAAAGGTTGTCAAACCCGTCAAAGTTCATGTCTACCAAGAGTTTCTCGAATGGTACATTCTACTCGGACAAGTCCTTTGCGAGACACGTTTACATCACCAGCGAACTAGCTTGAAATTATTACCCGTCCCGGACAAGTCTTTTTGAGTTACTAACATTTAAGATCTCGTCAATTCATTGGTTAAGTCTTTGTCACGACAATTCATTAGCAATTCACAACATATTTCTTATCACATAATTTTTCTCCCCCTCAAAAATGGCATATAAATGTTATTTTTGATGAAATTTTGATATCGTATATGTCCATTTCGAGTTTTATGGGAAGATAACCACGAAGAACAATTTTGTGAACAAGGTTTTTAAAGCAAATACTCCCCCTCAACAAGTGATATTTACTTTTGAGGTTTTGAAAAACATAAGGGGAAGTACTTGTCCTTTTGAGCAAAACTTTGAAAGTGAAAGTTTTGATTAGTTTTACTCAAAAGTAAGAAACTTTCGCTCCTTTTATAAGGATTGTGGCACTGATGCGTACCACAGGGTCCTGTCATGACAAGTACGGGTTGTACACTGTTATGTGTGCACAAGCCATTGACAGAATAAAATCACACATCCAAAATATGACAAGGAAACAAATCAAGGGGTACCAAGGGTCTCAGGTATTCCAACAATAACACCAGGAATGCGTTCTGGACGTTGGTAGCCCGTAAGAGATATGCTTGGACGACCGCCTACGAAACTCTCCAAAGTTCTGATCTGATCCCTTCTGAACAACCTTTCATCAATTCGCATGATGATCCTCTTTACATCCCTTTTATCCCTCGAATTCCATCTCTTCGGTGACCCTATGCCGTCATGTATCTCCTTTAACCGATAAGCTAAACCGTCCCTGACTTTCTTCAATGTGTGATCCCCAAACTTGTGTAGCTCTTTGCACGCCATGAAGCAATTATGGTGTAGTTCACTTCTGTAGACTACCCCAAATGGTTTCTTGATAAGGGTGTACTGAGCAAGTTGGTTTATGTCGGGAAGGTCGAGCTGAGGTTTTGTGAGGTTTACACATTTCTGATAAGATTCCACGGCAAGTTGAATGTCTTCTACACGTTCTTGGATTACGATGCTTCTGATGAAGATAAGCAGTGACTTGATGTACTCGCGTTGGATTGTTGTAGAGAATTGTCGCATTCGTCCTTGTACCTTCGCAAGATACATATCTTCAATGTCGTTTAGAGACAATCTCAGAAAATCCGCTTCACAGAAGTCATATTCCTCTTCGTCTTGTCGTTTGACCACAATTTTCTTAAGGAATGTGTAGTCCCACTTTGACGACAAGGAAACATGCTGAATAGCAACGATCCGTTTATCACTAAACACTTCCTTTTTGGACTTAAGAACCTGGCAGCTTTTGTAGTAGATTCTTCGGCGTTCAGGCCAATGATGAATCCCATACAATGCATCGAGGTCATACTTGTCCACTTTGTCAGCAAACATGTGGGTGGCGTCTTCCTCAATGGCTATGTTGTTGGAGTATATTGCTGCCGGTAATGGGAGTGTGAGTAATGTGCGTATTTCTTGGAGACATCGTTGCCGTGTAGAAGAAACTCTAGGTCGTTGTTGAAGAAATAGCGGAATGGCATCTTGGGTTGATCCGGTCGGCCAATGGTAGGTAGAGGTTTGGTCCAGTCAGTGTAGTATGGAGCTTTGCCTGGTCTTGTGAAGTCGATGTTAGCTTCAGGGTTGAGCCAATCGATGTTGTTTGACATGGCTCGTGCAATGTTGTCGAGATGATATTCGACTTCAATTGCACTTTCTGAGCTGTCTTTAAGCAGTTGGAAAGCATCATTCTTCATTCGCCTTAGCTCTGCCTTTATCATCTTCTTCACTTTGAAATTTTCTTGAATCAGCTTCACATGCTCCATGGTACGGCAATCTACCATTTCTTGACCTTCTGGTAATGAGGGGGTAGCATCAACAAGTCTAGAAAACCAGTCGTATTCTTCTGTTGTATCATCATCTAGCCATGAGACAACAGAGGTCTTCGTCTTATTTTTCTTTGGCTTTGATGATGACTCTGGTTTCTTTGTTGTGGCAGAAGAGGTGGGTTGTTGTTGGGGCTCAGGGATCTCTTCATCATCACCACCAGTGTATTCGAAATGATCACCGGTTTTCTCTGTTTGGGGTGGTAACTCAGAATCCTGAGGTTTCTCAGTAGCAGCAGAACGTGGAGGAGATCTTCTGTCGGTGGAGCTCCTTTGGGGTAGTGGTGGCATAGAGGATTAATCATCATTCTTCTTCTTTCGTTTTGCCTCAGAATCCTTATCCGCATCATCATCGTCTCTTGGACACTTAGCCTTTTCAACTGTCGCTTTGCATGAAGTTTTTAGTTGAAATTCCAGCAATGCCTCAAAAAGTTTAGCTTCATCAGGATTAAACGTTGCAGATCGTTCAGACATTTGTAGCACAAGCTTGGAGATCAACTCTGCATCAGAGACAACCTTAGGCTCAATTGGATTTATTTGCATTGCTACCGGTGTAGATTGCATTGTTTGCTTAACCAATTGCATGAGATTTGGATAGAGTTGTCTGGTGAACATCTCTCTAGTTATGCCAGGGACAGTGTCGATGAGAAACTTGTGAGTGTATTCTCTGATCGTCTTCTCCATTTCCCTTATGATATCTCTATTCAGAAATTGTTGCAGTTGTTCCCTTTCATCTGAAAACTCGTCTATCACTTCTTGAATCCAATTAACTCTGTCGGCTAGTAGATTAAGTTTCTTGTTGACCACATTTTTCTTCCTTACTTGCCTGAGAGCTTTGACAATCTTTGTTTTAGCACGTGATATCCAAGTATCGGTCGGTTTCTTTACCGATCTGGATGCGGATCTGGTGGTGCCTTTGGATGGTGGTGGAGATGAGTGAGAAGATGAGTCTGACGATGACGATTCATGAGGAGGCTCAGGGTCCTTTGGTGGCTCAGAAGTTTGTTCCTTGCTTCGTACGGGACTATCAAGAATGTAATCATTGGCTTCCTTTTCCGCTTGAGCCTTTTCTTGTTCCTTAACCCTAGCTTCTTCATCTGCTTGAGCTTGAGCTTCTTTTTCTGCTTTATCTTTAGATGCAGCCTCAACATCTTCATCAGGAATTTTCTCAGACTTCTCCATTTCTGGTTCCTCAAAGTCATAGATGATAGAATCCTCTAGTTGCTTATGTTCTGATTCGTGGGTGGTGGTACCAGTTTCCTTATCAGGGTTGATTAACCGCATCAAAAACTGGTGTGGTTAGAGCAACACCACTTGACCCTCCGGGGCCACAAGTTTGTTGTTGTTCGAACTCTTTAGCAACATGTTGGAGTCTGAGGTTCTTAAGCTTCTTTCTGTAGTCTCTGTCTTCATCCAGTGGTTCTTCTTCTGAGCTCTCTTCTTCTTGCTCAAGCACTGGAGTTTTCCATTTGTCAGACTTGGGACTGAGAGGTTTTGCAACTGTTAGAGTATCATTTGTTGCAGATTCCGAGTAGATAACCTCTTCATCTTTATCGGTATCCTCTGAGTTCTCGTCCATCAGTTTGGGTTCCGGTTTAGGATTAGGAATAGCAACCGTTGATGGTACTTTCCTTTTTCTAGAGGGATTCCTCTTTGGATACTTGAGGGGACTTCCAGTGCTTATAACACTTCCAGCACTGCCTCTCCTGGTCTTCCTAACAGGTGTACCAGAAGAATTAACATCAATGAAACCTACTTTGCATGCTTCAACTGCTACCAGATATTGTTTGTACGATTGAATTCCTTTGATAACATCATAAAGAAGATAATTTGGCAACACTACACCCTGTTTCTTCGTGGTTGATTCTTTGAATCTTACCATGTTGAGTGTGGGTTCAAGTAGCACTGAGTGATGGTTGGGGTCTTCAAGTCTTTGGGGAATATCTGGATTGGTTTCAAGAATCCTTTTGATCAACAATTTTGTGTATCTGACATAAGGGATCTTGGAGCCAGGCCTTTTCAGGTAAGTCATCATGTCGTCCCATATCATAGCTGCAAATTCGATGTGTTTCATGTTGACCATGCCCCAAAAGATTTGAAGTTCCATGAGCTTCGGATGCTCATAGCCACTGTCACGTCCGGAAATGGATTTAGCAATCATAATGTAGAGTGTTCTCCATGGTTGAGGAATATTTTTGAGATCTACTGAGGAGTGTTTTGTGATAACTCCAGCAGCTTCATCATAGCCGATGTCGACCATGAATTGGAGAACGACCTCTTCCGTAGGAGTTGCAGAGAACTCAGTAGGCTCGATGGTTGGAAGAAGAAGAACAGCCCTTAAATCTGCAGGAGTGATGGTGACTTGTTTGTGGTTAAGCGTCACCGTCACATCACTTTGACCTTTGACCTTTTGTATTGTGTGCCAGAATTGGTAAACATAGATCTCCGGCACAGTAGCAGAATTTGTGAGCATGTTCTGGTATGGGTGAGTCTTTAGAATATCCACCGCAATCTGACAAGAAGACTCAGAGCAAGTGAAGTTGTGAAAATCAACTCTGAGGTTGTTCTTCCCAATGTTCATAGTGTAACCGTTGGGGAAGATGTCTTCCATTGAGAGAACATTTGGTGTATCAACATTTTCCATTTGGACGTCCATATCGTGATCTGAAAGATATTTAGCCAAAAGAACCAACATATCGAAAGACATTACGTTAGTCAAAAGTTGATTTTACTGTCTAATTACTGAATAAGTTATGTTGATGAATGTTACGAGTTCAATGTCACTTGTTTGTCCAATAGTCCAAGGTAGTCGTGAAAAGTATCGTGAATTTATTAACTTTTAGTTTTGAAGTCCAAATTTTCACATGTTATCACAACATATTTACCATTTAAGCTTATTAGTGACATTTTGGTTTCGTGACGTTATGATTTATTTGTTTACAAGTTTGTACGCGTAACAATTCACAATTTTGGTTAAAAGTTAGGCATAGGCGTAGGATTTGCAAGCTTATGCGTAAACAGTATATCATACGCGTAGGCATAAGCTTATGCGTAGGATCTTGACTTACGCGTAAGAAATGTTACGCGTAGGAAAAGAGAGCCTTAGGCATAGAGCTTACGCGTAAGCGTATATGGGAGCTTACACGTAAGGTTTACTCGTAAGAGTGAACCTTATGCGTAGGCCTCACTGTTTACGCATATCCTTCACAAGATACACGTAGTTCCTCTGTAGAACCTTACGCGTAAAGTTTACGCGTAAGATTACTCTTACGTGTAACTTTCTACGCGTAAGATGATCCTTATGCGTAGAAGTCCATGTTAACCTTGAATCTGAATTTTTCACGCGTAATAACCTGAAACAAATGCATCATAACTCATTCATTAACATATTATCCAATCCCTTTTATCCACTCATGTTATCACATTCAAACATAGTTACGCGTAAGAATTCTTATGCGTAAACCTTAAACCCTAGGGTTTAATTCTTACGAATAAGAATTCTAGCCATGGAAATGACACCAAATTGTGGGATAACTTAGAGGCCTAATGATACATTTCCAACAAGTTTTAACACCTAAAGTCACATGAATCAAGAACCCCCATTTCTAACGAGTATAAACCCTAAATTTCAATTTCTCACAAATTTATGTATCTGGGCATGATTCATGGGTGGTTTAGAACAATTAAACATGTATCAAACTTAATACAACCAACCAATTATCCAGAAATGTACTCACAAGAAAACACCCAATTTGTACTTATAAACCCTAATTTGAAAAATGATTAATTGTTGTTTCTGGGTGGATTTGATTGATAGAAATGATTATGACATATGATTTTGAACATTTTACCACCATTTTTATCATCACAAACACACAAGTGATGATTTTGTGTTCATACGCATATGCATAGAACACAAAAATCATCCAAACACAAAATCCAGCCGTTGGATGTTAATGAAATTAAAAACCTATGTTTGTAAACATGTTAAGATCATGAAACCACTTACAAATCAGGAGTTTAAAGCACGGATTTGAGTATTCAATCTTATGCGTGGGATGGGTTAGATGAGATATTAAATGTAATAATTTAATGTTTTTGAAAAAGTTGGTGAGGAGTTTTGTTAAAAATTAGTTTAGAATTTTGACAATTTAAGTCCCTCCACCTTAACCATTTTCATCCACAGCCCATAAGTTCCATTTTAGTTACGTAAAGCATTATTTTTTGGAAAGAAACTTGACGACGCTCCCCCTTGACTTAAGAAATAATGAAATTTTATAAATTTGAGTCCGAGGAGAGTCAGTAAACCAGAAATGTGACCACCATTAACAAAGAAACACCCGGAATAAGGTAACATGCAAGTACAAGGTTTTATGAAACTGAAAAATATTTACTTTCTCCCCCTCAACACTTGATCGAGAAATTACTGAATTTTGAAAGAGTAAAGTGTTGACGGAAGATTTGTACTAGCCATGTGAAAAGAAATATATATAGAAGAATATTTTTGTAGTTTTATCAGATTTTATATTTTTGTATTTTGTTTTTGAAAATATTTACAAAAGAGGTTGTTGGGAATAATTCGTTACCACGGATAGTATGTGGTTTACACTGCTCGGTTTAACACTAGCAGTGGAAACGTATTCCCACTGCTAGAACATTATTACCACTGCTATTGTTTATGTGAAGTTTAACGCGTCTAGATAAGTATAGAATAGATCTTGTGTATATTTTATTATGTTAGCTTTATACTTATCTTGTAAAGGACTCCTTGTTGTATAAAACGAGGTCCTAGGTCATTGTCTTAGGTACTTGTAATTACCTATGTATTACTCACAAGAGCTTCAAGGTGTAACCCTAGTGATAAGCTAAGATCACTCGTATTATTCATCAATAATATTGGAGCTTAAGTTTTGTGTTTAATCTGTGTTTATATACATAACATCATTTAATCCATCTTCTAAGTATTACTAAGTAAATTCCGCGTGCTTAATAATATCATACAAAATATCATTGACACAAGGAGTGTGTCCAGATCCATCAAGTGGTATCAGAGCGAAGGTTCTGATATTTTGTTTTAGAAGATCCAAGGAATAAGCTTAACCTACTCACTCAATTCAATGGAGATGGAAAACAACCAATCAAACTCTTCTTCTACACCAAGGCTACCTAAGCTCAAACTTAATGAGTTTGAGATGTGGAGGATACTGATAGAGTAATACTTTCTCATTCAGGACTATGCTCTATGGGAGATCATTCAAACTGGTGATTCTTTCAAGCCTGTGACTAGTAATGTGAAGGTTGGTGACACAGATGTTGTGAAGGTTTCTGTGCCTGAATCTAGTATTGAAAAGGCTTGCAAGAAGAATGATCTTAAAGCTAGAAGTTTGCTGCTGATGACTCTTCCTAGAGACCAGATCATTGCATTCAGCAAGTTCAAGATTGCTAAAGAACTGTTTGAAGAGATTTGCTCAGTGTTTGGTGGTAATGATGCTACTAAGAAGACACAAAAGACATTATTGAAGCAAAGTTATGAAAACTTATCTGCTTCAAGTAATGACTCACTTGATAGCATCTTCACCAAACTTCAGAAGATTGTAACACAGCTGACTGTGTTTGGCATTGAGGTAGAAAAGGAAGACCTCAATTTGAAGTTTCTAAGAAGTTTGCCTTCAGAGTTTCAAACCAATGTTACTGTCTGGGAAAACAAATCAGACATAGAAACAATGAAGCTCAATGACCTTTACAACAACTTCAAGCTTATTGAGCAAAGGTTAAAGAAGGCAGGGAAGCTTGCTACAAGCTCTAGTAGCTTGGCATTGTTGTCAACCTCTGTTGACAGTGATGATTCTGAAGATGAAAGTGATGACGATATTGCCACTGCAGGTTCTAAAGTTTCCACTGGTAATGTTAATGTTACCACTGCAGGTTCAAAGAAGAAGGTTGCTAGTATTGGAGATCCTACCTTTTATGCTTTTATCTCCACACAAGTTGATGGCTCTGTCTTAACTCATGAAGACATAGAGCAAATTGATGAAGATGACTTGGAGGAGATGGATATAAAATGGCAGATAGCTCTTCTTAGCATGAGGGCTAAGAAATTTTACAAGAAGACTGGCAAACCTATCCACATTAATGGTGATGATACTGCAGGATTTGACAAGAAGAAAGTGGAGTGCTTTAACTGCCACAAGTTTGGACATTTTGCTAGAGAATGTAGAAGACCAAAGACCAAGGACAACAGGTCTACTTGGTACAAGCAAAAGAAGGGACCAACTGTGGAAGAACCAAAGGCAATGTTGGCTATTGATGGTGTGAGCTATGATTGGAGTTTCATGGCTGATGAACAAGAAGAAGAACATTCAGATGCTGCTCTTGTTGCTACTGAATTTGCTCTCATGGCTTTCTCTGATTCTGAGGTACAAAACTTTGATAGTTGTTCTAAAACATGTAGGGCTGCTAAAGAAGTTGAAAGACTTAATGATTTGTACTCTAATGAAAGGCAAGAATTATATACTGCTAATTATACTGTGGCTAATCTTAGGAGAGCTATGGCAGTATTAGAAAAGCAAATAGAGCACTATCAGGCAAATGAGTCAAATTATAATGATGATATGATTCTTCTTAGGAGAGAGGTAGAACATACAACTGCTGTGAATGAAGCATACCAAAAGGAGCTTGAAAAACTCCAAAAGAAAATTGAAAATGTCAATTTAACTGTAGACACATGTTATCATCAGTCTAAGTCAATTGATAAAATTTGGAGTGCTCAAATATATAATAAAGCTAAGTCTGGTATGGGTTATAATACTGTGCCTCCACCACTAAGGGGTGTGCATTCACCTCCAGGTGTAGACCTAGCTCATACAGGCATAGAGGATTTTAAGGATCTTGAAAGAGAATATGGTCCTTTAAAATACAAAGTTGTGAAGAGTAAGGAAGAGAGTAAGCTTGATAATGATGTTTTTGAGAGTGTTAGTGACTCATCTGTTGTAGATGAGAGTGTTAAAAAGAATGTAGAGACTTCTATCCTAAAAGTTGTTAATACTGTTACAAAGGAACCTAGGAAACCAATTAATAAACCTAGACCAACTGTAAAGTATGCTGAGATGTATAGGAACAAGCCACAGCTCCTAGGGGTAACCAGAGGAGTTGGAATCATGTTAAATCTCAAAAGCTAGGTAGTGATTTTGTGATGTACAATAAGGCATGCTATATATGTGGTAGTTTTGATCATTTACATGCTTATTGTGACTATCATGTTGGGAGAAGGGAAGTCCATGGGAATAAAAGGGTGGAGACTAACAGGTTTCAACATAATGTACACCCTAACACACATTGCAAAATGGTCCCAAGAGCAGTTCAACTTAGAAGTGGCCTCAAAACTTTTGCCACTGCTAAAACTGTTAACACTGCTCAACCTAAGTCACCTGTTAAAAGTGCAAACTCCAAAACAACTTTTGCAAAATCTGCACAAACAGGGAAAGGAACTTTTCAAGCTAAAAAAGTTTAATTATTACCAACAGTGGGTGCCTAAAAGGAAACCAGCAGTTACCACTGCTCATTCAAAAGTTACCACTGCAAGGGTTGTAAACAAGAAAAAGGGGGACATGGGCAATGCTGTGAAGGCCTCAGCACGTTGGGAATGGAAACCTAAAGGAAATACCTCTACAACCAATCCCAATGGTGTATCAATGACCTTTGATAGATTTAACTATATTGATACACGAGGCAGATCCAAGTCAATCATGGCTTGGGTCCCCAAAAGAAACTAACTCTTTACTCTTATGTGCAGGAACATCCAAGGACAAAAAGATCAGATCAAGGATATACAGATAGTGGGTGTTCAAGGCACATGACTGGCAACAAGTCCTATCTTTCTAATTTTGAGCATTATGATGGACAGTTTGTCAGGTTTGATAATGAAGTTAGTGGAACAAAATGTGTGATGCAGGAATATCAAAGAAAAAGGAAAACATGGATTATTATTATTATTATTATTACACAAGACTGCACTCTAAGTGCAGCAGTTACATCCATGAAGTACAGATTACAAGCATCACAACATAAACTGAAAACTACTACCAACAACGTATCCCAAACACAACCTTCCTAACCCATCTTTTTCACCATCTATGGCTTCTTGGGAAAGCCCCAGCTTGGCATCACCTTAGGAGCTCCTCGCATGTCAATCCACTCAAACACTCTAGGACATGCTAACCCCCTTACCACTTCTCTGACTGATGGTGAGGATGATGAAGGACCTGCTTATGGAGGTGCTGATAGCAATGGTAGTGAAGGTGATGGTTGGAGCTCTTCAGAAGGAGCTATTGCTGCAAGAGGGGGAACACTCAGGACTCTTCCAGAGGTCTCATCATCTGTATCTTCATATGGAGATACATAGGAGCTGATCTCTGAGCTATCTTCCTTGATTAGTGCATCCTGAGGCTCTGGTTGAAGTGATGAAGGACCAGCAGGAAAAGGATTTGAAAGAACCATTGAATGTCTTCTCTTCCTGGATACAACCTTCTCATACTCTTCTTTTTCAACTCTCCCAGGGTTTTTCAAAACAAAGTCATCCCATGAACTATCAGATGAACTGCTAGAAGAAAGATTGATTGGACTTGATTGACTCATGGTGTTGTTGGAAAAATGATCTTTGAAAGTTTTGGAGTATGTGATTTGAGTGGTTTGTGTTAAATGGTTTGTTAAATAAGTTGGACCTTGAAAGTTAATGAGGGGAAGGTGTAAGTAGTTGAGAAGTAAATTGGAGTCTTGTGGCCTTGGAAAGTGTATCAGTGTTTATGAGTTGACTTTATTGAGTATAGCCACTGCTATGTTCATTCAAGTATATACACTAACCATTGCCAAAACTCAACAGTGATTCCAGTGTTTGATTTATGCTTGTGAGTTGCATATTTGAAGGATTCTTTGTTTACATTGAATGGTTACTCTTTGATGTTTTGCTAGTTATCCACTAATGTTTAAGCAGAAATTACTTCACAGTGGGAACTATACTTCAACCAGTGGTAACAAATTTGCTTTTACAGTGGAAAAAGGAAAACAGAGGAACTTCATTAATAGCGCATGATTCATTACAACCAAAGTTAAAGTACTACTTATCATCAAAACACAAAAGACTGCAACCTAGCAACATCCTACATCTAACTTCAGCTACTCCATTGGCTTCTTGCCTTTACCCACATAATTATGCTTGTTTTTCTGTGCCCTCTTCCTTTTGTTCTCAAAGGTGGACTGCTTTCTTGGACATGGAAGACCAAGAATTTGTGGAGGAGGCTTTGGTAGCATTGCAGACTTAGTTGGAATGGATATCTGCTTCATATTGGAGATAGCTGTTTCCAGTGCTATTGAAAGAGCTTTTGGCAAATCTTTGGCCATGGAATAAGTTTCATCATTTTTCTCAGCATCATCAGATGAGCTGGAGTAGAACTCAAGAGATTTTGCAGGCTTAGCTGCAGGCATACGCTTAGCAGTTTCTTTGGTATATCTTTTGGATGAAGAGCCAGCCCCTGGTGGAAAGTATCCACACCATCCTGATGCTTCAGATGAGGACTCTGACTTGATTACATATTCTTCTTCTGAGTCTGAAGAGATGTTGATGATATTGGAGGAATTACTCATGATTGTTTTATGGTTTTTGGATGTTTGAATGTGATTTGATGATGATTACAATAAGCCAAGCCTCCTTATATAGACAAAGTTGGTTGAAAGGGTTATTTAATGAGAATATTTACTTTTTCCTATTTTGGTTGGTTAAGGAGTAAATATAGATATTATCAAGTTAACTTTGGAAGATATTTTACTTGGATTGGTTAAAGATAACTTTGGTTAATATCAAATTGGTTATTTCTATGTCTTACAAAAACATAACCAAGGTTTGGTAGGCATTGATGTTAAAAGGTGTATATCTGAGATACACAACAAATGGTTATTGATTCACCATGTCTGATACACATAAGAATCAACTAGTCCAGAGCAAACGGCTACTGGTAAAGACTTAACAAATCCGTTTATGGTTGATAGTTTACCAAAAACTATATGGTTATCAACTCACCATATTCTTTATGATTAAGAGTTGGCTAGTCCATAGCAAACGGCTCATGGTAAAGACATATCAAATCCGTTGATAGCTGGTAGTTTGCTAAAAACTATGATAAGAGTAGTCTAGTTTTAAATGATTTTATTTACCACTGCTCTTTGAAATTTTTGTGAAAAATTACCACTGCTAGTTCACAGTTTCCACTGACAATGTTATTTTATCACTGTTCTAGCCGTTACAACTGATTGTGTCAGTAACTTATTTTTACTAGCCGTTGAAAGTAACCACTGTTTGCCATATATATAGGGTTAAAATTTTAAGAGAATTATCTTCTTTCCATATTTTAATACTTTCTTAAGATAATTTGACTTGCGCAATACTTCTAAACCCTAACCCTATATCTTTCTCTCTCAATTGGCTAGTTATTCTTTCAATTGTTACTGACATAATATCGTTTTTCATCAAAAGTTTCTATGGCATCTTTGAAGTTTGCAGATGAGCACAACCTCTTGGCCTACCTACAAAAGTCTAATGAGAAGAGTGGCCCTGTTTATCATCAAATTGTAGACTTTCTACATACCACACATATAAGGTATGCCTTGCTTTTAAAACCCACAATTTATATCTCTCAAATTAAACAGTTTTGGACTTCTGGTCAGTCCATAACACTTGAGATTGGAGATACACATGAAACAGTGGATGCTCTACGAGCCACAGTGGATGGGGTAACTATTGATGTTACTGAGGCATCCTTGAGGAGAGTACTCCAATTGGGTGATCTCCATGGCCTCATCACATTACCTATGCCTGAAATTCATGATACTTTATCATCTATGGGGTATGATACCACTGTCAAAAAGTCTACTTTCAAAAAGAGTGGTTTTTGTCCCCAATGGAGATTTTTGATTCATACTCTGTTGCATTGTCTTAGTCCAAAGAAAACATCTTATGAGCAATTTAGTTCAACCATGGCTTATCCTTTGGTTTGTCTAGTCACTGATAAGATTTTTAACTGGTCAAACTATATTTTTACAAGTATGAAAGGCAATGTACAGAGTAAAACAAAAATTTTAATGTATCCAAGGTTTGTGCAAGCAGTGCTAAATGAGTTTCAACTGCAACCTCACACTAATGTTTATCAAATCAGTTGCCTAAAGCCTAAAGTTTTTCAAAATTTGAACAAAGATGGCAATATGATTTTTACACCTCTCCTACCCCAAATGCTTGCTAAAATTTCAACTGAACAAAACACACCCATAATTAATGTTCCAAACATTGATTATACCCCACCAGTTTCAAGAACCTATGAGAGAAGGTCTAAACAGTCAACTCCTCTCATGACAACATAGCAAGTTTCTGAACCTTATGGTTTAGAAACAAGCAGTGGTGGTTCTAGACTTTAACCTAGTCCCACTAGGGAGGAATCTGAACCTTTGCCCCATGATTCACCTCTCCCAACAGGTAACACAGTTGGAAGTGATGAGGGCAGTGGGAACCAATTGGAATTGATGGTTTTGTGTACCAAATTAGCAAAGCAGGTTGAATCTCTACAGAAGAACTTGGCAAATGTCAAGAAGCAACATGTCAGGGATGTTCAACACTTAAAGACAGAGATTTAGACCTTAAAGGAGGAGATACAAGGGTTGAAAAAGCACAAGAAGACTGCAAAGATGGTGATTTCATCTTCGTCCTCACCTACTGATGGTGATTCAGCTGATCATGATTTGGGAAATTCTCCCAAACAGGGGAGGAAAACAGGTTCTGACACTGAGGGGAGGAAAATTGATTTTGAAGATGAAGGAGATACAAGTAAAAGAGCAAAGGAAACTGAAACTCATGAAGAGAAACTTGAAGATCAAAACATTTTTCAAACTGCAACTGATTTTACCACTGATGTTATTTCCACTGCAGAGCCAACTTTTGCCACTGCAAGTGAAGAATTTGGTAATCTGAAGAAAGACAAGGGTAAAGCAGTTGAGGAAGATGTAGAGCAAACTAGAAGCAAAATTTCAAAGAAAAGACAAACTCAGATTGCTCTTGATAGAGATCTTGCTGAGAAGATAGCAGAAGAACAAGTTGATGAGAAGAAAAGATTGAAAGAAATGGAAGTTGCAAGCTTTTTGGAGGCTAAAAGATTGGATAGAATGGAAGATACTGAAGATTCACTTTCAACTATTCAACCTACAGTTCTTAGAGAGAAGACTCCAGAGTTTAGTTATGTTCCTTCTGAAGAAGATATTCAATTCTTGATTGCTAATAATGCAGAAATCAAGAAGAAGGCAATTGATCTAGTAGCTGATGCATCCTTAACTGAGGAACAAAGAACTGCTCAGTTGAAGGATTTCATTCAAATGAAGAACAATCAAGCACTTGAAGATGTGATTAGTACAGTCAAAAAGGGTCAAAAGAAATCAAGACAACCTACCAAGAGACAAATTCTTTCATATATGAAAACTTATTGTTGTCATGTTGGAGGTTGGAAGATGCATCAATTCAAAGGAATGTCTGATGAACAAGTTGAAAAGGCTTACTACAGAACTCAAAAACAAGATAAAGATTTTATTGCAATGGGCTCTGAAGAAGAAGCAAGAAGATTTCCTAGATTGAAGAGAAAGGCCAAAGTAAGTGATTCTTAAAATGTTAAGAAGACTAAGGTTGATGAAGATCAAACAATGTCTACTGAGAAGGAAATTCCTACAGAGAAATTCACTGAAGAACAACTGACTGGAATGATTGTGATTATGGAAGAAGATTTTCATCCAGAACCACTGCAAGTTCGACATCCTATTAATGATTGGGAAGTTTTCACTGCTAGCAATTTTGCTCCATCATGGAAGATCACAAGGCTAGGTGGTGCAACTTCATCATTCATGACATTTGAAGATCTTATTAAAGCTTTTGACAAAGATGATCTTAATACACTATGGAGATTAGTTCAAGAAAGGTTTAATGTTCAAGATCTCAAAGATACTAAGGAGATGCATTTATGGGTGAATCTTAGAAGGCTCTATGAACCAAATGTTGATGTTCTGGAAAACATTATTCACAAGTTTTGGTACTAAATGGTTTTACTATGATTCATGTGAAGTTCATCATGTTTCTATGACTAATGGAGAAGACTTTTTCATGCTTGCTGAGAAAGAATATCCACTTAGAGCTGGAGCTCTTACAGTGATGTTAACCTTACCAATAAGAGTTAATGAAGACACTGAAAAGGTCAGAGCATTGTTACATAGGCTTCAAGATCAATGCTCAAGAGCCATACAGAAGTTAAGAAAGAAGTGAAGTGTTTGATTGAATTCCCCAAATCCTTGAAGATAATGCATATTGAAGAAACTTATTGATTTGCAGATAAATCATAAGTTTAGGGGAGGATTGTTGGGAATAATCCGTTACCACGGATAGTATGTGGTTTACACTGCTCGGTTTAACACTAGCAGTGGAAACGTATTCCCACTGCTAGAACATTATTACCACTGCTATTTCTTATGTGAAGTTTAACGCGCCTAGATAAGTATAGAATAGATCTTGTGTATATTCTATTATGTTAGCTTTATACTTATCTTGTAAAGGACTCCTTGTTGTATAAAAGGAGGTCCTAGGTCATTGTCTTAGGTACTTGTAATTACCTACGTATTACTCACAAGAGCTTCAAGGTGTAACCCTAATGATAAGCTAAGATCACTCGTATTATTCATCAAGAATATTGGAGCTTAAGTTTTGTGTTTAATCTGTGTTTATATACATAACATCATATAATCCATCTTCTAAGTATTACTAACTAATTCCGCGTGCTTAATAATATCATACAAAATATCATTGACACAAGGAGTGTGTCCAGATCCATCAGAGGTTTTGGTGTTTGACTGGTTTTAAGAATGTTTTAAAAGTTCGTCTAGTTCCTCTGGAGTCAAACACCGCATACCAATCCGGTGGACCAACTCAGTAAACCTAGCAGGAGCCAAGGATTTGGTGAGAAGGCCTGTCAATTGGTATTCAGTACCCAAAAAGTATAATTCAACGGTACCCTTTTCCACATGCTCCTTGATGAAATGATATCAAAGATCGATGTGCTTTGATTTCGAATGTTGAACAGAGTTGCACGAGATTGCAATCGCACTTTGATTGCGGCAGTACATCGGGATTCTGTCAAATACGTAACCATAGTCTTTGATTTGTGTTCTCATCCAAATGACTTGAGCACAACACGCCGACATGGCTACATATTATGCTTCAGTTGAGGACAACGATGTACAATCCTGCTTCTTCGATTGCCATGACACCAGTTTATCACCAAGAAATTGTAAAGCTCCTGAAGTACTTTTTTGAGAATCTAAGCAACCTACGTGATCAGCGTCTGAAAAAGCTATTAGTTCAAAACCAGAATCCTTCAGATACCAGATCCCCAAGTTAATGGTTCCTTTGATGTATCGGAGGATTCTTTTAGCCTCAGAGAGGTGAGTTTCAGTTGGTCTCGACTGATAACGGGAGCAAAGATATACAGCAAAAACAATATCAGGTCTACTGGCTATTAGATACATGAGAGACCCAATGATACTTCGGTATTTGTTCGGGTCAACCAATTTCGCATGCAAATCAGCGTCCAGTTTCTTGGTATGTGCCATTGGTGTGGCATAGGTGTCACAGTTTTGCATTCCATGTTTGTTTAAAATTTCAAGGGCATATTTGGACTGACTCAAGAAAATACCACGGGGTGATTGATGAACTTGAAGTCCTAGAAAGAACGTAAGTTCACCCATCATGGACATTTCAAAATATTTTTTCATTAGTTTTGAAAAAGCGTTTGAGTATTTTAGATGTGTTGACCCAAAAATGATGTCATCCACATAAATTTGAACGATTAAAATGTGAGCCCCGTTGTAAAACCCTAAAAATCGTAAACTTGTAAAATGACCATAATACCCCTTAAGCTAATAATTCGTAAAACAAATCAAGCCCGTTAAATACGTTAAACACTTAATTTATAAATGATTTACGCAAGACAATGATAATAAAACTTACACTTATGTTGCAAAATAAATATAACACAATATAAAGTTAATTATATGTACAAGTTGCTAGATAATTAAATTAAGATGTAACAAGTCAATATTGGTAAACTAGGAAAATGGATTTGGTCACTTATTTTTCCCCCCTATTCGGCCTAAAATACACGCCCATTCTCCCAATATATTTTCCCATTTATTCTCCTTGATCTCATCATTTGTAACCTCCATATCTCCTCCAAAATAAACACCTGCAAACCCTAAATTAAAAGTGGCGGCTACAAGTATTTTTCTCCCATCCAATTCGAATTAAACAAGCTAGCACAAAAGAGATTCGTAAGGTGTCGTGAGGAAGTTGTGGTCATGAGTTTTGGGTTCGAGGCTACTAGTTGTCGTGGGTTTTGGCTGCTGCTAGTCGTGGAGTATTAAGGCACAAGGGTGCTTGGTTTGCTTTGTTTTAGACTTGTTCTCTTCCTCTTCTTTGCACGTCTCAAGGTAACATCATCACCTCGTCGTTTCCTTTTTGTTTTCTGATTTGAGGTCGTGGGTTTTACCTTCCATGCGCATGGTTTTATACAAGTTGAAGCACCATGAATTAATGATATGTTAAAACATATGTCACATGAAATGATAAAACATGTAAACCCCTATGTATACGTAACTGATGGTGAAACGAATCGTATCGTTTCGTTAAAAAGGATAATACGGACGGACATATATGTGTGCATAAAATCTGTTTTGAATAACCTTTAATAAGAACATGAAACATATTATATATTTTTAAAGAAACTAAATTATAAACTTACACAAATAAAGAAGGGACGTGGTTATAAATTGAATTGCATGGTTTGGAGTAGTAAGAATGAGTTAACATAAAGATGGCTTATGGTTTTAGAAATATGTTTGCATTGAGTCGATTGCATGAAACGTTTGAGGTTTGGTCATTTGATATGTAACCGTATATATAAGAACACCATCAGTAAACTATTTTGAAAATGTGCTCATGCATGGTCTCGTTCTGTTCTAGTTTCTTTTTTCTAAAAGAGCACAAGTAAAGTCTTGCGAGGGGGTATGTTTGAGGGCGATCGCGGGAAAAACGATTGAGTCATTTGGTATTTTGAAACCGTGTCGGGATAGTTGAGTCGGGGGTCAATCATAATACGCGTTTACTTGGTCGTAAATGTTAGTCATTTGGACCGCGAGCGAGCTTGAATATTGATCGAACATGCACATGAAAATGAAAAATGAAACATAAATCTGTATATTACTACTTGAGTTATATTTCATGCATTTAAGTTATTTACAAATTGAACCTTAATATTTGGTAAATGTCTCATGCAAACCCTGAATTTTATAAATTGACATATAAAGTCCTCAAATAGAATATTTATCATATTAAACCTTTAAGTTTACCATTTATCATTTGTAACCCCTAAGTTTGGGTAATTAATAATTATTACCCTAAAGTATTTATTTCGGTCCATTACTAAAAATGAGAATACGCTTAATAACTCTAAAAATATTAATACGGCTTATATCAGTAATAAATCTGTTATGACTTAAATGAGCTAATAAGTATTATACAAACCGTAATCCGTGTAGATTCGTTGAAGAAGACGTGACGTTATTTCTTCGTGCTTACATTTCCATTGGCTTTCATTGCTAAGGTACAGATATTCTATCCCTTTTCAGTAGGGATTTCTCATGACTTTCTGATTCCTCGAATTTGTTCACTTATGATATTTCATTGCTATGATTCCTTTGCCATTGACCCTCTGATATTGAACCTTTGATATCGATCCCTTTGATATTGATCCTTTGTTATTGACCATTTGCTATTGAACTGTTGCTATTGACCTGTGCTATTGAATCTGTGCTATTGAACATTTAATATTGAAACATTGATATTGGACCGTGATATTGAACTATTGCTATGAACCTCTAAATTGTGAACTATTGATATTGCACCTTTGCTTATGAAGACTTATATATTGCTACACTTTGAACTTTTGTCTGACCCTTCAGATTGATACCCGAGCCAAATATTGTTATCCTAGCCATGAAGGTAACATGGCCGTGTCATTGATGCACCAATGGCATGACTCCAGTGTGTACGAGTGATGTTACACACCGTCCCCATTATTGTATTGATTATTGCGCACTTTAGATATATTGTATTGGCCACTATTGTATTGCAGGGGGCGTATGGATGCATCCTAGATTTGTATTGTATTGATTGATTGTATTGATATTGTATTGGTGATGTGGTGCGTGTGTGCAATACACCCCCTCACAGTCTGGGAGCTAGCTACTCCATATTGGTACTGAGGCCTCCCCTCCTATTGATCTGGTATTCTGAGGTCACCCCTCTGAATACAATGGCTACTATTGGATATTGGGCTGCTAATGCCACTATTGGTTGTATTGTATTGTATTGTTGGCTCGGGATGGATTTCTGACAAACCTTACACTATTGATATACCCGTATTGTACCCTCTGTATTCCCTGACGCACCATATTCTGTATTGACTGCCCGTTACTCTGTACCCTTATGTGACTCATCCTACTACCATTTCATTCACGTACCGGGTTATGATATGATTATTGAATCTGATTATGTTATTACATGTCCTATGTGATTACTGTTTATCCTGCTACGATATGATTAGTATGCGATTATATGATTTGATTGTTCTCATCTGAATGTATGTTATCTTACTGTCATGTGAACCTTGAATGGCCTGGTAATCATGTTTGAATGTAATCGTTTGATTTATCGGTTTATCATGGATCCCTTCGTTTAATTGTGTTCATGGGCTATTGATTATCTGTTGATGTCCTTATTGCTACTTGTTGACCTGCCACGCTTATATATCTGTTATGATACTGTGATGTTATAAACTGTGGGTTATCTGTCTTGCCTGACTGCCATGCTCACTTCTTAATTAATTGCTCCCGCTTGCGTTTAGTTTTCCATTGGGCTTATTTATATTCTGATTTCTTGATTTGATTGCATGCTATTCTTATGTTGAGTGGAAGCGACGTCTCTTATGCTTGATTTGGTTTCGATGCTTGTATGTCTATTTGCTTATATATGATTATATGTATGTTCTCGATGTGTTACTTGCTTTGTTTTCCTCTGTTATCTATTCTTTCTGGATATCTGTATAATTGTATTTCTGCAGGATCCTCATTGACTCATTGTTCTTATTTCATTGCGACCTTGTTATAAGTTTCCTTATTTCATTTGTATATATGATTTTGTTTAACTTTCGTCTTGTTATATCTGTTCACTGGGCTTTTTAAGCTCAGCCGCATTTCTTTTCCTGCGGCAGGTATTTAGATTTGAAGATGGGCTTTGATGGGCTGAGAGTTGGATTATCCGAGTGGACCGACCCTAGTTACCTTTTCCTTTCATTTTGTTCTAGACATATCGGGGTTTGTATTTTCTTGGTAAGTCATCTGTTATATGACTTGGTATTTATTTTTGTAAAGCTTCCGCTTGTAAATTTTGTTTGTATGTTCTGATATGACACCAGAATGTGACACGTCTACCCTTGTCGGGTTGGGGTGCTACACCCGTGATATTGTATGAATAGTGTAGGGTCGACCGAACCTTTGACAAAATTATTAGCGATAAGAAAGGATGATAACTTATCATACCACGCCCGAGGGGCTTGTTTGAGACCGTAGAGAGCCTTCTTCAGTTTGTAGACGTGATTAGGGAACTCTGGATCAACAAATCCTTCTGGCTAGCTAACATAGACCGTTTCTTTCAGCTGTCCATTGAGAAAAGCAGTTTTGACATCCATCTGAAAGACCGTGATGTTCATGTGAGCCGCAAACGCCAGAAAAATCCGTACAGCCTCAAGACGAGCAACCGAAGCGAATGATTCTTCAAAGTCAATACCCTCTTCCTGTCTATAACCCTTAGCCACCAGACGTGACTTATTTCGGATTACTGTTCCTTCAGCATCCAATTTGTTTTTCCATATCCATTTGAGACCAATGACGAAGACCCCTGTTGGTCTTTCAACCAATTCCCATACTTCAAGACGTTTAAACTGATTGAGTTCTTCTTGCATGGATTCAATCCAATTGTCTTTGGTCATTGCATCTTTAATGTTTTTAGGTTCAGATTGTCAGACAGTGAGTGCATAAATGCAATGTTCACCGTCTGTGTGAAGACGTTGTCTAGTTACGACTGGTTGATTCGGGTTACCAATAATGTTTTCAAGAGGATGGTCTTTCGTCCAACGATGTGTGGAAGGTTGATGTTGATATATATGATGCAGATTAGGAGGATTCAAATGGCTTGTAGATGATTCTGCAACATCAGGTGTGGCAGTTTCATTTGCAAACGGATTGAAGAACGCATTTGGATCATAATCTGCAGGTGGGGGTACTTCATTGTTCAGAATATCATCAGCTGGTTCAGCGTCGTTCGATGCGGTTTGTTCAACTATTGTTGTAGAATCAACTGGTGGTGCTTCCTCAACAGTAGTTGTTGTAGCAGGTGTATCAGGTATTGGATTTTGATCAGGTTGAGCAGCTGAAACATTTGATACAGCTGGAGCATGTTCATCAATATCATCACTAAACAGAGGAGCAAATAGCTGTTCCATTTGACGTCGAGTTAGTTGTAAACTAGGTTCATCTGATGATGGGGTTTGGGGAAAGTTTAGATGGTTATGTCCGGGTTCCAAGCTCTTATGCTCAGAAGCCATTTCAGTAAGCTCATCGAAATTTGCATGAATCGTTTCCATAATCTCCCTTGTACGACGATTCCAGATCTGGTAACCTTTAGAGTTTTCACAATATCCAACAAAGACTTCAATGTCAGCTTTGGCTTTGAGCTTACCAAAGTCATCACGATCATTATTCGGATAACAAAGAGATCCAAATACGTGAAAGTGTTTGAGATTCGGTTTACGGTTGTGGATAAGCTCATAAGGTGTTTTGTTGTGGCGTTTGGTAATCATTGAACGATTCTGAGTGTAGCATGCAGTTGACACGGCTTCAGCCCACAAGTAATCTGGAAGTTTAGCCTTAATTAACATTGTTCTTGCAGCTTCCACTAACGTACGTTTCGTCTTTCAACTACACCGTTTTGTTCTGGTGTTCGTGCAATAGATGTTTGATGCTCAATTCCTACTTTCTCATAAAATACACGAAGAGTTTGATTCACAAATTCAGTTCCTTTGTCTATTCTGATTTGTCTGACTGTGTTCCGGAGCTGAACTTGAATTTTCGTGAGAAAGGTGATGATCATCTGTTGAGCTTGATCTTTACTTCGAAGAAAATAAACCCAAGTCCATCTTGAGTAGTCATCTACAATTACGAAGATGTAGCGTTTGCCATTAATCATCTGCACGCGCATCGGGCCACACAAATCCATGTGAAGAAGATGAAGCACATGTTGTGAGCTGTGTTCCACCTTTGAAGGAAAGTGAGCACGAGTGCTTTTCCCTTGTTCACAAGCTGAACATAGGTGATCTTTAGAATACCGAAATCTCAGGAGACCTTCAACAAGTTTGTATCGTACAAGATTGGTTATGGTTTGAAAGTTTAAATGTGAGAGACGACGGTGCCGTACCCAAGATTTTATAGATGTAGCCTTTGAAAGTAGACAGATGGGAGATGAAGCAATCATGTCTTGCATTGAGATTGTATAAAGACTTGAATTGCGGGTGCCAGAGATAAGATCGTTTCCTTGTAGATCACCAATGAAACAAGTTTTCTCCCGAAAGGCAACTTCCAAATCTCCATCACAGAACTGACCTACTGAGAAGAGATTGTGACCGAGGCCTTCCACATAATAAACCCTGCTAATTTCGATGTTACCATTGATGTAATCTCTGTAGCCCATGATAGCTGCGAAGTGATCATTCCCGAATCTGACAGTGCCAATGAACTTTGCAACAAAGTTTGATAACAGTTTGAGATTGTCTGTCATGTGTCGGGAACATCTGCTATCAACAATCAAAAGGATGATCTGTATCACCTACATTACACACAGACGACACAGATGGAATAGAAGTATATGTGGAACCCGAAGAGTTAGAGGGTTCCGAAGCAGTTATAGTAGAAACACACATATTAATGATTTTAGGTATCCATTTAAATCCAAGTGTATTATGTAACCATTTGCCATCTCCAACTACTCTTAGCTTTGGTCTTAGTGAATGCACTTGGTGATAAGTTCTTCCTAGGAGGTGAAGGTGGTTCTATGGGTACATCAATGATCGTAGTTGGAACACTAGAGGGTGGTTTACCTAGCACAGACTTAAAAGCATTAGTGGGCCTAGAGGTATTCCGTTTTCTATTATTCCGCTTACAATTCAAGATAGCCTTAGCAACACATTTATCATGACAACCAGAAAACATGCTTTTACTACAACCAACACAAGAGGCTTCAAACAAAACATTAAGAGTACTTAAAGATTCAGCATTCGTTACATCACTTTGTTTATTACATTTGTCAGACGCAATATCTAAAGTGGGTCCAACTTGAGTTTTATTCAAAGTCCTAGGGTGTTCTTCTACTTCATCATTCTTTATTGTTCTTTTCTTACGTCGCAACTTCCTATTCTTCCTTGTATTGCTCCTAGGCTGTGAAGTGCGGGCGTTGGGAAAAGAGGCAACTATTCTTGTTTCAGTAGAGGGAAGCACATTAGTTTCTTGTGGTTTGTCATTAGCTGTTCTAGAGTCATTTTGAATCTGTGTAGGTTCAGTTACTACAGTGTTACTATCCCTATCTTGCTTAAGTTTCACCAACTCTGCTTTTAGATCATGGATTTTGTGTAACAAATCTAGATTTTCAGAACGAGTGAGACCATTTCGTTGTAAAAAATCTTTGGTATATGCAAGATGATCATCAACATCTTTTGACGCTTGAGCATGAGTCTTTTGGAGTAAATCAAATATGACACCATATTCCTTTTTCACTTTTGAAATTTCGTATTCATATTTTGAAATTTGACACTTCAAAGACACATTTATCCAGTTGCTCAAGTTTTGGATTAAGAGTTTTGGTATGCAACTGGTTGATTTTGTTTTGCAAAGCGAGTTCTCGATTTTGACAATCTTTTTGACACCATTGAAGACGACGTTTAGCATTTGAAAGCTCGTTTAACAAACGTTCATTTTCAACTTTTAAAGAATTGATTTGCTGCACATTATCAGTATTCTCAACATTTTCAACAGAATCAGCAGAGATATAATCAAATGCATATGCAAAAGAATGTAATAACACAACATTATGGATATCAGCACAGATAACATCTTCCAAGAGTCGATCAACATCTTTTCTTAACAATTTCTTTTTACGTTTTGTGTTTGAAATTGATGTTTCTGTTAGCTCGAAAACTCTTTTCATAAGTCCAAGTTCCTTGTGAAAATCCCTTTCCCAATATATTGCACAATTTTTCAAATTTTGGACATGAGGTAATATTCTTTTCTGAAAAATATCTCTTTGGGCTCTCGCTTGAGGCGATTGAAAATGTTCAACTTTTATTTCAGAATTGATTTCAATTTCTCGTTCCAAAAGTTTGAAGTCCGATAAGAATGTTTCAAAATATTTTATGACTCTACATTGTTCGGCTAATGGTTTTATTTCATTGAGTGAAGGTAAAGGACCATTAACTTGTGCAGTATTGGAACGGGGACCCTCATTAGAAGACTCAGAAGTAGGTGTGACAACCCAAGGTGTGTTAGAAAAATCTTGTTGTGTGACGAAAGTAACGGCTTTTGAATAGTTAAATGGTTTGTTATAAACAACATTTTCCAATTTTGACCGACTCTCGTCTTCTGCATCTAATTCCTCTTGACGATTGTATTCAACAACACTCATAATGGAATCATCAATTCTATGTTCTGCACTGTAAACTTCAGGATTTGGTTTGAATGCTCTATTTGAAAACTTTGGTTTGTAATCAGCAAGATTCGGTCCATATCCATTTGGATTTGGTTTAAAGGTAAACTTTTGAATGGTTGTGATTTATTCACCATGTTTATAAACAACATTTCGAAACTCTTTGATTTTGTTTTGTAAGTCGACAATTTCTTCCAGATAGTTATCTATTCGTTTCGTTGAATGCTTTTTGTACTCAGAGAACTGTTTTTGACAAGTTAACAACTCAGACTTAGCTTTTTGAGTTTCCAAAGTAAGAGCGTTAAGTTGTTGTTTATGATCATATTTCAGTTGTTCTATTTGAGACAGCAAAGCATTCTTGGATGCGACTAGATCACGTATCTGTTGTTCTAATAATTTTTCGTTTTGGTAAGATTTAGCAAAAGCGACTTCAAAACCTTTTTCACGTTTTTCTTGTGTTTGAAAAATGTTGAGTTGATATGTTAAGACCCTTTTATCAATCCATTTCACACAATAATAACTAGAGAGATGAGGAAAAGATGTGGTGACTTGAATGAAGATATGTATGTTTTAGAGAGATAAAGGAAAAAAGATGAAAACAATATTTCATAAGAAAACACACACAAACACAATCAAGCACACCCCTCAAATGACATATTTGAGGGGTATTTATAGTAAGAGAGAAATACCCTAATGGGCTTGGCATGGGCCGTGGATATGGACTTGGATTGGATTAGGTTGCATGAGCTTATACAAGGCTAGCTTAACATAACTATTAGCCATTTAGCTTAGCCCAATCCACGAGCCCGTTGACTATTCTATCACGATATCTAACACACGTTACAAAGTTCATAAACGTGAATGACCATCACTTCTAATAAAAACTATTAAGGCTAACAATTTCCCCCTAAGGGGTGGTCATTCAAAAGATGCTCCACTTGATTAGGTCATTACTTTCCTTGAGCTTGAACTTTGTGTGTAGATATAGAATAGTCTTAATTCTTTGTTCCTTCATGCTTTGTGATCAATTAATGGTGTTGTCTGCCGTTGTCAACTTCGTTGGTTAGGTGTCTCCACGTCATTCTCCACCATGCTCACACTTTTATTTGACTTTTAATTACCAACGATGTAGTTCTCAAGTCTTTATACTTTGTAGATTCTTTGACATTGACGAAGAATCATCTTTAACTTGGTGTTGCCTTTGATTTTGATGAGAAATTTTCATGTGTTGTTGGTATGAGCATGTGGAGAGTCTGCACGATCAATCCGCTCCGGAGCTTCCATAAGAAGAAAACATAAAAACAGGTTAGTAATAAGCGGATTCTTGCACTTACAAGTTTGAATTTCGAGGGTGTTAACAGCATAGTGTGAAAACACATCTCTAATTCTTACAAAGGCCGTTCCTGAACTAGAGTCCCACAAGTGAGATAACGCGATGTACCGAGGTACACCTACAGTTCAGATGAGTCGCTGAGGTACACCAAAGCATCACCCCACGACTGTAGACCGTTTGAGACACATTAAGCGTAATCCACGGGGAGTTACCGAAGTGACCTGCTGTCAGGGCTGCTAGATGTTGACCCTGGCAGGAGTTTCCATTCAATCATTGAAGATCACAGATGTGAAACTTCTCATAAATGTTCTGGCAGATTGCTAAGATCTGCATAGGACTCTAGAATATATCACTTGTGTCCTTATTGGTGAACAGCAAGCGATGTTATGTCATGTGTTCCTATGAGATCTTTTGATGAATCTCGTGGCTCTAGACTCAATAGTGCATTTTGGTTTTCCTGAGCGGAGACTAGGGAGAGGGTCTCCTTCTTCAATATCAACGATCTCTAGGAGAAAGTAGATAGATTATGTAGGGTTCCTAGTGAGAATGAAACAAATCCTTTTAAGAGGAATTGAGTGGCTAGAAGGTTTAGTGCAGTGCGTCACTGGGTCCATGACGTCTTTGTCTTCAATACCAGTGTCATCTTAGTGACAACCAGTAGCAGATGAATTGAACCCGGTTTCTGCCCTAAGGTTGAATATGGAGGGCTATTTCTTTTCACCATTTCTTTTACTTTTCTTTTTAATTCTTCAACCCCTTCTTTCTCCTTTCTCACATTACTCCTTTTTTCAATCATACCTAAGGACTTCTAGTTCTAAACTGTTGGTGATGTCCTTGGGTAGATCCCTCCGGCTCTGGCGGATCATAGGACGGATTTCCTATCCTTAGTCACCTTATAACTCCATGACTATTCCTATGTTGTCATGAAAAACTTTTTCTTGAAAATCTCTCAAAGTGTTTATGATTATAAAACATGATTTTGTTAACACCTTGAGAGTTTTATATTTTCAGAAACACTCCCCCTTCACATGTGCTTACATTGTTTTAACTTAAATCTTCATAGTAAGGGTAGAGTTCGCACTTTTGAATTGATCGACTTTAAATGAACAAAATCGATTCGAGACATGTTTGCATCACTAGAGAACTAGCTTGAAATTATTACCCGTCCTGGTCAAGTCCATAGAAAGTTTCTCGAGATGGTACATGATTCCTCGTCAATTCAATGGTTACGACTGAGTCGATCTCTTTTGAGATTCAAACAACGATCATTAAACATTTTTGATCACATTTTAATCACGTTTCTCCCCCTCAAAAATAGCATATCTATGATGTTTTTGAAACAAAATGATTAAAAGATATGTTTTTCGAAAAACATTTGGAGAGAAACTGATTTAGCATGAATTTTGGAACAATTTTGGTTTAATACTCCCCCTAATCGAAAGCATATTTTTCATACCGAAAAGTTAGAATCAATTAAGGGTTTAGAGGGAGTTATATTGGTACCAAATGTGAGAGATTTTGAAAAATCTTTTTAAAAAATTTTGAATTAATGGTACGCAAGATGAGAAGATTTTGAAAATCTTTTGAAGATATTAGAGAAGAATTATCTTCATTTGTTTTAGGATAAATGCTTGATATTTATGAAAATCGATTTTGCGTAGCACTTTCTTTTCTTTAAAGATCGGGTTACAGTCTGAAGTAACTGCAAGCCATTAAGTTTTTAGGAAAAGTGCTTTGAAAAATATTTAAAACCTTTGATTTGGTTAAGCACTTTCCTTTCTTTGAAGCGCGGGTCCTGAACTGATGTGTTCAGAAGCCATTATTTTGAAGTCCGGGTTTCGCACTGAAGTATACGAAAGCCATTAAAAAAGAAATTTTGAGAAACGACATGTTTTAGAAAACATTTTAGATAACTCTCGTTCAAGCATCTGTACATGTCCGTATCATTGTTGAATGACATTTCTAGAAACGTACAGAATATCGATTAGACGAGAGACATGTCGTGAGAAGAATATTTTTGGATTTTTTATTTTCTATTGTTTTTGTATTATTTATTTATTTTTTATTTTTTTTTTGTATTTTTTTTTTTTTTTTTTTTTTTTTGAAAAATTTTTATATTTTTATATTTTGTTTTTGATTTTATAAAAGAAATGGAAAATCAAAGATAGACGATAGAGAGAATGAAGAAGAAGAGTTTACAGAATTGGAACCTTCTGATGAGCTGGGTTCAGAGATATTTGATTCACCTGTAGCCAAAGAAGAAGAGTTTTCACAAATAACAGTGTTAGAAGTACAAGATTCCTCACGGTGAGGGTGATCACTATCAACGGTTGTAGTGGTTTCTATTGTCACTATTATCTGTGTTGGTGCAAGTATCAAAAATCTTTCCTGTGGGAATCCATCTAAGACCTACTTTGTTGAAAACTTTTCCCGTGGGTATCCACCTAAGGTAAGATCTAGGAGTTGTTTTCTTATCAGATTCAGCGGAAGACTCATTTTTGAAAAAACTACGTCCTGAAGAGATCCACCTATTTGGTTTCTTTTTTATGTTCATCTTGTCAACGGGTTTGTTTCTGTTTGGTGTCTTAGTGGGTTGAAACTTAGCATGAGAATTATCTTTCTTGAGATATTTTGCAAGACATGCATCATGATTAGCTGAAAAGACACGTTTTTTACATGTAGGACAGATAAATTCAACATTTTTGTTTAAAACAGCAACTTTAACTTTGTCACTACAGTCTTTTGGAATTTGTTTCTTGTCCAAAAAAGACTCAGATTTTCTAGAGTTGTTTTCTACTTGCATAGCATTTTCTTTTGCGCAACTATTCTTAGATGCAAGCCAATCCCTAGTTTTATGTTGAGTGTTCCTAGGTAATGGTTTACAACTACTAGTATTGCCTTGAAATCTTGTAGAATTCATTACCCTAGATGTTGCACCTAAAATTCAGTCTTTTCGAGTCTGTGCCTTTTTTCTAGCTTCATATAGATAGTGATTTTTGACCATGTCGTTAGAACCAACAGATTCTTTAACCGGATTTTTGGTCACATTCCGTGTACTATTCCTAGAGAGGTTAGGTGTAATCACTTTTGGTGTTTCAGCAACTGCTTTTCCTTTTTCAAGACTTTTGATAATTCGCTTTTTAATAGGCAGGGACTGTGAAGTGACTGTTTTTGACAAATCATATTTGTGAATACAAATAAGCCGTAAAAAATGTTTATTTATAATTTACGATCTTCTAATGTTTTGTCGATAACAAAAGTAAAATCATATTAACGAAACAAATAAAATATGTAAATGGTTTGAACTAATAGTTTTCTAACATATTCACATTTTCACATAAAACACTAAAACAAGTATAAGTGTTTTTATGATCTAGATATATATGTACAACAACTAGTGTTTACATATTGGCTTAACAAGTATAAGTGATTTTATAATCTAGATATATATATATGTACAACAACTAGTGTTTACATATTGGGTTAACAAGTATAAATGATTTTATGATTTAGATATATATATATGTACAACAACTAGTGTTTATATATTGGGTTAGCATATACTTAAACTAAGTATACTAAAATGGGTAAAAACATGTAAATACTAAAATGGGTAGAAACTAGCAAATGGTATTGAACCATAACCCATGGTTTTATATATACCACTTATCTAAGTTCATTGTATCTAGAAAGAAAACCATGGATCAACCCATAACCCATGACCCATGACCCATAACCAAAAATACCCATGGGCAAAGAGGAGCGTTCCACGGATCCCTAGCTTTGTGCTAGCCGGATCCCAAGTGGAAGGGATCCGTGGGATCCGAGGAAACAGTAGAGAATTTTCTCTATAAATAGAGAGCCATTTCTTCCTTACTTGTTATCCCTTTACACACATACTTCCCCCAAGTATTCTAACCCTCTAACCTCAGATCCAAGATATCTATGTAGCTTTTCTCTTTTGTTTTTGTGTGATCTTGTAGGTTCCTCTTAAAGGAAAGATCACCACATCTTGAAGACGTGCAAGCTCAAGTCCATGAGTTGCCATGCTTCGTCATCATCAAGACAACGAAGGTTATCTTGTTGATAGTTCTTCCTTTCTCCATAGATGTTGAGTTGAAGGCATTAGTGAAGAATGCCGAAAGTGTCAAGATGAAAGCATTAGTGAAAGGTGCTCATCATCCGCGTCAAAGCATTAGTGAAGAATGCTTAAAGTGTCAAGACGAAGGCATTAGTGAAGGGTGCCAAGCGTTGTGTCAAAGGCATTAGTGAAGGATGCCGAAGAATCAAATTAAGTAGCATTTGGGAAGAATGCTTAAGTCGTATAATCGATGAGGTGCATCGTTATACATATAAGTGCTTATTTATTCACAAGGATGGTGATATCCTTGATGGTGTTGTAACAAGGAGTAGATCTCCTTGATAATAGGTGTTGTGTCGTGAAGGGTAGTAGTTCCTCCATAATGGAACTAGGTGCTTAGCCTAGTACCTAATAAAGGGTAGGCGACGTTGTGATAGGATTAGTTCTCCTAAGGTGTGAAAGAACTCGGTGGTTAGCCTAGCACCGTATAAAGGGTAGGCGACGTAGTGTTAGGTGTGGTTCGCCTTGGTGTGAAAGAACTCGGTATTTAGCTTTGTACCGGAAAAAGGTTAAGCGACGTTGTGAAGGCTTCTCCGCCATAAGGAGATTTGGTGTAGTGCTTACGAACTCTCGAGTAGGTGACTCGGGGAGTGGAGTAGGGCAAGGAAGGTGTCCTTGTAGCCGAACCACTATAAATAACTTGTGTCGTGGTGATGTGCTTCTTACTCTTTATCTTTCATTTTACGTTTATATATCTATCTATCAACGTCCAACATAAATAACCAAATAGATTGACATAAGTCGATCTAAATATTTAAAAAGGAGTTTTAAATTGGTAAACTATTCAACCCCCCCTTCTAGTTTTCCACAATATTTCTCATTGACTTTTGGAGGAGGCTGAGAGATAGACATTTTCGGTTTGAAAACCGGTTTGGGAACATTTACCTTCTCCTCAATCAATGGTTTTGCAATCTTAGTATCCACAGTCTTTCGTTTTTGACTTCCCAGCTGAGCTCTCAAATGATCATTTTGCTCTTTCATGTCCTTGTAGGCACGCTCATACGACAGTTTGTCATACTTGCATTCCTCAGTTTTTCGATCAAGTTGTTTAAAATAGGACACGTTTTCTTTTTCAAGTTTTTCAAGAGCTTTTTCATATTTTGAAACAATTGCGGAGGTCTCATACTGGAGTCTTTCATGATCTTCAACAGAATATGTTTGTAAAATAATGGACATGGTATCGGTAGTCATAACATCTTCGAAGAGAGAATCATTCAAATTTTCCAAAACTTTGATGTGTTCAAAGCATTCATTAGCTTGCTTTACCAGGGATTTCTGGTCCTTGACAAAGTTACCCGTTTCTTTCAAAAACGCTTGTTCAAAATGAATTACCCTCGAATTGATGTTATTAAGCTGAGGGGCAATTTGAGTTTCAAAAAACTTTCTCTGTTCGATATCAAAACTAGAGAACCAGTTGTTAGGTGTAATAGTGGTTTTAGTTTTAACGGTCTCTTGAAGATCCGCAATTCTGGTTTTGACATTTTCTAAAATACTTCTCGCATCACTTGTGTTAAAAGGATTGTTTGAAGACATTTGTTCAATGTTCGAAAGAGATTTTGAGACAACAACTGGTTTTGAAACTGATTTTGAAACTGGTGTTGACTCTTTGGTTGAAACACTTGGTGTGATGGAAAACTTTGACTTTTCTTTTTGTGACACAAAAGTAATTCCATTAATTTTGTTCCATTTGTTATAATCAATGGGTTTGATTTCCGAATTCTTTTGTTTCATTTTTAATCTGCTCTCTTCAATATGTTCTAATGTTTCAAGAGAATCACGAACATGTATGGGTTCATGCAAAGGTTGTCCATTATTCAAAACATTTTGTTCTTTCTGAGCTTTCTTGAGGAAACAGGGAGGTGTGTTATCAAGAGCCATTTTTTGTGTTGTATGAAAATACAGATTTGTTTGATTAATCAGCATATTAGTTGATTTAGCTGAATGACCCGTTGTAACAAGCAAATTTTCCAATTTTTTGATTATTTTATCTTTATCAAGAATTTCATCAAGAAGAGAATCTTCTCGTTTTGAAAAGTCTGAAATCAACTGTTTCTTCTCTTTTTCAAGATCAGAGTAAGTTGCTTTTTGTTTAGAAAGTTGGTTTTTAAGTTCTGAAATTTCCACGTTTAAAGATTTAATTTTCAAGTTCAAATTAACATCAAGCGTGTTATACTTGATTTGCAATTGATTTTCTCTTAAAACGGATTCTCGATAACCAATTTCTAATTCTGACTCTTTGTTTTTGTGAAATTCAAAAGCTTTTGCGTTCTCCTTGTAACTCTCAAGCTCAGCGGTCAATTTAGCATTCGCGGCCTTAACTTCGCGATTGACCGTTCTAACTTTCTCGATCTCAATACCACAATTATTAATTAATGTTTCAAAATAAGCACGTGTTTCCTCATCATTAGCACCATTCTGTTCAACTTGACCTCCATTAGGATCCATATATGGAGTTTCAGAGTTAACATTGCTATTAACTTGCTCTCCTACATATGTGTCATAATAAGGTTCGGGAGACACAAAATGTGGCTTCTCATGAGTAAACGGATTAGCAACATTACTATAATTTGGTACCTCATTGAGTGGATCTGTGTCATAGACGGGAGTTGTGTCAGAAGTACTGCATGATGTTGTGTCCTGCTGGTTGACTTTATGACTGGAGGTTGCAATTATGTTTGCTAATTCTGCCATTCCTGCCTCCATGAAGTCGTATTCCTCAGTAGTTAACTGTATTCCCGACTCCTTTTTATGTGCTAACATCAACATGTATTGAACCTTTTCTTGAATCGTCATTGGTTTGACACTGCATTCTGAATAACCTGAATCTTTGCTGTGATAGACAGAGGTAGCTTGCTGAACCGAAGTCATAAAACAGTTATTCCTAGTTGATTCCTTATCCTCTGTTTCGCTATAACCACTGTGTTTAATACCCTGCAGATATTCAGGTGCATCTGACTTAGATTCAAACAATGCTGCACTTCGTTCATGTTCGGTCACCGGCTTGCGCTTCATATGCTCAACGAATGAAATTGGAAATCTCAAGTCAAGATATCTTAAGTGATCTGGAAGCTCATTTTCTTCAACCTCTTGCTCATTATCAGTCGATGTTTGCTCATTCTCAGTCAAATTTTCTTCAGTATCGGACACCGTCTTTTCAGTCTTAGGATATGGAGCAAAGAATTGAACAATAGAGTCCATATCGATCGATGGTAGAAAATTGTTGAGAAAAGACATTGTGAACGTGTGAAATGAATTTGCGGATCTTGTAGACGATAAAGTAGTGATCTTTGATTTTGAACTTTCACGATATCACTATAACTAGCACGGTAGTTATTTCCAATAAACCCAAAAAAAATTCACCAAAATTAAAATTGATGTCGAATTTTTTGAAGCTCGAGAAAACCGTATTCCAAAATTTATAATAAACTTAATCACAAGATTTTTACAAAATAACCAAGTAATTGAAATTGTTTGTTTAAACTGTCCAAGAAAAACTTTGCACAAACTAAAAGCCCATTACCACTTGCGTCACTATAGAGTCACCCAATTCATCCGGCCCAAATCCTGCTACAATTCAACATATACTAACCCTAAGATTAGGACTATAAAATACCACTTAACTTCACACTACCCTAATCTTACTCAACCTAAAACATATGTAGTCATTTTTTCTCTCTCCAACAAGATATGCATACACCCAATTCAAACTCAACCACCAAATGAATTAAACAATTCGTCCCTTGTCTATTCTGTTTAAAATCCGAACACCAAAACAACTTACAATTATATCCTCTGTTAAGAAAAGATTCTCAAAACCTTTTTTTTTGTTCGTCTACGCAAAGCGAAGGTAGGTTCTTGATGTTGTTGTTCTTTTCTTTTAAAGTGTTAGTTCAAATCGAATGAAAAAAAAAAAGAAAGATGAAACGAATACGGTTGGTTTTTCTTTTGACTTTCGGACATAAAAATGAAGTTAATCTTCTAAATATAGATTGATGATGGAGAATCTCTTGTGGGTTTTGTTCAAAAAGAACTCTTGTTAATTTAGAGAGATTAATCTGAGATCTAGTTTTTAATTAAGATTGAGTCTTGGTTATTGCTTGATGTTGATTGATGACAGTTTAGATATGGTTTCGTTACTTCTGTTGTTAGTCTTTTATTGAAACTGATATGCGTAAACTTGATTTAAAACCTTATGCGTAAACAGTTTTGCAAACCCTTAAGCGTAACCCACCCTTACGCGTAAACTATTGTTATGCGTAACCTCTTAGGCGTAAACAACCTTACGCGTAAATCACCCTTACGCGTAAACAACCTTACGAGTAAGGTTTAAGCGTAAACTCTTATGTATTACTTTCCAAGTAATGCGTAACCGATCTGAAGATAGTCGTAAGGCCTTATGCGTAGAAATGGGGTCTTGCGCGTAAATCTGAATCCCTTAAGCGTAAAAAGAGGGTTTTGACTTTTTTTCGTTGACTTTTTCCGACCAAGTTTTTCCCACTACTTTTTCAGGCAATGAGTTTCCAACAGAAAGATAAGCACAAAAAACAGTTTGTAGACAGAAAATAGATAATCACTGTTTGAACTTGGAAAACTATTTTCAAACCAGAGAATAAAGACAGATTGGACTGTTTGGACACAAGACAACTGCTACTGTTTTTGACAGAAATATGTTTTGGACAGATAAAAAGCAGAAATTTTTGGACTTAACAACAGTTGCAATATTTGGACCAAAATAAGCTCTCTTTTACCATAAAAGTTGCTACGTTTGACTTAAAATAAGCAAAAAGAACATGTATAAAGCAAAAAGATAAGCAGTTGTATAAGCCAATACTAGAAAAAAAATGGTAAAAAAATTTTAAGACGAGATTTTTTGACAAAAAAAAAAGACACGATTTTTAACCATAAAAACACTTCTAAATCATCTTGAGGCTCTTGATACCACTTGTTGGGACCCTTTTATCAATCCATTTTACACAATAAAACTAGAGAGATGAAGAAAAGATATGGTGACTTGAATGAAGATATGTGTATTTTAGAGAGACAAAGAGTAGAAGATGAAAACAATATTCATATGAAAAACACACACAAAACACACTCAAGCACACCCCTCAAATGACATATTTGAGGGGTATTTATAGTAAGAGAGAAATACCCTAATGGGCTTGGCATGGGCCGTGGATATGGACTTGGATTGGATTGGGTTGCATGAGCTTATACAAGGCTAGCTTAACATAACTATTAGCCATTTAGCTTAGCCCAATCCACGAGCCCGTTGACTATTCTATCACGATATATAACACACGTTACAAAGTTCATAAACGTGAATGACCATCACTTCTAATAAAAACTATTAAGGCTAACATGATATTTTAAGCATTCATTATCCTTAGTTAACAGTGCATTTTTGTCCTTTAATTTCTTATTGATGTCCTTGCATATTTCCAGTCGGGATTCTTGGTCTTTAAGTAAGGTCATGAGCTCAAAATCTAGATTAGACGAAAGTTCAGCTTGTTCAACGTGAGTCTCAACATGATCATTAGTCAGATCTTCAAGTATAACCACGGAGTCAACTTGATTATCAATGGTAACCATAAGGTCATCTTGATCGTCAAATATAACTACGGGATCTATTTGATTATCATCGGAATGAGATATAGACGGCTCATGTTGAACACTCTGATCCTTGTCGGATGTAGATGTTGGCGGAGATATCAGATCAGTAATGAATATAGTTTGATCCGGTACTTGAGACAAGCCATCAGTGTCATACACTGGGCCTGTGTCACTCATGTGGAGTTCGTGCATGTTAGCCATTAGCATCACTGCTGCATTAGCCTGCAAGTCCTCCATATCATCATCAGAATCTGCATTTGCCATGAAGCTCTGTTCCTTATTGGTAAGAGTTCCACCAGCTTCATCCTTAAGAACCAAGAGTAAAGCCTCTTTGTGATAAGCGCTGCCTCTTGTCCTTGACTTTGGGCATGCATTAGCCAGATGACCCTTCTCATTACAGTTATAACAACGAAGACCATTAACCCCATTCTGAGCATTACCCTGTTCAACCACTTGAGCCCTTTGTTGTTGTGGGGCACCCATGTTATTCCTTCCCATTGGATTAAACCCTTAACCACCGCCCATCTGACGAACATTACCACGATTCTGAACTTCAACACGTCCATTGTTAACAACAGCCTGATTCCTTGTGTTTGATGAGGTACGAATGTGATTGTTGGATTTGTTTGAATATCGGCCGAAGGCTCTAGCAATCATGAAAAACCCTTGTTGCAATGCATCGAAAGCTTCTGCATCCTCATTGGATTCACTGTAAAGTGCTTGATCATTGTTGTTGTTGTATGGAACCAATTGAGTTTCTTGAGACTTTTGTTGTGACAGATCATATGGTGTAATTGTTGCAGTTGGTTGTGGAGGATTTGTGAAGACAGTTTGTAATGTCGGGAATTGAGGATAACAATATTGAGCCCACAATGCTAATTGTTGATTATCCGGAAGTGAAGGTGAAACAGGTAGTCCACGGATAACCCTTTCTTTGTCAACTTCCTTTTGGTGGGGCTTCAAATAGTCGTACAACAAGCCGTATGTAGCATGATGAAGATTCTTTGCTTGACGGATGAAAATGACATACTTTTCCCAATCAGGACCAAGACTGCTCAGGAACTTTGTGTTGACTGCAATCCTTGGCTTAATGATATTATGTTTATCCAAGTCATTGATGATGTCTGAGAATCGATGATGATAAGACTCTAATGTCTCCCCTGGTTCAATCATGAAGTGTTCATAAGCCAAGTAAATTTTGGATTCCATGTCTTCATGATTGAATTATGTGCCATCCATGAGAAGATGAGTATGCTCCCACATTGCTTTAGCAGTCTTTTGAGCATCAACACTTCGAAGTATCGGGTTGGGTAATCCCAAAAGGATATATTGCATTGCAAGTTCATCTGCTTCAAAGTGTAGAAGTTGATCAGTAGTGAGTTCAGTAAGACTGACAATGTTGGTGACATCACCTCTTGGTGGATTAGCAGTTGGATCTCCAGGTACAGTGACAGTAGGCATCTGAAATGGACCTTCCAGGATGACCTTCTTTAAGAACTTTCCATGTGGCTTCTTTAGATCACAAAACCTAAAGAACCTTATTACCCATTGATCGTAGTTTCCGGAAGTGAGCATTGGAGGTCTATCAAGTGATCCAGCCTCATGAATGGATTGTTGGCTACTTAAAGCTTCACACATCTTTGCAAACCAAGACGGTTCCTTCATAGTATTCCTGGATGGATGTTGATTGTGAAAGTTTATGTAGGGTTGTACTTGAAGACTAGGTGGTGGTTGAATCAGTTGTGGTTGAATTGCTCCTTGAGGAAATTGTTGTTGAAGTTGTTGTTGTTGTTGTTGTTGTTGTTGTTGTTGTTGTAGTAGTTGTTGATAAAATTGTTGTTGTTGATGGAGTTGTTGTTGTTGTTGTTGTTGAGGATACACATGAGGAAAGTAGCTAGAGTATGGTGGTAGAGACATCTTGAAACTTGTGTTGATGATGGATCTTTGTAGTCGAATGAAACTTAGTTGATGAAGAGTGCTTATGCGTAGAAAAACAGCTTAGGCAAAGAAATAGCCTTATGCGTAAAAACACCAACTTACGCGTAAGAATGGAGCTTACGCGTAGGGTTAAGGAAACCTTAGCTTATGCGTAAAACAAATACTTAGAAGTAGAATGCTTATGCGTAAGATTTGCTTATGCATAAGACAAGGCTTAGGCGTAAGAAAATGCTTATGCGTAAAGTTTCTACGCGTAAGTGTTTGCTTAGGCGTAAAACTAGGGTTTTGCCCAAAAATCCTTTACACTTATCCCAGTGTAAAAGATATCCAAAGTCGAAGTGTTTTCAGGCTTATCCAAGCAAGAAAACACTGAGTAAACGAAGAACACAAAATTTGTTTTCTGCCCAAAAGTGTTTCTAAACCAGATTTTTATGATGAAAAAGCTTCAATATCACCAAAATATCACAAAAGTATGAAACTTGATGATCCAAAACTCTTTTTACCCTTACGCGTAGAAAACACTACACGTATCAAATCAAGCTCAAAAACAATGAAATACAAGTAAAGTTTCAAACTTTTTGCCAAAAACTTAAACTTTAACACCAAATAACCTTTAAAGGACAAGAATCTTGAGTTTTAAAGTGTAAAATTTTGAGCTTGTTGCGTGTGAAAGATTTTAAACCGAGAGTTACGCGTATAACAAAAAAACTTCAAGAAATAAACCGTTTCACCCAACTATTTGGCGAATGATACCACTGTTAGGTCACCATGTTTGTAACACAAGCATCAATATGAAGAAATATAGAGAAGAAAGGATCGGATGAACACGAGCACACTTATGTGTAAGAAATGAAAGAAAGATTATGCTTAGGATAAATGTGAAAGTGACCAACCAACCTTCTAAGGAAGGTTTACAAGGCTATTTATAGAAGAGGGAGCTAGGGCAACACTCCTAGTGCCTTCCTTTCCTAATTGGATATGGTCCAAGGCTTATGGGCTTTCTACATAAGTCTTGCCTTTAATACTAACATAAAAGCCTAATTAAGCTAACTATTACATATTAATTACTAACACTTGTAATCTAGTTTAGGAGTGATTCCAACAAGTCCTGTTTTAAAAGTGCGGTTATAGTCCAAATATTTTTTTGAAAAACTCTTTGGTTCTCTATAACCTTGGCTCTGATGCCAATCTGTAACACCCTCGAAAATCTTAATGACAGCGGAAGACTAATTCGGGTGTTACTCGAATGGAGATCATAGTCAATAATTATAGAAAACGACTCGAAAGAGACGTTTTATTAAAGGTAGTTATCATTCATCGAAAACTCATAGTTGTTACAAAACATTATAAATTGTTCAAGCGTTTTTCCCCAAAATAAAGATCATGAGTTTGAAAGAAATGACAACTTTATGTTTTACACCACCAGAAAAGCCTTGCCAAGCCCCACTCCACGCCTTGGTCATAATCTTCATAGATTACCTGAGATAACATGCTTAAAAAGGTCAACAAAAATGTTGAGTGAAATTCATAGGTTTAAATAAAGTTGAACACAAGTATAAGAACATGATCATTGTAAACTAACAATATATAAGGAAAATCACAGCTTATTATGCGCTAAGCTCATGCAACCAAGACTCAACTGCATACACCGAATTACTGGTGTACGTAAGTTTTGTCCCAAAGGAGGTAATAGCCAATTACCTAAAGCAATTCAAATTTGGTGTGCCCCAGTTATTTCTCTATAACCAAGACGGGGTCGTTACTCCCCATAATACTATTCACGATATATGCGTTCACTCGCGGTGACTAATGGTTCATGATACAGGGGACTTATGGCTAAATACTTAGGCAGTACCAATAATCAAGAAGCGAACATTTATGAAAAACCTTGTGTTCTAGTTTAGAGCATGTATCTCCCTCGCGGGGTTTGCAAATAAAAGTAAAAGCGAGGCTATGAACTCACCTTGATGACATGAACAAGCACAAACAGATCAAGCACAATGTAGCGGAGGTTCCAAACCGAAACCTAAAAATGATGAGATGGCGAGTCTCAGTATGATGAACATTTTGGTTCGCGGCCAAAATAATAGAGCATTGAATATTCTTATTCAATAGATCATTGGATTGTCCAATCCAATAGTGTGCGTGCGTGCTTAACGTTTTAAGTTAATTTACTTGCTACATTGCCTTAGTTAATGATCCTCACTTACGCATAAGTGAAATGTTTTCCCCCGTTGTGATCTTGATAGGTTTGTTGAGTATTTTAGCTTGTTTAGATTCCCCGTGCGTTTTATCGGATTTTATATATATATAATTATTTTCTTATATATATATATATATATATATATATATATATATATATATATATATATATATATATATATATAGGGGGTGTTTCTTGTGAGAAGTCTAATTTTTGTGAGAACGCGAGAAGAGATCCTAACCCTCCATTTAATCCCTCTTTTTTAGATCTAATGGCTATGATGCATCCAAATATTTACACTAAAACTATACTAATGTTATGCATTATTATCCTTTTACTTTAAACATACTATATAAATTAAAAAAAAACACACACACAACTCACTTTTAAAGTGTGAAACCGACAAAACTCTCTCAAATTACCGTTCATCACCATCACCGAGAAACCACCACGGTCTTCACCCATTCACCACCATCTACAACCGTAATCATCACCAATCACCACCGTCAACCTCAATCATTGCCAATCACCTCCGTCTACGGCAGTAATCATCACCGATCACCCCAATCATCATATATAATAATCATCATCATCACTTTTCACGATCATCATCAATAAAAAAATCTCACAGTTAACCATTAAAGAATGACAACTACTATCAGAGTGTATTATACAAAGGTATTGAGTAAGTCTGAATTAAGCTTTTGATTCATATATTTTTTAATTCAATGATTATAGATATTTTCTTTCTTGTGTTCTATGTGTTTGATTTTAGTTATTAGTTAAGTTGATAACTGGATGAAGAAAATGAAAGATGAATAGGTCTTTTGTTGATGGTTTGTCAATGTACATTATGTGTTCGATGAAATGCTAGTTGTTTTCACATATGAATATAAGTTATCAAATACCCTCACATGTGAAGATAATATCTTCATATGTGAAGATATAAGGTATCGAATTCACTCACATGTGAAGATATAAGGTATCGAATATCTTCACATGTGAAGATATAAGGTATCGAATATCTTCACATGTGAAAAGTTTAGTAAGTATCTGATATTTTTCTCCGCACGCAAAAATATAGGAGATATTTTTCTTCGCACGTGAAAATATATGAGATCTTTTTCTTCGCAGGTGAAAATATAGGAGATCTTTTTCTCCGCACGCAAAAATATAGGAGATATTTTTCTTCGCACGTGAAAATATATGAGATCTTTTTCTTCGCACGTGAAAATATAGGAGATCTTTTTCTTCACACGTGAAAATATAGGAGACATTTTCTTTGGACGTGAAAATATAGGAGATATTTTTCTTCGCATGTGAAAATATAGGAGATATTTTTCTTTGCACGTGAAAATATAGGAGATATATTTCTGCGCATGTGAAAAGTTTAGTAAGTATGTGAGATTTTTCTTTGCGCGTGAAAAATGTCAAGAAATTGCAACAATCTCGAGATAACTAGTGGGCTCATGACAAATATAGGAGATATAGTTATGCTTCGGAATCGGAACTTACGCTTTTTGTGTGTGTGTGTAACTGATATTTCTTCTTAACTAACACTTGAGATGCCCACTAGTAATCAGGTTTTGTACTTAGGAGTTTATAGCTATATGATTAGCCAAGGACGTAACTGAACAAACCAAGATTAGGAAATAAGTTTCTATGAAGTAAATAAACCTTTTGTAATACTTCTCTTGAACATGAAAACTTCTATGCAATCTGGTGTATCATCAGTATGAGTTCTTAAGATACCACATGTTTTGGCTTAGGGTCACTACAATTTTTAGCACTTCTATGAAAAACATCGATGTTCCAAGTGCATGCCTCTTGAAAACAATTACTCTTTTGAGTAAATTTCTAAATTAAAACAATGTTTTACATTACAGGCATATGAGGCTTGACATATTGAAGGTTTACATCATGGGCATATGAGGTTTAGGATTCCTTACCCCATTGTCATTTTCTACACATTCACCATGCATACACAAAAGGTACATAGTACAAGAAGTGTGATGAAGGGTTTGAATTCACATCATTTTCTACTTAAGCACTTCTTAATCCTAAATGAGTTGCAACATTTCAATTATCCGAAGTTCAGCCTGGTTATTCCAGACACGTTCCCTTTATGCATAATTGGGCTGCTACCCATCCTGATTTACCTCATCTGGACTGTCTTCACTACCGTTTAAGCCAACACATAACTTTTGGTTTCTTGTCTTCCGCTTTTTTGTCCAGGAGCTTTTATTCTCAAGGAGGAAAAAAATTGTTCAAGTGTTGTGCTCGAGTACAAATGTTAATGGGATGTTAGGGATGACATTGTCCCCCAAAGTAGGGTTCTACTCCAAAACAATATCACAAGTTCACAACCATAAACAAATCATATTTTAAAGCTCCACCTATGGTTATGATTCTTCAAGTAACCATAAGATAACAAATTACCTCACGCCCTTGCACATATCTTACATTTGAATCCTAAAGCTGGCGCAAATCAAATTCACATCTTTAGAGCCAGTGGAAGGAGTTCTTGGTATTTCTCTCAAATCTTCAATATGTATACCCTTTTGTAATTTACTTGAGGAAGTATGACAGTCTCGCTATTTTGTTTTTTAAACTCTTCATCTTCATGGAGGTATGGCCACTTTTTAATTCATGATTGTTCCAAGACTGCGGCTATAATAGTCTCAAGTATTTAACTTCCTGATAAATTATCATATGGCTGTGCTTGCACAGCTCTAAAACCTTTCTAGCTAGTCAGATATAAGAAATATCATACTTTCTTGTTTAAGATGTTTTCAAGCACTTGGGTCTTTTTTTCCTTCTTGAATACCCGCTTCATTGATATTGACATAGTCAAATTTAGGACAACCAAGTTTCAATTTGTTTTCTTATATTTTAAAATAAAAATCTTCTTCAGTTATTCCCTTTTTCTTTTGCAACACAAACAAATGCGTTCACCAATCATAACATCAATTCTAACTATAGTTAATTGAATATCTTTCAGCTCATCAATGGCATCATTTATAGGAGGAAAAATGTTAGATGCGGCTGCTACTAAATTATTAGATGTCATCATAGAAGTTATTGCGAAACCCTGCTACTTTAAATCCACAGTCACCGAAATAAAAGAATCTCTAGAAAGTATGAGGCCGATATTCAATGATATGGAGAAACTAAATAAAGAATTGGGTCGACGTGAAGATGAAACAAATAAGTTCATCGATCTGATCAAAGGTGCAGAAGAACTTATTAGGCAATGCGAAAATATTAAATTATGGAAAAATTACTCTCATACAAAAAAGTTGGATGAATTGAATGAATCGTTGTCAAAGTTTATAATGATTGATCTTCAGTTACCAATTGTTAGAGATGTAAGAGAAATATTGGTGGATGTGATGGATTTGAAAAAGATAATCAATCAGAGAGGGAGTTCGAGTGGTTGGTCATCTGGTGCCCCGTTGCTTGATGGTGTTGTGTTTGGAGTTGATGATCAAGTTAATAAGTTGAAGAGGTTGGTGCTCGAGGATTCGATTAGTGATGATTGTTCGGTTGTAGTTGTTTCGGCTCCTGGAGGATGTGGGAAGACTACTTTGGTCAAAATGCTCTGCCATGATTCTGAGATTAAAGGTATTCAAATCTTGTCCATTTTACTTCTTGTTATAAGTCACTTACATACATACATCGGTAACAATGTAAAAGTCTGTTATGTGCCAACATACTTTATGATATCCCGAGGGGTTGTATCATTATTCATAAAGTTGCAATTTGATTCATACTTTTTTGATCACTAATGATAGTAACAAAGTACAGGGAATATTTCTTAGGAATAACGCAAAAACAAAGTTATTAAACTAATCATGGTTGTTTGGTCTACTATACAGCCTTTTGCTGCTACAAAATCCGACACAAGCTACAACAGACATGAATAATTTTTCTATCTTACAAAACGAGTAATATAGTTGCATTAAGCCCACATATTTTATAGCAAATCTAATATGTTACTTACTTGATTAAATTTGCTGATACAATGCACGAGGTTTTTGAACTAGATCTTAATAGTTTAACATTGTCATTTTATCATATCAACTCTACTAAATTATTGCGATTCATTCGATCAGGAAAATTTGGTAGGAACATCTACTTTGTTACCATCTCAAGAACTACCGACATAAAGGTCGTCATCAAAAAGTTAGTTCAGAAGAACCATGAGGGTTTGCAGCTTGATTTTAGTAGCGATGAAGACGCAATCCATCAATGGGGAAGCTTTTTGAATGAAAATTAATCTGAAGTACTGTTAGTACTGGATGATGTGTGGTCTGATTCCATTGTAATGAGCTTCAAGTTGAAGTTACCTGAATATAAGATTCTGGTCACATCTAGGACCAACTTTACACAATATAAGCCATATGAACTGAAACTTTTAGACCATCAACACGCTGTCAAACTTTTCCGCTTCTCATCATTTTCAGAAAATGAAAGTGAACAAAATGATGCACGAAATAACCTTGTAGAGAAGGTAGGTTATATAAAATCTATCTCTAGTTAACTTTGTTCATATTATTAATTTTTTAATATCCATTTTGATTTTACTTCTGTCAAATCTTTAGCTAACAAATTTGAATAATTCTATATAGTTGGTCAAGTGTTGCAAGAATCATCTGCTGGCCCTTACTGTGATTGGTGGTTTGCTAAAGGGGAAACCAGTTACACGATGGCAAAAACTGTTCAGTCAACTGTCTAAAAGAAAGCGATCTGTTTGGAGTCTTCATGAACGTATATTACAATGTCTAGAAAAAACATTACATCAGTTTAAGGATGAGCCTGAAATCAAGGAATGTTACATGGACCTCGTATTGTTTCCTGAAGATCAAAAGATAGCCGCCACTGCGCTTATGGATATGTGGGTCCATTTACACAAGCACGATGAAGAGGGATTAACTACTCAGGACATACTAACGGAACTTTCCTTCAGAAACCTTGCAACTTTGTTGCCAGTAAGGTACATATGTTCCTTAAAAGCTGGTAGGACATATACTATCATTTGGTTATAATTCGTATTAGATTGTTTGAAACATTTACCTATTATATTATTCTATTTTTAAAGGCAACATATACCTACTATTTCCTACCGTTGTGAGGAGGAATCTGTTAGGCAGCACGATATGCTGAGAATGCTAGCTATTCAGTTGAGCAGTAAAGATCTGGTAGAACTCAGAGAGCGGTTGATCATAAATCCAGGTGAACCAGATCTTCCCCAAGTACCAGAGACTGTCAACGCCCGTTTATTGTCAATCTCCACAGGTTTGTATGATTCATTTTCCCTTTGTCAGAAATAGACGTAATCATCCATTAATTTAATCATATACTATTCATGCCACTAATGACGAACGAAAGAGATTCTTCGATATGGAACAACATACAAGTCCCTGAAGTGGAAGTTTTTGTATTAAACTTCTTGTCAATGACACATCCCCTGCCACAATTTATGCATAACATGGACAAATTAAAGGTCCTAATCATCACAAACTACGAATATCCCTTTTCAGAACTTGAGAACTTCCCTACTGCACAACATTTATCTTGTTTAACTACCATTAGGTTGGATCATATTTCAATATCTTCGATTATTACATATTAGTGGCCCATAAATTAACATCTGTTTGTTGACCGTATATTTTCTTTTCAGACAACATTTTCACACTTGGAAATGAGTAGTCTCACCTTATTACTAGCGTGTGAAATTAAATAGCGTGTGAGGTTCAAGCTTTTTCACACTTGGAAATGAGTAGTCTCAACATTTTCAGACAACAACATTTTCTGCACATGTGAAATTAAATAGCGTGTGAGGTTCAAGCTTTTTGATGAGATATATAGTTTTTCTGCACATGTGAAATTAAATAGCGTGTAAGGTTCAAGCTTTTTGATGAGATGTATAGTATTTCTGCATGTGTGAAATTAAATAGCGTGTGAGGTTCAAGCTTTTTGATGAGATGTATAGTTTTTCTGCACGTGTGAAATTAAATAGTGTGTGAGGTTCAAGCTTTTTGATGAGATGTATAGTTTTTCTGCACATGTGAAATTAAATAGTGTGTGAGGTTCAAGCCTGTCAAATCCACTTACTTTTATATTAGGTTTTCGATGAGATGTATAGTTATTCTGCACATTTGAAATTAAATAGTGTGTGAGGTTCAAACCTATCAAATCCACTTAATTTTATATTAGGTTTTCAATGAGATGTATAGTTTTTCTGCACATGTGAAATTAAGTAGCGTGTGAGGTTTAAGCCTATCAAATCCACTTGTATATTAGGTTTTCAATGAGATGTATAGTTTTTCTGCACATGTGAAATTAAGTAGCGTGTGATTTTCAAGCTTTTTGATGAGACGTATAGTTTTTCTGCACATGTGAAATTAAATAACGTGTGATTTCAAGCTTTTTGATGAGATGTATAGTTTTTATGCACATGTGAAATTATTATAGCGTGAGGTTCAAGCTTTTTGATGAGATGTATAGTTTTTCTGCACATGTGAAATTAAATAGAATTTGATGAGATGTATAGTTTTTCTGCACATGTGAAATTAAATAGAATGTGAGGTTCAAGGTTTTTGATGAAATGTATAGTTTTTCGCACATGTGAAACTAAATAGTGTGTGAGGTTCAAGCTTTTTGATGAGATGTATAGTTTTTCTGCACATGTGATATTAAATACCGTGTGAGGTTCAAGCTTTTTGATGAGATGTATAGTTTTTCTGCACACGTGAAATTAAATAGCGTGTGAGGTTCAAGCCTGTCAAATCCACTTACTTTTATATTAGGTTTTCGATGAGATGTATAGTTATTCTGCACATTTGAAATTAAATAGTGTGTGAGGTTCAAGCCTATCAAATCTACTTACTTTTATATTAGGTTTTCGATGAGATGTGTAGTTTTTCTGCACATTTGAAATTAAATAGCGTGTGAGGTTTCAGCCTATCAAATCCACTTGTATATTAGGTTTTCGATGAGATGTATAGTTTTTCTGCACATGTGAAATTAAATAGCGTGTGATTTTCAAGCTTTTTGATGAGATGTATAATTTTTCTGCACATGTGAAATTAAATAACGTGTGATTTTCAAGCTTTTTGATGAGATGTATAGTTTTTCTGCACATGTGAAATTAAATAGCGTGTGAGGTTCAAGCTTTTTGATGAGATGTATAGTTTTTCTGCACGTGTCGCTAAACGCCTCATCAGAAGCTACCCTGATTAAAAGATTGTCATCCTTGAAAAGCTTGATTATTGTTCCGGTCTTAAGAACATTAACCCCTCTAGATTATCTCCTAACTTTAAGTTTGTTAAGGGTGATATCAGGAGTGCTGATCTAGTCAACTACCTTCTGATCACTAAGTCTATTGATACTATTATGCACTTTGCTGCACAGACTCATGTTGATAATTCACTTTGCTGTATATCATTGTATCTTGGTAGTCTATTGACTAGTCCTTGGTTTGCTATTGCTAATATTGTTGTTGGCTATGGTTTAGTTACTTGCGTGATAACGCCTCTGGCTTATTAAATTTATGATAATAGATGGAGTTTTGTTCGTTGAGATCTGAAAATTCGGTGCAAAAAGATATTTGGATATTATCAAGGCAACATGTATTAAAGGTATCAAAGTAAACTTAAGTTCGACATGTGATTTGCAATAAAAACTTAGTATAAGATAACTCGTTTTGGTTTTGGTGCAGGTTCAGGTCGATCACATTTCTTGCTTACATGAGTTGGTTCTTTATCCCATTTCTTCTTATATCAGCTATTTGAGGTATTAACTCACCTTAAGTTATCATGAGTATGTATATTATTGCCATTATTCAATAAACACCACAATTAGTAATGGTGTGTGAGATTCGTTAATGTAGGACCTGTAATAACTAGTCTATCCACCGTCTTTGAGTTAATCTGACAATGTGAATCCACCGTCTTTGAATTAATCTGACAATGTGATTAACAGAATCATGCAATAAAAATCATTTTGAATATATAGGTTTGCTTGTGACATCATTTAGACAATCTACCATGTGATTTTGGACACTCATATGTATTAAATTATTACGGTTAATGCTCTTTCTTAGGATTCTAAATTGAAAATCATGTGTTGCTAGTCACAGTCCTTCTCATGTATTCGTGAATCAATGTTAAAATGTTTAGGGAACTCAACCATTTACACTTGGATTCTGAGTCCAGGTTGGTGGGGAAGGTCTTAGGAACACTTCTTTGGTCAAAATGCTCTGCCATGATTCTGAGATTAAAGGTATTCAAATCTTGTCCATTTTACTTCTTGTTATAAGTCACTTACATACATACATCGGTAACAATGTAAAAGTCTGTTATGTGCCAACAGACTGTTTAAGGAGATATTAGGGAATTGTGTCAGTGTCGACTGTATTCTTGGTAGGAAGGAACCTAAGGTTTTGCAGCATGAGACTGTAAGTGGTGATGTCGAGATCCCTCAAGATAGATTCAGAGGATGTTGGATTTAAGTGAGGACTTATGGTTCTAATTACTTGTTATTTTAATCAGCTTTTGAATGAAATTTGAGATGTTTGGATACATTACTAGTCATTTCTACTTTATCTGCAGTGCTTTTGATCAACAATCTTAACTTTATGTTCTTGAGTAGTTATAGCATTTTTATTAGTGATCTGAACAAGTTTTGATACTACTTAACCTTAGAATTCAAGTTCACATATTTAAGATAAAAGTCAAGGAGCTGAAGGAGATCATTTCTCTTAGATATGGCAAACTGCATGGCAGATTGGGCAACATGTCAAAAGGGGTATTTTTTTAGTATGGTCAAAAGGGGCTGTTTTTATTACGGATCAAAAGGGGTCATCTGCTAGACCTCCAAACATAAATGCTTACAAAAACTGTCATTACATTAACAATAAAGGAATTTGGTGGCTGTAAGCTACAGATAACTTATGGTGTCCCACCTGTTATTTTTAACTAAATTATTTCATCTGATGCATTTAACACGTCCGAGATAAAAGTATAACCCGATATGACCCGTTTATTAGTAGATAGGTCGAACCTGCCATCTTTACTCTGTATCTTATATTTTTGGAAATAAAATGTTCCATGTCTCATATTGCTCTTGGTCTTGACTTGTGTAGGCTGAGAAGAATGAGCTTTGTGATGAGAAACAAAGGTTGAAGATGGAAAAGGAGAAGCTTAAGCAACAAGTAAACACAATGAATGTGCAGCCTACCTTCATGGATCCTCCGCCCGCAATCCCTGCTGCATATGTTGTTGTCACAAGTTGGTTCCAATCATTAGTTATCCATGAATGGCATGTCGCAATTCATGCCACCTGCCGCTGTCAACAGCTCACACAATCAAGTGCTCCACGCACCAGATGCTTAATTCAACAATCATTGCATTTGCAGGCACTTTGTAATTGATCTATGACTGTATTGGGATTCTATTTTGTAACTGTAATCAAACTTGGTAATATACTGTTATACTCGGGAAACATTTATGAAGTTAAACTAAATGTTAACGTGTTTGATATCATTAGTTTGTGCTGGGCTTGACATTTGTTTGATCCTGTTAGTGCTAACTTACTGGAATTTCTTTTACGATTTACTACACTCCAGTTCTTCTACTATCCAGTAATATGCTTGGAAGAAAAGGCTGTAAATTAATCTTTATACTAGTAATTGTTTGTAATTTTCACATGTAACTATGATTGCATTCACATATCAAAAACCTACTCAGCACCTCATATAACTTCGTCTTACGAATACCTATAACATAGCATTTCCATTTACACTCAGTTTGCTTTGAATTGCGATTTTACATGCGAACAAATTTGTTTTCAAATCTTAAAAACGTACTAGACACCTCCCATGACTTTGTAATACGTATACCTATCACATGATATTTTCGTCGACACTCGATGTTGAGTACATGTGTCTATACTAACTACTATAAAATTGTATTCGGTTGCTTTTAACTTGACTCGCTTTCCCAAGCATTTCTAAAATAGGGAACTACGACTTTAAGCATGTAGTCTGCTGGAACCACCTCAAAATCCTAGAGCTCGTATTCATCATCCACATAGTCCTCAGCCTCACAAATGGATGGATCTACCTGAATTTTTAAATGTAAGACATGTATGTCAATTAATAATCCATATCCCAACAAGGAGAATATTAGTTATAGGCAACATGATTAAAAATATTGATTTAAATAGTCCAGAGTGGAAATTATTACCTCTTTAACATTGAACCTCAATATGTTGGCAAATTTGCCAACAACAATGCAACAAATGTTTGTCCTGGTAAACATGAGTATATTCTTTTTTCTTCGCGTGTGAATAAATATTTTCCTTGTAAATACACGTACATTTATATAAATTTATTTTCTCGTGTGAATAACTTTATTCACTAGTAAACACTCGTAAATTTATACACTTTTTTCTTCGCATGTGAATAAATTTCATTACTAGTAAACACTCATACATTTATACATGAGCATATGAATTTATCTTCGCATGTGAATACACGTTATTAACTAGTAAATACACAAACATTTATACATTAGCATATACATTTTTCTTCACATGTGAATAAATTTTCTTCAATAGTAAATACACGCACATTTATATAATTTTTTCATTGTGTGTGAATAAACTTTCTTCACTAGTAAATACACGTGCATTTATACATGAGTATATACTTTTTTTCTTCGCATGTGAATAAAGTTTCTTCCTAGTAATACACGTACATTTGTATACATTTATCTTCACGTATGAATAAACTCTATTCGCTTGAAAATACACGTACATTTGTAAACTTTTTTCGTTGCATGCGAATAAATGTTTTCACTATTAAACATATGTACATATTTTTGTGTGTGAATAAACTTTATTTACTACTCCGTAGTAAATACACGGAAATGTATACATGAGCATATACATTTATCTTCGCGTGTGAATAAACTTTTTTACTAATAAATACACGTACACTCATACATACTTTTTTCTTCGTGTGTGAATAAACTTTATGAACTAGTAGACACACAAACATTTATGCAGATCATGTATATCTATCTTCGCATGTGAATATACTTTCTTCACTAGTACATTTATATATACTTTTTTTTTTCTTTCGCATGTGAATAAACTTGCTTCACTAGTAAATATACGTACATTTATAAATGAGTATATAATTTTTTTCGCGTGTGAATAAAACATATGCACGGGTAAATACACCTACACTTATATACATTTATCTTCACATGTGAATAAACTTTATTAACTAGTAAGTACATGTATACTTAGACATTTATCTTTGCGTGTGAATCACTTTATTCAGTAGTAAATACAACGGATGTACAAAAGTCAAAATCTATCGGGTCTCCTCGGTAAAGTTACAAAATAATGTTTTACATGCGTTCTGGTTGGCTGGTTTAGGGCTATTACTTGTTGCTTACAGAGATTGGAGTAGCACTGCGTTGGGGACGCCGTGAAGGCGAGCACTTGTCTTCTACTGTTGCACCATGTGTACCATTGCAGCTCCTTCTACGGGTTAGCTTGGGTGATTTGGCACGAGTCAAAGTTATCTGTCACCCAACCATGTAAAATGATGTGAAACAAGTTCAAGTGCAAATTCTAGGCCTATTGTTATCATTATTGCCATTTTTACCCCTGACCCTTCAAACCGTCATAAAACCTAAAGAATATAAACAGATTTTTGCAATACTAAAGACATAGATATATATGCTTCGCTTGCGAAACCACAGGTATATGACTATGTTATGCTAAAGATAATAAATGAACACAATAGCATTGTATTGGACAATGTAGCTTTTTTTCTTTCTGTTTTGGCAATATACATTAATTTCATGAAAGATGAATATATATTATGTTACTTATTAGTATAATATGACACAGGAACATTGCCTGAACCTGCGATCGATGAACATCAATTAACTGTTGATATTTGTTTTGCCTATACTTAGAATTGTCATCTAGTATCTTTATCATAAGCCATTTACAACTTTTGGACTTTAAGTTATATATCAGTCATGTTGTCATTGCTATATTGTTCACCATGGAATAACAAAGAAAAATGAACAGGTAGGCAGTACCTTTTTAGGTTCAAACTTGGGTGGAGGTCCTTCTTTGTAGAAACTTGGAACAGGGTGTGCTTTAACATACAAATTATTTTGAGGCTCTTTTAAAGCTGCTTCTTCCCCTCCTACCATTACCATTTTACGCAAAACAATAAACCAACTATTTTCTTAGAAATAAGAACAATAATTAAGAATGTAGAGCTAAAATTGGCCACTTATGAAAGACAAGTAAATGGTCATGATGGGCAATTTTTGATAGACGTCAAACCAGGCCGGGTTGGTCTGCAATGCCTGCTACATGCGAATGTTTTTACTTTTTTTAGTAGAACCAACTTTATGGAACACAACCGTATTTCAGAGTAAACATAGAACTATAGCTGTAATTAAATTTAACCGAACATTCGATGAACACATATTATCTACAATTAGTTTTTGCACAAATTAAATAGTGTGCCCCTACTTCCCATCTAAAAGGGGTTGTTGAACTAAAAGGTAGCACTATTAAGGAATAGAATTTGAGATCTAAAGTTACGTTGATAGTTGATTATCAAAAAATACAAGAGATACTACATTATGGAAAATTAAATTTCTAAGCAATCAGATTCAAACATATGAATGAACTAAGGTTTGTGACTTCTTCTCATATCATATAACTAAAGTTCATATGTGACACATACCACGTGTAGCTCGAGAAATAACTCATAGATGGTCATAAATTTGACAGCATGGTGATTGGGCTGAGCCGCTGAGCTTCGACATCTCAGATAAGAACCTGGTTTTGAAAGCAATAGAATCAAAGAATAAAAAAGTATGATTGATATAATCATATATCATAGCTAATAAGATATTTCAGATTTACTAGATGCTTTCAAGAGCCCATCTTTACGAGGAGACTTGAACAAGCCAGTGCCACCAATGCTACTAGGTGAATCTTTAGGATTAGCATTTACACCTCTAAAATATGGGCTAGAACCAGGAAGGTGGTCAACTGACTCATTCAGTAGATACTTATTCTTCCCAACTCTTGAAGGACCTCTATTAAATTCTTTTAAAGGTGTAGTGCTTGCAGACCGAATAGCACGCGTTGCAGACGTTGTAATATCATCAAATGTGATGTTTTACTGATGGACTTAAGCATGCTCATTCCTTTTTCTGTATCACTAAAGGTATTAACTTGTGAAACCGTTGGAGTACCATATTTTGTTGTTAATCCACCAAAATTTGATGGAGGTACTAGAAATGATGATCTGTGTGACGAGTTTTCATCACCCATTTGTAAAAGAAGTGAAGAGTTGACATAAGAAGGTTCAACGATGCTAGGGAGAGTGGGATCATTGTTTTCCCTCTCCATGGGAACCATTTCAGTCATTTGTACGCTTTTAACCTTTTGTTGTTCAGTTTCTGGAAGTAGTTGTATGCTTTTTCCCTGTCAAATTACAAGTCACAATTCAAACACAATTATAATGCTAAAATATAATCAGATAATTGTACCTAAAAACTCTTCAGGACAAATAGCTTTGTTGCTCAGGACAATCGCTAAATTTAACCTTTTGTTGTTCAGGACAAATAGCTTATATCGAGTCCTATGTATTGGTGTGGTAACTTAATGTTCCTAACACCCGCCGCCCATTTCCAAAAAATTGTATTGCATAAACTTGGAAAGGGTGAAACCTTGCACAAAATATATCAGAACAAGATCAAGCAATTTCATTGACGTGGACGATATTACATTGACCAAATCCTAAAGAATACAAGTAAATAAGATAGTGAGTTTTTCAAAAAGGATAATCTTTTTCTCGCCAACTTACTCGTAAATCCATTTTTAAATACGAAAGATAAGTTAAGGTTGTGTCTACAATTCCACAATCCTCGTGTTTTTGAAATATATTATATGGTTTCACAGATAAGTTTTGACATACAAGTCATTTTACACAAGATTATTTCAAGGAATATGATAATGCACTCGACTTAACAAAACACTTCTCAATTTATAATCTTTCAATGTTGATACAGTAGAAACTTTATAAACTAATACTCATAGGACCACCTAAAATTTATTAATTAAAAGAGTTATTAATTAATCGACATTAATTTATCTATAAATTGATGAATCGGGACATGTAAAAAATACTATTTTAGAGAGTTTATTAGTTAGTCAAGTTTTAATTTATCGAGTTTTCACTGTAATTCAGATTACTATATTTACCGGCATGGTATCGTCAAATCAGTTACGCCTTTACATAATTAATTAATACAAATGTGATATTTCATTAATTTTTCTTCTATCATGCAAGGATGGCTAGTTATCTCGTACAAAAGCTGGAAACAACACCAGATGAGTCACAAAACACAAGTAATAAAAGTATTCCTCCCTACATTAAATGACACTTTAAAATGTTGAGCTGTGTATATAGTTTCTACTAGAGTTACCGCTATGTACCATTAGACAAGTTGAGAAAATAACTTACAACTAATCCTGCTCTCCAATGTTGTGTAGTCTTCATTCTGTTTACTACATCTTCATCATATGGCTTATTGGATATGGAAGTCCTGCTCAAAGCTTTGAAGATTCTGATCAACTTGAAATGCTTCTGTGTATCAACAACGCTAAAACAATAGAGAATACATTTTAGAAAGATAACTTGTCAGATACCGACTTTTATATGCTTGTTACAAGCATGGCAATCAGGTCATCCAAATGGAAAGCTGAATATTAAAATACATATATAGGATACTTTAAAGTTAGAGTAACGAGAGTCTGAGACATGGGCCTAAAATACAAACCTAAATATGCTATGAATCTATTCAAGCTTGACATAACCCCCGTCTATTAACAACAAAATTAGCCGATGTGAGCAATAAGCCTTATAACCCAAAACACATTGTGGTAAAATAACTTTTCAACAACTATCATCTCAACATTCTATTAAAAACCAAAATTACAATAAGTTACATGAATATAATGGTTCAAATACACGACTGATTTTTGAATAAGAAATTTGTCTTAAATTTAAATAGCATTTATACAGTTTAAGCCACTCAAATTTCAATACCTTATTTCAAGAAATCGACACGATTCAAGTTATAAGAATATTTCTTCACATATGTGGGTATTCGATACCTTATTTCTTCACATGTGACCAATTTGTTCACGCGTCTTAGAAAGCCACGAGAAATATATTTTCACATGTGACCAGATGGTTCACACATCTTAAAATGGTACGAGATATATTTTCAAACTAATTTATTCACGCATCTCAAATAGCTATGAGAAATGTAGTTTCATATGTTACCAAGTTACGAGACATATTTTCACATGTGACTGTTGTTTATGCATCTTTAAAATCTATAAGACATATATGAGACATAACTATAAGTACTATCAAGACTACTAAAATAACACTCGAGAATCAGCAGAAAAAGTTCACAGCAAGCGCAATATTGGTTCAGGCATTTCATCAAACAGTTGGTATGCATCATAAACTAAATGAACAAATATGACAAGCAATCTTCGAATTGAATACCGATAACAGACATGTGAATAATGAAACTGTAAGAACTTATCCTTTTGAAGAGGCAATTTAAACCTAATAACTTTAAAATTACAAAAGCAGAAAACTATAAGTTAAGGAGAAGATCAAGATCAATGACAGAAAGGTGCTTCTATGGTGGAGATTGGTCCTCTAACGGTGGTTTTTGGCGATGGAGATTGGAGACGATGGTGGTTAGTGTGTGTGTTTGCGTATGTTTTGCTTATGTGTGTGAGAGAGAGAAATGGGGATATTTTTTTTGTGGACGGGAAACAATGAGAATAATTCAATTAGACCCCTATGATTTTGGGCTAAAATTTACAAAAATGCCATTCCGCCCAAATTGATATTAAGATGAGATTTACTTGATCTAACGGTCCAGATCTCTTCTCGCGTTCTCACAAAAAAAAGCCTTCTCATTTGAACGCTTGTCTATATATATATATATATATATATATATATATATATATATATATATATATATATATATATATATATATATATATATATATATATATATATATATATATTCATATATGTAATATGTTTATCGATATCCGAAAATAAGATACTCATATGATCAAAATACTCGTTTTTGCGAAGTTACGATAAGATTATAAGTTTTCTATACTTTTCCTGAATTTTACACTTTTAACCCTCAAGTTACGAAAAGTACGAGTTTAGTCCTCCAAGTTTGAGAAAATGACACTTTCTACCCGAATGTATTTTTATACTAAAACTTTCAGATTTGACAGTTTTACCCCTTAGGAAAACTACTTTTACGAAATTAGCCCTCCAAGTTTATTTTCACACGTTTAAACCTTATATTTTCCAAGTTTACACCTTTAACCCAAGGTTTCCTTATAACTAGTTTAAACAAATTACAAGTTTGGTCCTCGTGGTTTTATTCGTGAGCATGCACGTGAATTATGCCCCGTATACTTTCGAAAATGGCCATAATAGCCCTTAGACTTTTCATATATGTTTAATATACGTACAATAGGACCGTTTAACTTTAAGAAAGGTTACAATTTTAACCCATGGACTATAATATTTGCAAATTTGGTCCGAATATACTTTAAGAAAAACGTAAACTTTGTATAATGAGTACAAACTTATTTCCAACTTATTTTCCTAGCTTATTAGCTTATTTTAGACATATTGGGCCGGGTTGGGTTTTACTTGGACACGGTTTAGGCTTGTTGGGCTCAACGGTTGGGCTTTAGGCCCGTTAACGTTTTGCGCGAGTTTTTAAGGTGTACGAGAGTTTTAAATAGAGTTGTGATGTGTTTTTGACGTTTTTAACTAGTGTTAACATGTGATAATGAGTGATTAAGTGTCGAAGGTGGTATATAACAAGCTACACGATATGGTTTAATGTGAAATGGTGCGTGTAACGTGTATAACGTGTGATAAAAACATGTACATGTGTAAACTAAACGAAATGAGTAAATATTGAAAGAGTTTCGATGACTTACAACACTCGTCAAGAGTGGAGAAGAACCATGTGAAGGTGTTTCGAGCTCTAACCCCGTGTTCTCCTTATAACGATATCCAACTTAATATTTTACCCAAGTTCCTTAGCTTTAAACCCTTGTTTTCTTTCAAGTTTTCCTTTAGCTCGTTCCTTTCCCTATGGTATTCTAAATGGAAGATTTGTGTGTGTGTTGTGTGAAGTAGTATGGGTAAGTTAGAAGAAATGGGTGTGTCGTGTGTTTATAAGGAAAAACAAGCATGGTTCTTGTATTATTTTACTCCTTAGATTACCTAGTCTTAGCAATATTAGACATGTGTGTTTGATCTTGGTCTTAGGCGTGCACCATGGCAGTCGATTACAAGGGACATGTTTAGGTAGGGATGAGCATTTCGAACCGAATCCCGGAACCGAACTGGAACCGTACCGAAATGGTACCGATTCTTGAAATACGGTACGGTACCGGGACTACGAAATAAGGTGAAAAAAAATCGGGACCACTAATTCGGTACGGTACCGATACCGTACCGATACCCGATTTCCCGGTACCGGTACCGATACCGATACCGGTACCGGTACCGATACCGATACCGGTACCGGTACCGATACCGATACCGATACCGGTATCCGAATCCCATTCGATACGGTACCGGTACCACTAATTTATGCTCGGGAAAAAATCGGTACCACTAATTCGGTACGAGATCGGTACGGGACCGGTACCGTGCTCATCCCTATGTTTAGGGTAGTGTCAAGTCAATATTTTGCCTAGAAAACATATTATCCCTTGTGTAATGAAGTCAATGCATGGTCAAACTAGTTTAGGTGATTAAACAATTGGTTAGGGTGGCTAAACTTGTGCTTTGTCCCCCCCCCCCCCCCTTGACCACTCTTACACGCATTGTTTAGGACACAAGGATAAGTTTCTAGTTTGGTTTGGTTTTTCCTTCTTCTCACTCGACCGGTTACTAGTTCACAAAAGAAATAACATTTCAAATATTTGCAAGTCTTGCTAATCTTTATGTGTGTTGGGCTCGTTAGCTAGGCCCAAAAAAATAAGAGTGTTTCGGGCTTGGTAATGGATCGTGTACAAAGCTATGCCCAAGGTATATTAAGGGTGTGTGTGGGCTCGAGTTGGGACGAGGCCCAAAGACAAAAAATGGTGTTGGCTTGGTTCGGTTACGAGGCCCAAATGGAAATATGGTGTGGGCTTGGTTCGGTTACGAGGCCCAGTAGTATGTTGGGTTGGGTCGTGAGGTGGTATAAAGTCCAATAAGTTTCGAAGCCCAATATGAGTTTTAATATATTTTTATTATAATTTATTTCGTATTTTTACAAATTTTTACGTATCCGTTACGTATTTTAAGATTATCGGGATCGTGGGGAATTTCGTTCTGATCACAACGGTATATTTATGAACGCTCAAGTTGCGTTGATCATGCATATGCTGAATGATATGCAAATGCGATGTTTAGAAAATTTCATGATGATATAAATCGTGCTTAATTTCTAATTAAGGTCTTAAGTACAATGAAATTTTCTGGGACCTTACATTACTTGTGTTTGAAAATTGAATGTCCGATTATTCTTTTAAGGAATCTCGATCCGGAAAATGGATTATGTAATGGAGCGAGGTTGATATGTAAACGTTTTGATCCTAATGTCATCAATGCTAAGATTGTTGTAAAACAACACGCTGGAGTTAGAGTGCTCTTGCGAAGAATTCCTCTTGCTCCATCTGAAGAAGACATGTTCCCTTTCAAACTAAAGAGAACACAATTCCCTGTGCGCCTTAGCTTTGCGATGGCTATCAATAAAGCTTAGGGCCAAACAATTCCAAATGTGGGTGTTTATTTGCCCGACTCTGTTTTCTCGCATGACCAAGCTTTATGTTGCTTTGTCTATAGGGATATCACTTAAAACTACAAAGGTATTAGTGAAGTCAGTCAAAAAGTTCGGTCAAGGAGGTGTCTACACCTCAAATGTCGTCTACCAAGAACTTTTACGTGACGATTAACGTGCGTTGTTAGTTAGTATCTTATAAATAATGTAATCTTTTCTTTTTGAGTCTCACTAAATATTTTTATATGTTGTTTGATACATGTTAAATTTTTTTGCTAGAGTTGAATTATCGCATGTTACAACCGTTTGCAATTACATTTTGATCTTTTCACGTTTTATTTTAAATGTTATACAAAACACTTACCACAATATCGCATATCGTTAATTGTCTGTCGCTAGAAACCGTTGCCGCTAGGCGCGGATACTCGCCTAGTGTTTTAATATGCACATAAACAAGTCATTCAACTTTAAAAAAATTGTGTTGTGTTTATCTACTAGTTTAGGGTAAGTATATTATTTTTGTGATTTGCAAATATATGACAAAAGTGGAGTACCATGCAATCATTGACGAATTCATAAAATGTCAAAAAAGTCATAACTCAACCAGAAAAATGATATAAACGATAGATATAAAGATCAAAGAAAAATGTGGCGTTGTTCTTATTCACTTGATACAAAGATCACAAAATAATGATATAAACGAATGAACCCAAAACTCAACGAATTGGACCTAACATGCAATACATTGTACACATTTACAAACATTGAAGAAGTAATATACAAGGGAAAATGATGGATCCATCCACTCATAAGACCAATTCTTTTCAGCCAACAATAGCAAGCAAGCTCTGTCGGACAAGCGGAACTGAGCAGACTAGTGAACCAAAAATACCTGTTAGACCGTATGCAATTGCACAAAATGGCAGGGCTTCAGGTTCTTTTGCTGATAATGCAGCTGTTCCCAGTCCATGTGCACTGCGAGGATCAACATAAGTTCCAAATTAGGTGTAGCACAGGTTCAAACTTCAGTTAAAACCACAAGACCTTGGTGGCACCAGGTTACTCTTTAAATGGGTGTTATTGCTTACTATTAAAGGTGGGAAAAGGGTTGGGTAAAAGCTCAAACCTGGTTGGGTCGTTCCTGGGTACATGATAAATATTCTAAAAAATAGATCATCACATTAAATCAAGTTTCAAAAAATAGAATAATTTCCAAGGTTTTATGCATTTCGGGTCCAATTTGGTTCCCTGACTTGATTTTATTTAACAAGTAGAAGTTAAATAGTATTAATTTCATATGGATTTTATAATATTAATTATCAAACAGTAATTAGTTATGAATTCGTGAAGAAGTGAACAATAAAATGTTGGTAGGCCAACCCGACCGACAGAGGTCTGTTTAACGCGTGTGAAAGAATTATTTGTTTCAACACATCACCCAACCCACTCATTTTGCCACATAGGCAAAAAAGTCAACCGAAAACAATACCTAGATGCAGTTGCGATTCCTCGAGCAATAGGATCATCAAACTGAAGTTTATCAAGCACAGCTTGTACAAAGTTTGCTCCAATAAGACCAGTTACCACGACAGCAGCAGCAGTTAGTGATGAATTGGCACCTAATAAGCATGATTACATGAGATTTAGTCAAAAGATAACCACAATGTCAATAACATGTTAGGGGTAGAATAAGTTTGAGACAGTGTTGCTGACCTTCAAAAAGTGACACAATGCTAAGAGCAAGTGCCACGGTAATACATCTAGGTAGAATCGATATGGTAAGAGTTGGTTCTAACGCAACAAGCCGGCCCAAAAGTGCAGTTGAGTACAGAGAGAACAAAGTTGCTATGGTGATAGATGTAAAGATCTCAGCTGCATGCCGTTTGACAAGCTGTAAAGACATAAAACTATACTGTATCACGGGGGTGTTTGAATTTGCATTTTGAAGCTGTCTATCGGATGATTGTGCATAATCAGTTTTTGATAATGTGGATATCAGATTCTGTTTCTTATCTTAATTTTGGGTATAAAAAGGTAAAATGTGATTACATGAGTGTGCCCATCAATCAATAGGTTGTGGGTTCAACCAAAATTTAAACTCGACAATTAGTATAACCTTAGTAATGAGTTAATAATACAGAAGTACGGGCAACTTACAAAATCATTAGTTACACATGAAAATTGAAACATGTTGTCGTTTAGAAGGTTACTATTAAAAGGAAAATGTATTGTTAAATAAATAATTACACAAACAGGGTAGTATATGTTTTAGTTATCAATCCACAAAAAGTTAACAAGAGTGACCCAATCATACATGAATATTACAACAAGCTCATTAGTTGCTTCCTTTTAAACTTATACACGGTAGCCATTTACAATCAAGTCAATTAGCTTGGACTTTGTCATTTAAAATAGGCATAACGAAATTCACAAAAATATTAAATTTATCCTTTGTAAGTTGCAATTAATTTTACTCTTTAGCATTTGCATGTTATCATTTCCGCTCTACGAGATAAAATGAATACTAAAACAATTTTCTCATAAGTTTTCTATTAAGTCATGCACACAAATTATTCTCCGGCGTTATAACTTGAAAAAACAGAAGAACCTAGCATTTCCCTATTCTCAAAGTGATAGAGTAATTGATACATAATAAAACACAGACTAATGTCTAGACAACTAGTTAGGCCGAAATGCACAAAAAGCTACCAACTTTAGATCAAATCCTGTGTAGCATTTTCTTCTTTTTTTAACAGCAAGTAAATTTAATTTCTGTCCCTTTCAGGCAATCTAATTTCTTCCTCATATGCAAAAGTCAAAACAACATGCATTCTGTTTCGTTATATCAGAAATAAGAAGTCTGTTGCCTAAAATGGACAAAGAATAGTACATCACCTAAAAGAGAAGGCTGATTTCTTGCCTATAGCAAAAATCGGCCTAAAGTAGGTTGCTATATCGTGCATACAAGCTCATCTGTTAATGTCAAATACTCGGTTACCTTTCTTTGTTTGAACATTGAGAAGGCAAAAGAGAGGATAACGGAACCAAGAAACCCCATTAAAATGTCACCAGCTCCAGGATTAGACGACACTTTGGTAAGATAATATCCTGCATAAGTTGACACATATATTTGATATAAAGCAAAGACCATCGGTAAACACAATATATTTTGCATGTGGTAGAACAAAGAAGGTGAACCTTAAAGGTGATGATTGATGAAGCTAAGTGGTTGGTATTAATGCATGTACTTGGACAATGAGTTGATATGGGGTAGAAAGAATATAGCTATAAGGAAACGGGTCAATGGGGTAGAAATTTACCTCAGTGTATTTCTATGAATACAACCTCCTAAATCGTTTACTCAAAAAAATAATATAGTATTTCTATTCATATCGACAGCATTACAAAAACAATTGCGGACACACAAAAAGTGTTTGCGGATCAACGTGATTGGTCCACATTTAATATACATTTCTCTTGACCTGAATCCATTTAGACAAGTTACTCGACCCGTCCGCTGCCACATCTTGCCACCTCTAGTGGTGATTAATTATGACAACATGTTACATAGGAAGCTACAAAACAAGAACCAAGCACGACTACATACCAAGAATTGGATACAATCCAGACTTTGAAAAATATCCAAAAGCGAATGCTGCAAGATCTGCTGCTAGTGCACAACAAATGATTGGATGAAAGACCTTCTTCAGACCAGCTGGTAACCTGTTGATGACCATAAATCAGCGAAATGAAACAATGAACAAGAAACTCATTAACCCTTGATAGTTAATGCATATTCAAGCTCAAGGGAAACTAATTATACCCAGAACCAACAATGTAGCCTAACACAGTAGATCCTAACAAGAATGGCAAACACGTTCTAGCATTTGTTCCAAGTAATTCAGGGTACTTAAGGGCCGCAACAAATGATGAAACAGAGATAACACTCCATGCAACCACCTCTAGAGAAGAGAATGGTGAAGGTTTTGTCATAGGTTCAGCAGCAATCATTTCTGTTTTAACCATTTTTCTAACAGCTATAGCCGTATATCCTGCAACAGCCAGTGAAGCTAGCCACCCTACAACTGTATGCAACATGAGAAAGCAGATACTTAGCGCTTTTATTATGAGGGCAAAAAAAACAAAAAAGTAGATTAGTAATCGATATTTTTGATTATTATTATTAGACTTTTAGCGACGTTCACGACTGTCGATTCATCATTTCACATCAATTAACCTAAATCCTTTTTGACCAATTTGGCCGTTTAGAATAAAGAACAGCTCGAATAGACTTACACCACCACTAAGATGTGTTGGTGATTTTGCATCACCAATATGATTTAAGTGTAATGGATCGACTTAGTTGACCAATGTGTAATCATGATAAATGTTCAACAAGCCGGGGTTGTGCGGAGTGCACACTTGTATGAAGTTATTATGATTATCATTCGGGGGCGAAGCCCCGAATCACGGGGGTCCGGGGGCAGCGCCCTGGAAGCAAGGGTCCAAGGGGCGGCAGCCCCTGGCAGGGTCCAAGGGGCAGCGCCACCTGGCTGGGGTCGAGCCAGGTCAGCTTGGAAAATTTTATTTGGTATAAAGTGCTATGTTAAAAACGCACTTGAAGATAAAATTTCCGGAGTTATGGACTTGATTTTTTCCCTTTGATTTAACTGATTCGGTGGTTAAATAACTGCTATGGCAGTTACAACCGACATTCAGTTTTGTTGGTCATATATTTATTATCCTTTATGGTTCGGTTTCATAACAACAAAACATATTCTCGTTTCTTAATCTGAGTTTTATTAGATTTAAGATTTCGATAGAACCATCGAAATACTTAACGTGTTTACACGACTCTCAGATTTCTGTGATCCTATTTTCTAACAAGATGTAGTCACAATTTATTATCGGGTATGGCAGACAATTTTATGAAGGATTGCTTCATCTTGTGTTGAACTATTTACATACAGAATAACTCTTACTCTCACAGCCTTTTCCTAGAGAAGAGTGATAACAAAAAGATTTCTTTAACTCACATGTATTTTTGACAAAGCAAAGGTGATTAGTTTGATGTTAATTTTGATGATTGTCATTGATTAGACCTTTACCTATAAGAAAAACTTTATCATACATAAGTTAATACTAATGGTATTTATATATTACGATTAGCTAATAAAGTTTTGCTTAACTCCCTCATTACTGTTTGGCATCACATGTAACAAAAAATTGATTAACTTAGATTGGAAAAAGCTAAAAACGAAAAGATAGTACGTGGTACCTAAAATGAAGCAGATTTTGATCCCTGAAGCTGCAGGGATGTCTTGAATAGCAAGAGGCAAAATTACCAAAGACGGGACGTAAAACAAAGGCAACCATCTTTGAATGAATAAGAGTGCGGGTTCGAAGAAAGTAACGACAGCAGTTGCAGCTGCTGGAACAGTAACATCAAGAGCCACAAGTATTGTGAATATACAAAACATCCCAAAAAGAGCACTTGGAAACTTAATTGCAGCAGCAACAAAAGCCTGTTTCAAGTATTTATCCGCTGCTAGTATGATCCCAAGAGAAACAGCCAAATGGCCTACTCCCAATACATTAGATGTAATGCTGGTATCCGATGAGCCAGCAGATTTCACAGAAACAACGCGATCAGACCGAATACCCCTTTGCAATGCAAACTTACACTGTCGCCCATCAATTTTCACATTTCTAATGGAATTCTTTAGTGGGTTTGAATGTTTTAAAGAAATGGGAGATGATCCAATGGTTGAAAGTTTAAGGTGGGTGTTTGGGAGATAGTTCCAACAAACAATGGAAGCAGCAGCCATTGGTGAAATTTGGTTGTTTGGTAGTTCAGAAGAGTGAATATGAGAAACAAAAACATTTTTTTTTTAGGAGAGTCAAGTGAAGTGGATCGTGTGGATGTTAGAAGATTGATTCAGATTAAACAGATGACATTCACTTGTTTTTTAGTCAGCATGTTTGTAAGCGTCTTTGGTTAAGAGAAATGGAGGCAAATAATTGGAATTGTGCTCTTTTCCCTTGTGTTTGGTAGAGTAAACTAATAAGGAGGTAATAATCGTCGGCCAAAAGGACTCGGTAAGAGGTATCAAGTTTAATTTTTAATAGGTGTAAATTTTGAAGTCCACGCCAATGTTTAAAAAGAGAAAACTTTACCCCGGTTTGAGTTTATGTGACGATAGGTTCAAACTCCGTAAATTAATCGGCTAAAAGATCAGAAAACCTAATTACTTAAAAAAGAAATAAAGAGGCGGTGAAAAGAGAATTCTCTAGAAATATGATATTTCGTATTTTGACTATTTTCATTTCCACTTCAAATGATGTGGAATCTGGATTCCATAACAAATCTCCGTATTTTTTTAATAAATTGTTGGGCTATATTAAAAAAAAAGTTGAGTATAGCTACTGTAGAAACGAAGCTTTTTTTAACAACGTTTTGACAAATGTAATGATTTATAATATTTATATGGTCATCATATGTTTTGTGTATGTTTGATTGTTGTTTAAATACTGTTTTGATATATTTAAAAAAATGTTCTTTGTTTGTGGGGCTTTCTGAAAGTTTACGTGAAGAAATGATGTCTAAAGATGAAATTTGGATCAAAATTTGACAAATAATGGTAGAACAAGGACTAACTGGAGAAAATAAGAAAAGATGCAAAAAAAATACGTATTACCACTTGGATTTATTTTTTATTAGAGTCTATACTTATAACAGTTAATAACATTTTTTTTCTAAAAAATAAATCCTTTTACCGCGGGTTGAGATATGACTTTTACATCTACCTCCTTTATATCACAATCTAGGTAGAGTTATTGTTGTCATTGTTTTTGTTACATTCCACATTATTAATAGCATAAGTCATTAGTTTCTAATGCAACTTTATTAGAAATATATTTATATATCTTGCTTATTGAAATAATATATGAATAGTGAATCATAAAGTTCAAATAGAAAATAAAACATTGAAGTGCTTATCAACTTTCATAATTTAACAAAAGCTGCATAGTATATATCATGTATTTCACTTGTACTAAACAAACAACAAAAATAGTACGGAATTCGGCTAGAGCGGAGTATGAAATAGTAAAATGTAAGACTACACATTCCAGTAACCCTCGATGACTTTCATTTTGCCTGTCACACCAACAAACAATATTTTGCCACACAAGCAACCTTCATTTTTCTTCTTAACACTGAGTCATGCTAGACTCCATTGCATGCACGTGAGCCAAAGCAAGCTAAACAAAAAAAGTAAAAAAAAAAGAGCAAGTTGTGTGAGTGTGCTACTATTTTCTATTTTCTTCCTATCTCACTCACACATCTCTCCATTCATTTTTCATTCACATATTCACATTTCTTCAAATGCACTACATTAACTCCATACTCACTCACTCGGTAAGTGTTTAAATCTAAACACACAACACAACACAACACAACACACGACACCAAAAGAAAGACATGTTTTCTTACAATAGTTTAAATTTCTATTATTATTATTATTATTATTATTATTATTATAAAAACATCACTTTCATTAGAAACAAAACAACAAGCTTACAAGAAATTAGTGGGGAGCCACGAAACTATCTGGGACCCCACACTTTTAGCAATAGCAAAACTAATCCTATTGAAGATATGAGTAGCAGCACGCGCCCCAATGTCTTGAGTTATAGAGAACTTCCGGATACGCTTAAGTAAGGTCACCACATCTGCCTCAATTTCCCCCAAAGAGGAAAATGAAAAAGGGGTGAACCCATATCCAATATCCGCGCATTTAGCTCCGTACTTGACGCGTTTACGTTTTGCAGCATCAATCACCACACGCCTGGCACAAAATCAATCATACCAGTTTGCGTGAGGGGAGACGACCCCGTCAAATCGACACATACGTCCTGCCCTCCGTCCCAGGAATAGAGCAAGATGTCTGTAGGGAATTATATCTTGTAAAGCAGATTTAAGTATGTTTAAATTTGTTTAGTGTTAATTCTGGTAGTATTAGTAGTTAAGTCTGGTAGGCCAGAATTAAGTCTGTTGATAGTTAAGTCTGCCAGTATTAATGAAGTTAAGTCTGGCAGAACTAATAGTTGGTAGTTAAGTCTGTTTGTGATAAAAACATAATAGTTTGTTAGAGTTATATTAGGAATAAATATGTACGCGTGGAGATATCTTAGGAAGAGATATCTTTACCCTTCTAGTCTTGTAGTCAATTAAGGTTTCCTTAGTGTATAAAAGGATCCCTAATGTATTAGGTTAAAGTACGAGTTGTAAGATTTAATCTTTGAGTAAAGTAATAGAAAATACGAAGTTAGTTATTCTTGTGTTCTTCATACTTTGTGTGTTAAGATTCCGCATTAACATATCAAGATATTGTTAAGAGTTCTTCACATAATAAATTTAGATTTATTCAAGTTTATTATAAGTCATTCAAGGCTACTTAGATCCATAAACTTTTGGACCTACAAGTGGTATCAGAGCCTGTAGAAGGACTCTGTTGTTGAAGATACACAAAAACAAATACTCATTCCAACCAGAAAAACATAAATCATGCCTGAAAGACTAAGTGAAAAGGCAACTGAAACCTACTCTGAGCATCACAGTCATGAAGAATCCAACCTTGAAGAAGGAGCAGATGACACTCAACCCAAACCAACCCAAATCACTAACACCACAAACATCTCGAACATGAAGCTTCCACCACTAAAGAAAGATGAATATGACATCTGGGCAATGGAGATGGAGCATTACTTAGAGTACACAGACAATGAATTTTGGAAGGTGATACATAAGGGTAACTCTAAAAAGAGAGTTACTAAAGGAAAAGATGGCACTTATATTGTATTGCCACCTGTCACTGCTGCTGAGATCCTTGCTGTAGAGAAGAAGAGGAAGGCCAAAAGCATCTTGCTAATGGCACTTCCCAAGGAGCATATCAGACGATTTCATGGGATGGATGATGCAAAAGAAATATGTGAGGCAATCAAGGTTATATTTGGAGGAAATGCCAACTCTAAGAAGATGCAAAAGGCTGTATACAAAGAGCAATTTGAAGCTTTTACTATTTCCAATTCAGAAGGATTAGAGAAAGACTATGACAGGTTTCAACAACTTCTGTCACAACTAGAGGCTCATGGTGCTGGTGTTTCTGATGAGGATGCAAACCATAAATTCCTCAGGTCTTTGCCAAAAGAATGGTCAGGTTTTGCAATGACCATGAGGACCAGACCTGAAATTGACACCATATCAATTGATGATATGTACAACAACCTAAGGTTTTTGAACAGGAGATCAATAATGTGTCAAAACCATCCTCTTCTAGCTCTCAGAATCTTGCCTTTGTGTCTCATGGCAAGAACAGTACTAACCAGGTTAAGTTTGGTAGTAGTTATAGTACTTCCTCAATAAGTACTATGGAAAGAGGGGCACCTGCAGGAGTTGCTGATCAAGTTATCTACTCACTCTTTGCTAGATCATCAGAAGAAATAGACTTGCTCAATGAAGATCTGGAGCAAATAAATGATGTTGATATTGAAGAGATGGATATTAATTGGCAAATAGCCATGATAGCTATCAGGATGAACATGTTCTTTAAGAGACATGGCAGGAGAGTTCGCTATGATCCAAAGACTCCATTGGGTTTTGATAAAAAGAAGCTTGAGTGTTATAACTGTCATCAAACTGGGCACTTTACAAGGGAATGTAAGGCTCTTGCTGCAACTGATAGGAAAAAGAAGGAGTCTCCCTTTCTAAAGAAGGAAGCTGAGAAAAAGGGAGATCAAAAGGTTGGACTGCTGACTATGGTTGGAGGTGCTATTAACTGGGGAGAACATGCTGAGGAATCTACCAGTCACTCTGCTTTCATGGCCATTGGCTCAAACAGTGAGGTATCCTTATGTTCAAAACTATGTGTTGATTCATATAATCTTATTAAAACACAAAGTGATGAACAATTAACTCAGTTGAGAGAACATGAAGTTCAAATTCTAGCTTATACCAATGCTGTAAAAACCTTAGAAACACAAATATCAAATCTTCAAAAGAAAAATTCATCTCTAAATGAAAAATTAATGTTTCAAGCCAATGAAAATTTTGCTAAGAATGAAAAGCTAAAGAAATATAGAAGAATAGGTATGAAAGCTCAACAAGAAAGAGATGAGTTAAAGAAGATAGTTAAGTCTTGGGGAGAATCTTCTAAAAATCTACAAAGGTTAATTAATTCTGGCATAAGCTCTAATTGTAAATTGGGCTTAGGTTATCAGATTCAATCAAATAGTGAGGTTTTAAGTTATGAAGAAGAGATGAAACCTGGTGTGTTTGGTAGTTTAGAAGAAGATAATGTTGGTAAACCACTTTATAATAGATTTATTAAAACTGATAATTATAAAGGAGTTCCACCACCACTTAATGAAGACTACACACCTAAACCTGAACAACAATTTGATGAGTCTTTATTTGATTACCGCAAAATGAGAAGTCCTGAAACAGTTGCCTCCAAAGACTATTCCATTGAATTCTCTGCCTGTCAATTCTATGACAGTAAGGGATTCTGTGAGAAGAGTTCTGGAACCAGAGTCTCAGAAGATAAGACCAGTGAGTATTCTTCCTGTCAATCTAATGAAAGTGAAGGACCCACTAAAAGTATCTTTGAATGTTCTCTAGAACTTAATTCTAAACCCATAAGGATTTCTAAACTTGTTTTAAATAATGATACTTATGTGCCAAAACAAGTTGAGTCTGTCAAAACTTTTTTGTCTAAATCAGAAAGTGTTAAACCTAGTTATGTCCAAACCCCTAGGCAACAAGTCAAAGCTGAGACACCTAAAGTAGATAGAAAGAACTAGAATGGTTAAATGCAAAGAGAATTTGGGGATGGATACTCTTTCACAAAGAAGAGTTGTTTTGTGTGTGGAAGCCTAAGTCATTTGATAAGAGACTGTGACTATCATGAGAAAAGAATGGCTAAGGAGGCTGAGTTAAGAAAGAAAATGGCTGTAAACACTGGGAATAGGGTAGTTAGACGAGTGTGGAATAATACAAATAGAATTAACCATGCAAATCAGTTTGTCACAAGATCAGTACCTGTTAATACTGGTAGTTCTTCTGTTAATTTTGTTAGGCCAAGGGTGGGTACTGGTGTACAAATTAATTCTGGTAGGCAAAACATTAAAACTGGTAATATGTTTAGAGTTAATACTGGTCATGTTAAGTCTGGCCAAGCTAAAGTTAATTCTGGGTATATGAATGTTAAATCAAAACATACCAGTTCTTCAACCAGTCCCGAGTTTAAAAAAACACAGGTGAACCAGTTTAATCAAAGACTTCATTATGGTTCTCACTCACCTGTAAGAAGACCCATAGATCATAATGCAGTTAAGCAGTTTCAATCTTATGCTGCAAGGGGAAATTGGGGGACTGCTATTAAGCCCTTAGCAGGTTATGCTTGGAGATAGACCAAACCACACTCCAAGAATAATAGTGGACCATTTTTAGCTAATACTTTGAATTCTCAAGGTCCACAAGGCAGACCTAAGCTTCTACAGGCCTGGGTCCCCAAGAGAAACTAATTCCTCTTTTTGTTATGCAGGAACATCCACACCAGAAGCTAGGAAGTAGAGGAATTGTTGATAGTGGATGCTCTGGGCATATGACTAGTAACAAGGATCACTTGGAGGATTTTGAGGAAGTCCAAGGAGTTTCAGTTACCTTTGGAGGCAGCATAGGCTAACCTATGCATAGTTAGATTTTTATGGAAGTATTATGAACATCTTTGTGTTGGTGTGATTTGGTGGTTTTGTGAACATCTTTTGATTTCTGTGTTTGCTACAATATCTTTGGTGTGCTTGAACAATTTCCTATGATTGTGTTGGTGTGATTTGGTGGTTTTGTGAACATCTTTGTGTTGGTGTGATTTGGTGGTTTTGTGAACATCTTTTGATTTCTGGTTTTGAGTTAATTCTGTTCTTAAGATCTACATATTTGTATTTCTCTTGGTTTTAGACTAATCTTTCAGGAAAATGCAATATCTATCAAAGATAGGGGAGGTATGGAAGCTATGTTGATGGATGTGCTACTATTCAGAGTTAAATCTGGTGATGTCACACTTAAGTCTGTTTGATTGTTGTAAGTCTGGTAGTGCAAAAATATTACCATTAGTGCTGGTCGAGGGAAAATTCGTTTTTACTGTATTAATAGTACTGTTACCTACTCTTAGACAGTAAGAAGTATATATATGGATACTTTTTAATAAAAAAAAATTTATCTTTATCCATTATCTACTTTCTTTAAAATCTTTAAAAGTTCAAATCTTTTTCTCTCGATAAAGTCTTTTCACCAGCATTAACCCTAACTCACGCCGCACTACCAGAACTTACAATTCACTAGGATCATGGCTCAATTAAATTTCAATGATAAGCACAACCAAGTAGGCTTCCACAAAAAGCCAAATGAAAGCACTGGCTTCGAACAGATAGTGGATTTCTTAAAAGGTACCCATATTAGGTATGCTCTCACTCATAATCCCACTATCTATATCTCCCTAGTCAAATAGTTATGGCAGACTGCTACTGCCAGAACTCTTGCTGATGGGAGATTAGAAATAAGTGCAACTATTGATACTTTGGACTATTCAGTCACTGAGGAATCAGTCAGAAGTTATCTTCAATTGGCTGATGCCTCAGGGATCTCTATGTTGCCAAATGATGAACTTTTTTAAGATCTTCAAAACATTGGATATCCAACTGAAGGATCATTCACTTTTTGGAAAAGCACTTTTACACCACAATGGAGGTTTCTGATGCATCATCTCCTCCATTGTATGAGTCCTAAAAGTGGTGGATGGGATCAATTTGGAAGCACTATTGCTTCTGCATTGGTCTGTCTATCCACTGGTAGGCTCTTTAACTTTTCTAAAATGATTTTTGATGCTATGGTTTCAAATGCTAATAAAGAGAAAAAGTTTTTGATGCACCCTAGGTTTCTGCAGATGATTTTAAATGCAGAAACTGCAAATAAGCAACAATGTATTGCTGTCCCTTTCACCAAAAAGATTTTTGCAAACATGAAAAGAGGATTTGAAGGGGTTAACAGGCCTTTGTTGCCTGCTATGTTGTCTGCTATTGCTAATCTTGTAGGTACATCTACTGATGCTGCTGCATCTGAGGCACAAGAGCAACTACAAGAGCCTGCACAGAGGGAAACCACTCCATCACCACAAAGGACACCAACACCACCACAACAGAGAACACCAACTCCACCTCCACCTTCCCCACCAGTGTATGAGGAAGAATCTCTTGAAATTCCTCACTCACAACCTCCACCATCCACCACTACAGTAGATCCAGCTTCTCTATCTCAGGCACAACTCATCAATTTAGTTCCCCAACTTGTAACCAGAATAGAAAAATTGGAAAAAGATCTACAGAGGTCAACAAAGGCCCAAGCTGAAAAAATGTGATCAGACTGGTTAAGAAAGTCAAAAGGTTGAAAAGTAAATTCAAAGCTAAGGGTATAGAGATTATTGACTCAGAGGGGGAAGAAAATTCTCCCAAACAGGGGAGGAATATGAAGGAGGAGGGTGGATCAGATTTCAGAACACCAAAGAAATCTTCTGAGGAGACAATCAGTCCTCAAGGTCTTGAAGCAATTAAGATCTTGGCCAAGAGTTTAAGCCATAAGAAGAGGAAATCAGAAAGTTCTGAGGATAAGTCTGCCAGTGATTCTGCAGTTAAGTCTGGTTGTAATACAGAGGTTAAGTCTGGCAGTATTCCTGAAGTTAAGTCTGCCAGTGCATCTGTCAAGTCTGGTGAAGATTTCTCTCAAAGGAAAGGCAAGGGAATAATGGAAGAGTCTTATCAGCCCAAGAGGACCAAGAGACAAATCAGAGAGGATGAAGCAAGCTAGGCAGAAATTGCTAGAATTAAAGCTGAAGAGGATGCTGCAGCAGCTAAGCTTGTAAGACAACAGATGGATGATGAGATCTTGGCTAGAAACTTGCAGCAACCTCTAGAATTAACTAAGGAGCAAAGGAAAAGACAGGCTGAGGTGTTGGAGTCTGCTAAATATTATACTGATAAAGACTAGGATACCATCAGAGCCAAGCTTGAGGTAAACAAAGACATTCTACCAGACATTGGAGCTGAGGATTTTGCCAGAAAGATGGTAGAAATGATCAATGAAAAGAAAAGGCATCTAAGAGAACAAAGGCAAATGGAAAGGAGAAATAGGCCTCTGACCAAAGGAGAACAAAGATAATATATAATCAACTTTATCAAGAGTCAAGGTCATCCTAGCTGGAAGATAACTTAGTTAAGGAAGTTGACATCTGATGAGCTTAAAACAGAGTTTGAAAAGGTAATGGATCAGGTCAAAAGGTTTGTTCGCATGGACTCTGAACTGGAGGCTTCAAAGGTCAAAAGAAAGGGGTTTAATCTTCAATCTGAAGAAGCTAAAAAGCAGAAAATTGAAGAAGAAGCTGAAACAGAAAAGGTTGATGATAAGCCTAGCATTATAAAGCAGAAAGAGAAAGCTGAAGCTACAAAGCCTATCATTAAATGGACCAGAAAGAAGACTAAGGGAAAGAAACCTTCAAAGAAAGATAAGTCTGAGATAAAGAAGGAGGTAGAGGCTTATATGGAGGACAAGGTTGAAGAATCTCATCTGAAGAGTTTACTATGGGTACTATCCCTGAAGGTCCAGTAGCTGCAAAGATAGCAAATATCCAGATCATTAAAATTGGAAGCAAGGCATTTTATCAGGTGGTGAGGGAAGACTATACTAGCACTGTGTATGTTAACTTTCGTGGCTTGCTAAGTGATATTTCTAGGGATGATTTGAAGTCTTTGTATACATTAATGGTGGAAAAGCATGGTAGTCAAGCACCTGAGGAGGATTTTGAAAGAGTCCTCTGGGAGATCTAAAGACAATGTTTGAGCCACCTGATGCAGATAATGAGTTGTGGAAGCAGGCTAATGAGGAGCAAGTACTCAGATTGAGATACTTTCACACCTGTTAGGTTCATTGCTTGGAATGGGATAATTTAATTGTTTATATGCTAACTGAAGTGGATTATCCACTTTCAAGTAAGTCTTGCAGGGACATGCTTGATACAAAGCTTTTAGGTGAAATAAAAGATACTCCCTTTGTCCCAAATTATAAGTCCATTTTCAATTTGCACAAAGTTTAATAAAATCCCACTAACTAATCTATTCACCAATCAAGTATCTTCTATCTCCACTAAAGTGTTTTTTGATTGGTTAAAATAAGGAAATGGACATGTATTTTGGGACAACCAAAAAGAGGAAAATGGACTTATAATTTGGGACGGTGGGAGTAATGCATATCTTCAGCTTTTGAAACAAATTGAATCAAAAGCTCAACAGCAATACATTTTAAATGTGTTTGAAAGAATTTTCTTAAGCTGTTGAGTATAATGTTTGTAAGTTGAAAAATGTAATAAATGGATTTAGTGGGGCTTCACTTGGTGAAAGTACTTTGTACTATCACAACAAATGGTTATCAGTTCACCATGTCTAACATATACAAGAACTGACTAATCCATGAGAAAATGACTCTGATAAAGATATCTTAAATCCGTTTATGGCTGACAATTTGACAAAAAATTGTATGGTGCTCAACTCACCATATCTGTATAGATGAAGAGTTGGCTAGCCAACAAGTTCAATGGCTTGTGGTAAAGGCAGTGGAAAACCATGACTAGTCCAAAAGGGTACAACTTTTGGTAAAGACTAATCAAATCTGTTGATAGCTGCTGATTTGCTAAAAATCAGATGGTTATTAATGTACCATGGTCTTATACACCAAAACATTGGCTACTCCAATAGTAATGGCTAATTGGTAAAGAGACATCAAATCCATTAATTTTCTATGATTCACCTCTCACAGGAGTTAACACACCTAGATGTGATGAGAATAGTATGAAACTTTTATGATTTGATGTACATACAGTCACAGTTGCAAAAAAGACCTTGGAGTGCTGATGAATTGCTAATACAATGTTGCACATAACACATAAGGAAGAAATTTCAAAGATGCAGCTCAAGGATTCCAAGATCCTCAAGAAAGACAAAAGAACTTGAAGTTCACAAGTGAAGATCAAGTTAGGGGAGGATTGTAGGGAATTATATCTTGTAAAACATATTTAAGTATGTTTAAATCTGTTTAGTGTTAATTCTGGTAGTATTAGTAGTTAAGTCTGGTAGGCCAGAATTAAGTCTGTTGATAGTTAAGTCTGTCAATACTAATGAAGTTAAGTCTGGCAGAACTAACAGTTGGTTGTTAAGTCTGTTTGTGATAAAAAAAACAGAATAGTTTGTTAGAGTTATATTAGGAATAGATATGTACGCGTAGAGATATTTTAGAAAGAGATATATTTACCCTTCTACAAGTCTTGTAGTCAATTAGGGTTTCCTTAGTGTATAAAAAGATCCCTAAGGTATTAGTCTAAAGTACGAGTTGTAAGCTTTAATCTTTGAGTAAAGTAATAGAAAATACAAAGTTAGTTATTCTTGTGTTCTTCATACTTTGTGTGTTAAGATTCCGCATTAACACATCAAGATATTCTTAAGAGTTCTTCACATAATAAAATTGGATTTATTCAAGTTTATTATAAGTCATTCAAGGCTACTTAGATCCATAAACTTTTGGACCTACAATGTCTGCTGGCAGTAAGACTTGCTCACTATCTCCACCCAACCCGTTGTCAACCTCTTTACGAGCCGAGACCCCGGATCGAGATAGATATCAACCAAAGTATCGCGCACCATGTTGTGCCGATGCTTAATACCAATGTTATCAGTACACGAAACCGCATGGTCCCCGTAAATATCCCCCGTGAAAAACTTGGATCAAGTTGAGCACGACATCTGAACCGAGAAAAAGGGAACGCCTAGCCGATAACAAATACACACCTGTAAGTTCTGCCATTCATAGTCTATCCCAGCCTAGATATCGGAACCACCCTAAGCCAGTCTGAAGTGTAGTCCTCCTTTTGCGACCTCCAGAGTGCCATTTGTCGAGGGGACATGCAAAATGTAGATTCAGCCATTTGGGTAACATATGTGAAATATATAACTGCCAATTTCTTCATGAGTTCGTGGTGTTTGGGTGGCGTACGAGACCCTTAAGGACCAAGGGTCTGGGTTGGGTCGTTGTGGTAGCATATTGGTAGTTGTGGTTGAAGTTTGGATGAGACGCGTGGAGCCGAAAAGCTTCTAGAGCTTGTTTGGTTCACGTGGTGTTAACCGGGACCGTGTCAAGACCATTAGGGTCATGACATTGGTTACGGGTATGTTTGGTAGTTTGTTTGGATGGCGAGATTGATATGGTTTGATTGGAGATTGATTTGAGATATTGTGATTATTACTTTGGACTTAATATTATAATTGTCAACTTTGCGCAACGTCGGTGTTAGTTTGACTTTTTAGTCTTAGTTAACCCCGACAACGCCATAACATGGACTTTAGTATATATTGGACTATAGAACGTATAAAAGCCGAGAGGTCATGACTCGAGCTTGTGGACTCGAAACGGATAACGACTCGAAACTTGTATTGAAATTGACGTAGTATATATATATATATAAACAAGTTAATAAAACTAAGAAACATAAATAATAAATGGTCCTTATACTAAACATAATTCGATAACAAGACTCGCCTTGTTATTCGTTATTTTAAATGGAAACTAACGTCTAAAAATGGATATATTTTCTAATTAATGAGTATTTAATGTTTCGAGTGCACGTTTATCGAAATGTGCCATTTATGAGCATTTAATGCCATTTACAAACATTTAATACTATTTATGTGTTGTGCATGGGTTACGGATGACCTAACATTAATAGCGTAAATCCACATGGATAGCGGACTTATTAGGTTGACGAATCTAATAAGAGCCCGTTAGGCACGTAGGATAACGTTATTAATGGGTGAATTATCCTTACGACTCGTTAGGATGTGACTGGTTTTTGGGATAATAAGTGACACGAATAAATGATTGAGTTTATCGAATTGACGAATTCGATAAGGTCTAACTATTTATTCCGAAACTTATTGGACTATAAAGCTTATCACTTAAACGTCTCATTGTGTCGTTATGAGTCGCACTGTGGTCATTTGAGTGCATTCATGGTGTCTTGTTGAGTCGATACTACACAACGACGATACCAAACGCTAGAACTAAATGGTGAAACAAGATATTTTTGGAGATAAGAAAAGGAATACATTGGGGTAGATAATGTTGAATTTGGGATTATATATTAAGAATTGGTTTATATTAATAGGTTGTGTCGAGTCAGTAGTTGCTGAGCCGTGTTAGCTGTTATCTTCGCTGCTAGTGTTTGTTTGTGCTTTGCTTGCTTGAGGTGAGTTTCATAGCCCCACTTTTATCTTTGTTTCTAAATTGGGGTGAGAAATCATGCTACTTTTTTGGACCTTCTTAAACTCTTTTGATTTGCTTATGTGTTGACTGTTTAGATAGATATGCGGTAGATGTTGCCTTAGTCTAGGGTAGCAATCATTTTGCTATGACACTGTTGCCTAGCTAAGTATAGATATCTACTCCGACCTAGTCCAGGGTAGCATTTGTTCTAGGCCTTGCTACGACTGTGCTGTCTAGAGTCGCTTGGGGCTCTGCTGTGATATTGATTGTGTTATTCGTATGTGATTGGTGTGTTTATTATGTATCTATCTTAGTCTTGCATAGCAAATAAACTCTTATAGATCCACTATTGAATTTATACTTAAACCTATGAACTCACCAGCATTAGCTGACCTTTTAGCATGTTTTTCTCAGGTAATTAAGTTGATATTTGGAATGCTCGTTATGTGGAGGCTTGGCAATGAGGCATGGTTGAAGGATCATATTTAAACTCTGTTAATATTATGCGGACCTATTTTATAAGTCATGTTGGGCCTTACATTTGACTATTTTGGGATGATTGTATTTGGACAATTAATTATGGAATTGGTTTTTAAACTATAATATGATTATCTTGTTTGCTATACTTGTGTGATGTGCCAATCCAGTAACACCCCGAAAACTTGTTTAAGTCTTCTGCTTTACCGAGGTTTGGGGGTGTTACAGATTGGTATCAGATCCAAGGTTATAGAGAACTATGTATTCAATAAAACCTAAACTATAACCACTTTTTAGAAAAATTGATCATCGACCGACGCATGCCAACCTGCCAAGCCGAAGCCTCTTGATTTGATTATGGTATGAGTTGCGATTTGATTGTTGAGATATTATGAACTGTGATTTGATTATTGAGATGTTATGTTTTGGGATATAATTATTGATTTTGGGAGATTATGAGCTTGTTATATGATTGATGTGACTTGGGATTATATGATGCGTGGATTATGTGATAGAATAGAACTTATGCGATTTTGTTTAAATGCATATTTTTGTGTAATGTGGTACCTTTATTTTAAAGCTTTCATTATGTGATATATGTTTTGGTTAAGTTGATGCGCTTTTAGAATTAGTCATTTTCGAACACTTATACCTACCCTATGCCTTTGTCACAGACCATGCCTTCACTAGCTTATGATGTGTCTGAGAATGTCTTGCTGCTACTACTTCCCCAGCACGGACTCTGATGACTGTTGCGCAGGGTGATCCCTATGTGATTGCCCGACATTCTACTTCCACTTCATCGTCATCTTATCGCCCTAGCTCATCTAGGAAACTTACATTGCATCAGGTCTTAGCACGAGCCCAGACTCCTAGACTTACTTGTAGTACTTCTCGTATGTCTGTACGACCACCATCATCACTTATACACCTGTCAGCTCACTCTCTCCTGTCATCACCACCTGCATCACCACCTCATAGAAGACCTAGATGCCCTACTGTACCACCTCAGGATTCACCTTCACATAGACACCGACTCATGGACTCCCTTCTATAGATGAGGATGAGGAGGAGTATGAGGAAGAGGAGGAGTATGTAGAGGAGGATGTGGATCCTCAGGAGGAGGATGACGAGGATATTCCAGATGGGGGTACTCCGCCATTGCAGAGTCCTGCGCATTCGGCGCATTCTCCAGGACCAGGCTCTCCCTTACCTTTGCCTGAGCCTGATTCTCCTGGGCAGCCCTTTGACTTTGACTCACCTCCTCACTCACCTGAGATAGGTAGCCCACTAGGTTCAGATATGCCAACAAAGATTGCTTCAGAGCCCGAGGAGTATGGAGGTACGGGCCTAATTTGGGAGAGGATCACATCCCATGGTGTTAGGCTTAGTCAGTTGACAGATCGACTAGTTGGAGTATCGAGGGCTAGTATAGAGGATTTGAGAGCAGATATGGGTTATGTAGTTAGGAGGACTATGATTCTGAGAGAGGGCATGTCGGAGCTCCATGAGCAGGTAGGGGATCCGCTGAGAGGGTTCACGATAGCTCGAGAGGCAGACCGAGCGCTATGGCGCAAAGTAGGCGAGTTGGAGAGGGAGGTCGCGGATCTGAAGAGTGATCGCGACGCTCAGCGTATTGAGCTTTCATCTCTATAGAGGGAGATTGACGATGTTAGGAGATCAGTTAGAGGTGTTCATGATCTTGGCTAGGTTGTTTAGGTTCATAGCATTGTATCATCTTGAAACTGAGTAGTCTCCAGTTCGAGATATAGATCTATCCTAGTTATCTTGTTAGTATCGTTGTTAGATCATTTCTGATTACTCTGTATCCTTTCATGTATTCCACTTCGAAAACTATGATTTTTGGTTATTAGAAAGTGCATCCTTTAGTTTTGATTCAGTCTTTAGATTATTTCGTTATGATGTAGTATTATCCTTGTTAGCTTGATTATGTATTCGTGCGCTATTCGAATAATCCTTGAAACCCAACCCAGTCTTATAGGACGTGAATTGTGAACTTATAAAACTCTTGTGTTAACCTTCAGATCAATGGCACCAAGACGAAACCCACTTAGGACCACCCGAGGAGCTCCTGCTGCTGTGGTCACTCCTGTTCGTCGAGGTCGTCGTCCGACCCCGACCACTCCACCTGCTGAGAACCAGAACACCGATAACCTCATTGTTGAGATCTCGGACGTTAATGACCAAGCTGAGAATGGTCATGTCCCACCGAACCCTCCGCCTCTAGATTAAGCCTACATCGACCAACTCATGACGCAGCGTGTAGCTGAGCTGCTAGCTGAGTCCAATCATTCAAACACCTCTGGTGGAACCCTACCACTTAATCGACCTCGAGGTTGTACCTACAAAGAGTTCCGATTCTGTGGTCCATCGAGTTCGAAGGAACTGAGGGAGTGGTTTACCTAACAAGGTGGATGGAGAAAACTGAGTCTGTGTTTACCGTTAGTAACTGTGATGAGGATATTAAGGTTAAGTACGCAATGTTCACCCTGAAGGACGAAGCGTTGACTTGGTGGAATAACTATCACATATGAGTAGGAAGTGAGATAGCTTATGGCATGACTTGGACCCAGTTTAAGGCTCTTCTGATCAAGACTTACTGTCCTAGGATTGAGTTCTGGAACCATAAGGTTAAGGGTAGCGACATGACGGCTTACAACTGTCGCTTCCAAGAGTTGTCGTTGCTTTTCCCAGAAATGGTTCGCACTGATGCCCTTAAGATTGAGAGGTATACTTATGGATTGTCTCTAGCTACTAGGAATGATGTCATCGCTGCGAAGCCGGCTAACTTGCATGAGGCAGTTACCATAGCCCAAAGTGTGATGGACTCTCTTGTGTTAGAAGGAGGAGACAAGAGTAAGAATGATAAGAGGAAGAGGAATGAGACTGTTAAGGGAGATAGCAACAAATGGCGAGAGACTGCCAAGATGTATGCTATAGGTAATGGAGAGAAGAAGGGTTATGAAGGTAGCAAACCCTTGTGCAATCGTTGCAGCCGACACCACCATGGGCAGTGCTCAATAGTGTGTAGGAATTGCTCTAAGGTAGGACACATGGCCAGAGACTGTAGGTCCCGTCCCCTTGCTGTGGCCCAAACTGCACGAGGAGCGGACTGGAAGGCCGTTATCACCTGTTTTGGATGTGGAAAGAAAGGGCATTACAAGAATGAGTGCCGAGATCCGTGGGCGAGAGGAAACCCCGGTAATGGAGGAGGTTTGGTTAACCGAGGTGTAGGAAGTAATGGGCATAACCCTGTGAAGCGAGAGGTTGAAGGGAACCAGGGAAATCAGGGTGCTAGGAATCAATAGAGAGACGTGGGAGCAACGCGAGCCTACGTCATTGGGAAGGAAGTCAGTGGGGACCCGAATGTAGTGATGGGTAAGTTCGTTCTCAATAACCACTATGCTTCCATACTATTTCATACCTGATATGTGCAAAAACACATACCATTTCTTTACCAAAATAAGCCCAAAATAACCAGAAAAGAGCCGTTTATGCCTAATATTTGTAGGTTTCTTGAGTTTATGCATGTGCAGGTACGGATATGACAAAACACACAAAAGAAAGACAAATCAGACAAAAACCAAGCACGAGAAGAAAGAAGAGAGCAGAAGCTGATGTCGGGATGCTATTGTATGGGATTTTGATGCTCAAAAGTGCAAATTACGGATCTCGGGATATGTTTTGGGAGTTTGCACATTACACCTTTTACTTCACCCAAGTTTCACAATTTACCTCTCAATTTATCCAATATACCATTTACACCCTTCCATTTCTAAATTTACATTATTGGTCCTAGATTTGCAAAATTAACATGAAAGGCCCTTATATCACTTTACCCTTTCATAACAACACCTAAATAATCCAAATCCACTTACAATTTGCAGCCCAAGCCCATCACCCTTAGAAATCCTTACCCGGTCCAACCCTTTACTAAGACCCGGTCAACACAAACCTTCCCTGGTCAAACGAAACTCAGTCAAACTATAATATAAAAATATTACCCGCCCCCTAATTACCCAGGTTACATGAACCCTAGAAATTCACCTTACAAATTAACAGAGAATAAGGGCAATTAATTACATTTATCTGACATGTACTGACAAGGAGAATGCCACCTTGGCAATCCGTGTGCCAAGGTGTGCTGTGATTGGTCAGAGAAGTGTCATCAAATGGATTCAAGTGTCGAGATCAATGAAGGATTGACGGGATTGTAATCAAAGGTTGATATTCGTCCAAAGAAGCACACTACACTCCTTCCTGAAGCTTCCTGATGCTCAAGCTCAGCTATAAAAGGACCTCAGATTTCACTCACTAGATGGAGGTTTCTATAGGTGTAATTTAGTTTATAATCCTGTTTTTAAATTGTTTTTAAGTTTTTAAGTAAAAGTGTAATTCAGTATTTCAGTTTGTATTCAGATTTTCACTTAATGGAATGTTACTTTTCATATGCAAATTCTCATAAGTTTTAGATTTCTGTTTTTATCTTTCATAATCTGATATTAAGCTTCCATTTAAGCTAGTTTACCTTATTGCATCTTAATTTCAGTATGTTTTTATCTTAAATCAAAAATCACAAAAAAATATTAAAAATCCTTTGAAAAATAAATAAACATTGTTAATACAAATAAGCCGTAAAAACGTTTATTTATATTTTACGATCTTCTAATGTTTTTTCGATAACAAATGTAAAATTATTTTAACGAAACAAATAGAATACGTAATTGTTTGAGCCAATAGTTTTATAACACACTTAACGTTTTCACATAAAACACTAAAACAAGTATAAGTGATTTTATGATTTAGTAATATATATGTACAACAACTAGTGTTTACATATTGGGCAAAATATATACACAACTAGTATATATTATATAAATGGGTAAAAACTAAAACCCATGGAAAATATCTTTAACCCATGGTATTGACCCATACCCATTTGACTAGGTACATTGAACTCATGAGATACATTGTATCTAATAAGAAACCCATGGATCAACCCATAACCCATGACCCATAACCAAAATACCCATGGGCAAAGAGGAGCGTCCCACGGATCCCTAGCTTTACGCTAGACGGATCCCTTGTGGGAGGGATCCGTGGGATCCGGGGAACATTAAGCATTTCTCCTCTGTAAATAGTGAGCCATTTCTTCCTTTTGGCTTGCCACTCTCACACATACTTTCCCCAAGTATTGTAACTCTCTAACCACTGATCCTAAGGGATCTTTCTATGTAGTTTGTCTTTTGTTTTGTGTGATTCTCTAGGTTCCTCTTAAAGGCGAGATCACCACTTCTTGAAGTCGAGCAAGCTCAATTCCATGAGTTGCTATTCTTCGTCATCATCAAGACAACTGAGGTTATCTTATTGATAGTTCTTTCTTCCTCCGTAGATGTGTTGTGTTGAAGGCATTAGTGAAGGATGCCGAAAGAGTCAAGACGAAAGCATTAGTGAAAGGTGCTTAACGTCCGTGTCAAAAGCATTAGTGAAGAATGCTAAAGGTGTCAAGACGAAGGCATTAGTGAAAAGTGCCAAGCGTTGTGTCAAAGGCATTAGTGAAGGATGCCTAGGAATCAAATCAAGTGGCATTAGTGAAGAATGCCTAGGTCATATAATCGATGAGGTGCATCCTTATATTCAAGGATGTTGATATCTTTGATGGTGTTGTAATAAGGAGTGGGTATCCTTGGGATTAGGTGTTGTGTTATGTTGGGTAGTAGTTCTTCCATTGTAATGGAACTCAGTACTTAGCCTAGTACCGGATAAAGGGTAGGCGACGTTGTGGTAGGTGTGGTTCACCTTGGTGTGAAAGAACCCGATGGTTAGCCTAGTACCGGAAAAAGAGTAGGCGACGTTGTGAAGGCTTCTCCGCCATAAGGAGTTGGTGTCGTGTAGTGATTACGAACTCTCGAGTAGGTGACTCGGGGAGTGGAGTAGGGCAAGGAAGGTGTCCTTGTAGCCGAACCACTATAAATACTTGTGTCGTGGTGATGTGCTTCTTACTCTTTATCTTTCATTACACGTTTATATATCTATCTATCAACGTCCAACATAAACAACCATATAGATTAACATAAGTTGATCTAAATGTTTTAAAATGAAGTTTTAATTGGCAAAACTATTCAACCCCCCTTCTAGTTTTCCACAATTGGTATCAGAGCTTCGTTACCAAGTTTCTTAGAGTATGTTGTACTTTAAAAACTTGGTACGATCCGTGTATGTTTGAAAACTACAAAGAAGGATTTTTTAAGTCATGTTTTAAAAATCATTATAGTGTTTATTGTTGGACAATGATAGAATATTCTAACATTTTCCTTGTTAAGTATTTTTCATACTTGGAATTGGGCATACCAAGAAGATCATGAAGAAACTACCTAAATATTTCTTTTCGTGAAAAGAATGTTTAGTATTGTTATTCTCACACATGGATCTGGAGATCTCAAGAAGATCACAAAGCTTTTCCTCTAAATATTTCTCTCCTTAAGAAGAATATTTAGCAAATGTATGATCGTTAATAATTTATATTTTATTATTGTTAGTTGCATTATTAATCTCTATTAGTAATTGCTTAAGTAGTTATCTACATTAAAGCCATCATCAAGAATAGTATTCTTCGATTGATTGGTATAGACTACACTACTAACTTGTAATAATGATATTTTGGTTATTCGATAACCTCAATCATTATTCATCACAAAGGAATTATTGACACCTCATCCATGTCAATAAATATCCATGTGAAATTTCTTATATTATGATAAAATGGGATTTTATCATAATCTTTGATAAACCTCCCAAGAATTGTGACTAATTCTTAAAAAGGGAACCACGTCAAATAGGATTAGTATTAAACCGTCAAAACCGCAAATCACAAGTTATAGAACTTAAACATCAAACTCTAGGCGTTTTAGAACTCCTAAACCAAAGTCATTAAGGAATGTTTAAACTGATTTTTGCTGTCATGCCGGATCCCTGAGTTTGAACTAGCCGGATCCCAAATGAGAGGGATCCGCGGGATCCGTGCAACAGAAGACAGCATAAGTTAGTAATGATCACTGTGGAAGTTCCACAATCACTTTCCCTTCAAAGTCTCACGAACAAAAACCCAATTACTGTTCACAGGAGCAATTTGATCATTTCCTTCAAGCATAACAATCTCTTGTGTAAGTATAATCTTCACTACATTGTTAATTTAATTCTTTGATTTCTAGGATTACAATTTCTTCATTTTTAGAAGTTGGGTTCAAATGGGTTTATCATAATTTGTTACCACATTGTTTTCTAAGATAATCCAAATCAAAGAATCAACATTGTTAATACAAATTAAACTCATTTCTTGAATTCAATAAAAATGATTTGAGCAAAATTGTGATCAAACCCTTTAGGTTACTATTCACAATTAACACCACATTGTGGTTGTGTTATTTAGGAACAATCATGCCAAGTAACCGACAACAAGACTATCAAGATACCGCTCATTACATACCAATGTACCATAGGAAAGATGGACTTAGTCTGGAAGATAGGAAAGCCTTTAAAATGCTCGAAAAGAGACTTTTTCACGAAGGTCGAGTATTAGAACCATCATTTCTTGCTAACACCTACATAAGACAAGTTTTTGGGGCCATTGGCTTTGATTGTTTATTGGACATAAATGAACAAATTTGCTTGGTTTTCGTACTCGAGTTCTACAAGACAATGAGGATAGTTAGAAATGATGATGGGTCCATCTCAATTGTCTTCATCATAAATGAGCATGAGTACACTCTTTCGCTTGTGGAGTTTGGAAGAATAGTAGGGGTTCCATATCAAGGTGTTTGCATGTATTCTAATGAGTGGTCTTTGGAAGAGTTACACGATATGGTTGATCATCATGAAATCTATAACATGTTAATCCCGGAAGCAACCACGGTGAGGGACACTGTGTTCATGCCAAGAGCATCCCCCTCAAGGGTTACTAGGAATTCGAAAGTGATCTATAGGGATCTTTTCCAAATGGAGCTTTCCGAGATGTACACATTGTATAGGAAATGGGAAAATGTGGTAAGGGAAAATGTGTTGTGCCTAGTAGGAAACAAGGATCACCCCAACGCATGTCTAAGTTTCATGATCTATTGCCTAGTGACCGAGACTCGCTTCAACCTTGCTTACTACATGATTAAGAGAATGGAAAGTGTAAGAAGCATGGACAAAATGGTGCTCCCGTACGCAATGCTCCTAACCCGTCTTGCTAAATTCATCTTTGCATTAGATCCTTCTCCGCAATCCTATGATCATAGCTTTTGCAACAAAGTTATGGTACCATTGACCGAGGGTAGAACTACAAGGTTTATGGTGGAAGGCAAAAGGCCTCACCCACCCACGGATTCCTCGAATGAAAGGGAGAGGCAAAGAGAAGGAGAAGGTAGTAGCAACCCACTCGGAAATACCGATCTCGACCCCTTGGATTACATCAACCAATTGCCGGACATTCCTAGCCCATCACCCGAATGGCAACAAACCAAGGGAATCTTCAAGTGCTTTTCCAACTTCTTGAAGAAAAAGAAGTAGAGATGGTGTGATAAAGAGTGGATGAAGGGTGAAGACGAGAAGTGGTGAAGGAGTAAGGTAAGGTAATAGGACCTTAATTTGTGAAAACAATGGGTTGTAACCTCTAAACAAATACTTATGTAGTGTAGGATGTAGTATGTTGCTATTGCCATAACTTGGCATTCAACAATCTTAACTTAGGAACATGTAGAATGAGATTTTACGACTCCTTGAAATCATTCAAGTAGTCGTCGTCACTCATTTTTAGGAACTTCTAGTTGTCTCACATTTGCTATGCATTATACTTGATGTGTCCTTGCTTGTAGTCCTTATAGAAATAACTAGGAGAAGCACTTGGTTAAGAATGCAAAATGGCACATTTGCTGAAAGCCTTCTGATCTGCAGTAGGCGGATCCTAGAATTATAACTAGCCGGATCCCTCCCAGAAGGGAACCGTGGGATCCGTGACTACAGATGAGCAATACAGACTTGCTTACATCAAAATAGCTCACTAGATCACCTCACACTAGTCAAACATAAGACATTAGAGCCAACTAAGTCTTCCTCAAATATTTGAAAGCCTCATACTCACCCATGGCTTACCTAGGATATATTTCAAAGTGTTTTTGATTTATCAACTCATCAAAACTCACCACATTTCCTCTCCAACGCTCACACATTATTTATCACATCTCATAACACTTAGTTTGATATATCCATCAATTTTAGCAAATTGGTTTTAATCACTTTGGACTCAAAATTAGGCTCAAAACTAGTTTTTCATTTTTTCTTTATTTTTTAAGATTTTAGTAAATTTTTCTTGAGGCCTCATCTGACTTCTAGGAGTAAATTCCACCATCTTTTCATCTCAATTCAAATGATATCTTTCTCAAGCACTTAGTTAGACTACCTAAAGTAAACTTTTCTACCAAAAACCATCATTAAGCACCATCACCCCTTTTGGTTGAGCATTTAAGACATCCACCACTCAAGACTTCCAAATTAAGTCAAAACCTCGAGATACATAAGTACTAGACCCTTCAAAAAGCATAATTATTTCACCTAGAATCTGTCTGACAGAAGGATCCCTAGTTTATAACCAGCCGGATCCCTGGTGAGAGGGATCCGCGGGATCCGTGGCTGCAGAAAGCTTAAATCAGCTTCCCTCTTCAATTTTAAGCCACCTTTTGGTTATCTAACCACTTTTAGCTTACATTTATTATCTCCCTAGAGCTGATCAAAATCCTAAGTGCATGCTTAATCCTCTTAGTGGCCAAGAATTTAATTTCCTAAATTCAAATTACCCTTTATAAACCAAACACTCTTAAGGTTAAGGGATCACTCCCACCTAGCTTTCAAAAATCAATAACTTAAAGCTCATATAGCATCCTTACCATCACCATGACCAAAGCTCTTAGCAACAACTCCTCAACCAAAGGCTCATCCAAAATAAAGGGTCATATGATCCATGAAATTTCATCCACCGAATCATCTCCCGTAAGAGATAACAATGCTAGAATTCCACCTCAACAAACTCATTCAACAATTACTAAGAGAACCGCAATAATTAGCATCAAACCTTTTGGACTAGAAAAGGGGTCATCTAGTTCAAAACCAAACATAGCTAACTCTAGCAAGCCGTCTAAGTCCTCATTCCTTGAGCATAGATTTAACGAGCCTCTTCCTCACCCAAATCTCTATTCATTAGAGCATTCACCACCAAGAACCTCCCACTCACCAACTTTCTCATTAAATAGGGAACCACCCACAACACCGAATAGTCCATCATGGGAAACAAGGAACAATCATGGACATGATCATATGGAGGAATTTCCACTACCACCACCCTCACCTTTAGTAGAACCTCATCCCACACCTTAAAATGAAACCCCACAATCATTCGTAGAGCCTCCTCAAAACATCCATTTTCCTCCGGTTCCTAATCAAGACAATAATTGCCCAAATTGTCTAATCACCCAAGGACTTGTTCAAGAAGTACGAAATGAGTTACATTTCATGTTTAATCATCTTCTTGAAAGATTGGACCAAATCAACAAGTCTACTCATCCTTAGAATCGAGCACTTTGTTGCATTCTAGGCATTAGTAACTTATTAGTAGAAAATGAATGGTTAAATCATTCTCTTAGTTTTAGAGATTTGTTGATTGTCTCGTTGTTTTATTGAATGATAACTTGTTTGCCATATTTCTCTGAGTATATGTTTGTTGCTTATATACATATCTTGATCTTATACTTAGCATTGCTTGATATATCATCTCTGCTGAACAACCTGTCACCAGACAGACGGATCCCTCCAAAATGCCTAGACGGATCCCTCCACAAAAGGAACCGTGGGATCCGTGGTTCAGAAGAACAAAATTCTACTAACTTGAGTCTTATTTGTAGGAATTTATGCACTATACTCTTGTTTTCTAACCTTTATTTTGTAGATTTTCAAAATACACATGAATATTTTGACACCATAAAGCTAGGGGGAGCTTTGTGTCAAACCATATTGCAAAACCATTTGCAACATAATCCTTATTTGGATTATACTTCATGACACCCCATTGCAACATTACAATCTTCAAGGGGGAGCATTTTCGTCACAAGGACGAAACCATTTGCAAACAAAATTGCAATTCGTTAGCTTGTTAGTTTATATTTACTTGACGCCCTCACAAAGGGATGGACTCGTCAAGGGGGAGTTAAGACGAGTATCATTCCCGTCACTTGCTCTCTTTACATTTTTTCTTTTTACATGTTTTTCTTAAAACAATGTTTTAGTTTCATTTCGACGCTCTTTTTGTTTCGACAAAAAGGGGGAGAAGAGAGTAAAAACTCCAATTCGAACTTTTACGAATTTTAGTTTTTCCTTGAAATAATTTTATGTTTTGCCATCAACAAAAAGGGGGAGATTGTTAATACAAATAAGCCGTAAAAACATTTATTTATATTTTACGATCTTCTAATGTTTTGTCGATAACAAACGTAAAATCATTTTAACGAAACAAATAGAATACGTAATTTTTTGAGCCAATAGTTTTCTAACACACTTAACGTTTTCACATAATAAACTAAAACAAGTATAAGTGATTTTATGAATTAGTAATATATATGTACAACAACTAGTGTTTACATATTGGGCAAAATATATACACAACTAGTATATATTATATAAATGGGTAAAAACTACAACCCATGGAAAATATCCATAACCTATGGTATTGACCCATACCCATTTAACTAGGTACATTGAACTCATGAGATACATTGTATCTAATAAGAAACCCATGGATCAACCCATAACCCATGACCCATGACCCATGACCCATAACCAAAATACCCATGGGCAAAGAGGAGCGTCCCACGGATCCCTAGCTTTACGCTAGACGGATCCCTTGTGGGAGGGATCCGTGGGATCCGGGGAACAGTAAGCATTTCTCCTCTATAAATAGTGAGCCATTTCTTCCTTTTGGCTTGCCACTCTCACACATACTTTCCCCAAGTATTGTAACTCTCTAACCACTGATCCTAAGGGATCTTTCTATGTAGTTTGTCTTTTGTTTTGTGTGATTCTCTAGGTTCCTCTTAAAGGCAAGATCACCACTTCTTGAAGTCGAGCAAGCTCAAGTCCATGAGTTGCCATGCTTCGTCATCATCAAGAAAACTGAGGTTCTCTTGTTGATAGTTCTTTCTTCCTCCATAGATGTGTTGTGTTGAAGGCATTAGTGAAGGATGCCGAAAGAGTCAAGACGAAAGCATTAGTGAAAGGTGCTTAACGTCCGTGTCAAAAGCATTAGGTGAAGAATGCTAAAGGTGTCAAGACGAAGGCATTAGTGAAAAGTGCCAAGCGTTGTGTCAAAGGCATTAGTGAAGGATGCCTAGGAATCAAATCAAGTGGCATTAGTGAAGAATGCCTAGGTCGTATAATCGATGAGGTGCATCGTTATACATATAGTAATTGTTTATATTCAAGGATGTTGATATCCTTGATGGTGTTGTAATAAGGAGTGGGTCTCCTTGGGATTAGGTGTTGTGTGGTGTTGTGTTGTGTTGGGTAGTAGTTCCTCTATTGTAATGGAACTCGGTACTTAGCCTAGTACCGGATGAAGGGTAGGCGACGTTGTGGTGGTGTGGTTCACCTTGGTGTGAAAGAACCCGGTGGTTAGCCTAGTATCGGAAAAAGAGTAGGCGACATTGTGAAGGATGCTCCGCCATAAGGAGTTGGTGTCGTTTAGTGATTACGAACTCTCGAGTAGGTGACTCGGGGAGTGGAGTAGGGCAAGGAAGGTGTCCTTGTAGCCGAACCACTATAAATACTTGTTTCGTGGTGATGTGCTTCTTACTCTTTATCTTTCATTACAAGTTTATATATCTATCTATCAACGTCCAACATAAACAACCAAATAGATTAACATAAGTTGATCTAAATGTTTTAAAATGAAGTTTTAATTGGCAAAACTATTCAACCCTCCCCCCCCTTCTAGTTTTCCACAAACATGTCAATTCATTTCATAAGCTTCATCAAGCTTATTGTGTTGTTTACTTAAGCTTATGTAAGCTGTTTATAGCTTATCATATGCTTGTTGTAATTTCAAAAACAGTTTACACTCAGTTCTCAATCAAATCAGTCAAAATCATCAAATACCTTTGCATAATTTGGAAAGCTTGAGGAAGTTGCCTGCAATGGAAAGGGCAAGATGGACTTTACGAACTTATTCTCTGAATAAGCTGGAGATTGTAGCTGCCATTTAATTGGTAACCTCTGTTTAGCTGAGGATTAAGTAAGTGTAATTCCATTTTTTAGCTTAAACTTGCATTTATTGGCTTGATTAGTATAAACCTATTAGTTTTAGCTTATTACTAGTAGAATAGCTTAATTGAATCTCTAGTAGCTTAATTTGATAGATTAGAACTTAATTTGTCTCACTTATCATTTCTGAATACTCTTAATTGTTCAATCTGTCATAATTGGCATTTGAGGTTTCTGATTGATTTAATCTGTCATTGTGCTTCTTGTAGCTCTAAAATAGATATTAGAATCTGTTATAAGTGTTGATATGGCTTGATTTAGTGGATTACTTTGATAAACTTTCAAAACAGTCATCCATAGGGGTGTTTGGATCAGATCAGTTAGCTAAGCGTGAGGTCAATATAGTGTTTAATTTTAGTTGCAGTAGTCACTATTAGTCATATTTAGGTGATTTAGATCATATAATTTAGCTTTATCAAATTAAAAGTCAAAACTCAGTTTTAAATTTCATCACAGGTCACATTAGTTAATTTTAGCTTGCATAATCTCACATTTAGGTTTAGTATCAGTTAAGTTAGCTTTATTTGAGCAAATTACATCTTAAAATATCAATTACAAGCTGTTTAGTGAGATTAAAGTCCATAAAAGTCAACAAATTAAGTTTTTCTAAAATTCAAAATTCCACATCATATTGTAAACAACATTCACTTTTATAATTTTAATTCACTCATTTTAAATCTATATCAGCTGAACTTTTGGAATTTAGATATTTGGTTGGTGACATTTATCAAACTATTTTTAGATTAATTTTATAATTTTTTTAAAACAGTTTAATAATGGATTGAAATGGGTCAGTTTTCCTAAGTATGCCCTGTGAATATGCACATCAGCTCACATGTGTTCAAACCAGTTTTTTACAAGCTTCTCTAAAGCTCAATTCAAGTCAAATTAAGCTGATATTTGGTTTATAAGCTCTCTGTTAGGTAGACATTAGGTTTCAATTGCTGGATTTCCCATTAGAGCTTATCTTAAGCTTATTTTTAAGCTGCAAGTTGGTAGTTCAGAGTTGAATCAGACTTGCTGATTTGAATTTGGTTTTGCCTAATTGTTTGAAAAACTGAGATTAAAGGATCATAGGTAGTTGCTTTAAGAAGTTTAAAGTGAGATTAGGCTTGATTTAGGTCCCTGCAAGATCTGGTTGCCTTTTAGAGTTTATAGCTTATTTTGCTTTAGCTTGTTAAATCAGTTTACATCATTGTAGCATAATCTGTGTTCACATCTTGCATTTAACAAGTTTCCTAGCTTCTTTATAATTTTTAGGACTTTTATGGAATTTTTCATAATTTTCTGTAGCTCTTTGCTATTTTTCTGCATTTAAAACTGTTTTTAGAATTTTTTTTTAATTAGCTTTTAATAGAAATAAATCAGAAAAAAGCTCAGAAAAATATAATTTCAATTTTATTAGATTTAGAAAAATCAAAAAGACATAAAAAAATATTTTCCCCCATTTTTCCTAGTTCAAATAGTATTTTCTAGCCATTTAATTAGTTTTAAATAGTTTTAAATTCATAAAAATTAGAAAAAAGTCAGAAAAATACAAATTCGGTTTTAAAAATTATTTTTAGTTAGTTAAGATTTTTGAAAAATAGATTTGTTATTTTGTCATAAGTTTTCATAATCTTTAGCATTTTTAATCTATTTTAAAAGTTCAAAATTAGTTTTTAATTCAAATAAAATCAAGAAAAATCATAAAAATTAGTTTTAAATTTTAGATAACTTTTAAATTGCATTTTTAGCTGTAGAAAATTATTAGATCACTTTTAGGGGTTAAATTAGATTATTTTGCATTTAATTCACGTTTTAGATAATTCGTATTTTGCGTTTAAGTGTAAATTTGCATTATTATTTGTAATTCCTTGTTCGCATAATAGATTTAGTACTTTTAATTGCTTCCCATTATTATTCCTTGCCCCGTAGTTTAAAAATCACCAAAAATTCCCTTTTCCCATTCAAATCCCGAATTACGCAACGTGAGTTGAAAATTCCATTCATCTCTCGCTAGGAACGATCCCGGTGCTCAAATATAATACATTTTGAGTTACCCAAATATTACAATACTCTTATAATTGGTTTTCCGGCAAATCAATTTTTGGCGCCGCTGCCAGGAAGGGCATGTAGTGAGTTTTCGATTTCGTCTCGATTCGCGTGTTTTTGAAGATCCTTACCCGAGGAGTTATTGTTTTTGTAAATATTTCTTTTTCAAAAACCCAAAAAAATCTAAAACACCAAAACATTCTTCCTAGAGTGTTTACAAAACCATAAAAATTAAAAAAAAAAAAAAAAAAAAAAAATTGAAACGTCAATTGTTACGTCGGCTCACCTTGGAAGTACAACCTATACACGGGGTATAAGGAAGTCTTGACATTAAATTGCAGACTGAAGAAAGATCCACTCTTCTTTCCCGCTCCGCTGCGCGTACTTTTGAGAGCTACCGAGCACCGATTGACGGGACGATTACCAAAAATATTGTGTTTTCAAAATTTTCTTAAATATAAAAACCCAAAACGATTTTCCTTTTCAAAATTTGTTTTCCGTTTATGTTTTCTATTTATAAACACCCAAAAATAATCCTCTCTATCCTCTAAAACGTCAATTCTTTATCTCTTTACCCTCTTGAACCATTTAATTCTATCTTCTTTATCCTCTAAACCAATAATTCTTTCTTCTTAACCCTCTATATGTTTAATTCTCATGGCAACGATCGATTATCGTCGTTGTTTTCACTGCAAAAGCCGTATGGAAGAGGATCAGGATTATTGTCTCAATCACGAATGTGTATGTAAGCGATGTGGAAGGGCTGGTGCTAGCACATCTTGCTATTGGTGCGAATTATCCGGCAAAAAATCTCTCGATGATTCTCCAAGTTTTTCCGACCATCCGCCACAACCTGAGATATGTTCTATCCCTAAACCGTCTAGAATCGATCAAAATCTTTCGTGATTTACGGATAAGAATAAGACAAAAGTTCAAGAACCAGAGACCATCACGAAAATGGTGGAAATCACTAGCTCTTATCCGTATAATTCTTCGATGTCTTCGTCTTATCAACTCATTTGCATATGGTGCGGAGGACCTGAATATGGTGGGAATTGTCCCGGTTGTAGCAATGGAAATTCGGGAACCGAGTTTGTTTACAACCAAAATCCCTACAATGAGACAACCGATTTCCTTAACCAACCTCCGTACCATGAGACGGAGACATATTCTTGTGAGTAATGTGGAGGTCCTCACAAAGGTTTTCAATGTCAAGCTCAGTTTAACAATTCAACCTCTGGGTTATGAGCCTTACCCATATTCGTCACAACAATCGTACTGTTGTGAGTATTGTGGAGGTCCGCACGTTAACTTCGATTGTCAAATGCAGAACCCACCTATTTACGAGCAAGTTCCTTATAACAATTATGACTATCCTTATAACCCACCTCCACAATACCAAGAAATTCAACCACAACCTCCGCAAATTTCTCAAGAAACTCTCCAAAGATGTATTAATATACTCGAAGAATTTATGGATAAACATGCTATCGGAAAAGATCCTCATCAGAAAACTTATGGCGAATTACTCGCTGAAGAACAAGCCGCTAAAGTGAGTTCGCAATATTGGAAACCTCTCGTTTACGACTATGATGACGATTCTGATGAGGAATATATGCCTCCGAGTGGCAATCCCTCTCTCATTTCTGAGCCTTTCATTTCCGACCCTTCCCCTTCACTCACATCAGTTGAGAGAAGTGACGACCTTTTAGAAGAGGTCGATGATCGTATTTCTATAGACATTGTTGAACCCGTTGACTCTCTCATAATGGGGGACGAGCTTCTTAGCACCATTCCGGAAACGGAATCATCTAGTGTTGAGAGCCTTGACCCAATCCCAAGTGAGTCCGAGGATATGTCTGACAGTAATTGTGATTCGCTTTTATGTGATTCTCTTGATATTTCCGAGGTTACTTCCGGGATTCTCTCGAATCCTCTTTTTGAATTCAAGAACGACTATACTTTTTGCGAAGTTAATCCTCTTTTTGACAAAGATTTTGAGTCCGATTCTGAGACCACAACGGAAGTGGTGGATACTTCTAGCTCTCAGAGCACACCACTTGTCCCATCTCTGTGTTCCGACCATTCTCTCCCGTCATGTGATGTTATGCAAGATGAAGAAAGTGATGAATACGAAATTAAGGATATTATGGAGATTGATTTAGAAATGAAGCCCGAGATGAATGAATCAACTAAAGTGGTTGAAGACGATATTCTTGATAAGCCGCCAAGTGATTTTGATATGGAAGAAGACGACTTACCTATTGATCACTTGATACCACCGGGTATTAAGGATGCTAATGATGACCCCGAGGGGGATGTGTTGTTATGTGATGGATTTATTGACTCCCCTTTCTCTGATGAGTCCACCATCACTTATCCCGATGAGCCTTCATGTGAAGACAAAATCTTTAAACCCGGGATATTCATTGATGAGCTCTTTGTTAAAAATGTCATTCAAGATAAGGATCCTCCAATGGATGCCTTCATTGTTGAGCCTACACATCTTATCCCTTACCATGAGCTCCCGAATTCTTTGGAGTTTTCTCATCCTGATCCATCATCCCTTCATCCGCCCGTTAAACCACCGGATGATGGATCGTTCTTTCATATGCCTTATGTGAATTTGGGGGGAGTTATCCCTTATGTGCTAAAGCCCGACACTTTCTTCTCCACCCAACCCACCCAGTCTCATTCCTTCAGGAATGAGGACACCGTATTTGACCCTGGTATCTCTACCATTTTCTTCCCCAAGGACAAATAAATTCGGGGACGAGTCAGGCTAGCGACTCGGTGATCAAAAACAGTAGCGCTTCGTGGGAGGCACCCCATGCTTATCTCTATCTTCTTTCTATTTTCTCTAATATGTGACATGAAGGGGTTACCTCTTCGATTTCTCGTGTTTGGTTGTTTGTGATGTTTTGTCTAGGATTTTCTCGATATGAAGACTCTCGTGCTCGAAGATTGTCTTTTCTCCACTCGAGTTTCATGATCGATGCTGATGGAAATCCGATATCCTAATCTTATCGACTAACGTTTATCTTTAAGCATACTTAATAAACGGCTTTTAGATTTTTGTTGATACCCTTGCCTTTAAACATTGAGGACAATGTTTCGTTTTAGTCTGGGGTGGGTAATCTTCGATTTGATTTGACCGCACTTGCTTATTCTCTGCCGTGTACTCTCGCAACCCTGTTTTTCCTTAGAAAATGAAAAAAATTGTGCAAAAATGAGAAAATTAAAATTTTTTTTGTAAGCTTTTGCTAGTTTTATGATTGAAAAGTCTTTGCGAGTTTCTTAGAAGTTACTTTAAATATGCGTTTTCTTGAAAAAGCCTTTGCTAATTGCTTAGACAAGAGGTTATAAAATGCGATTCTAGCTCACAAGGCCAAGAATTTGCAAGCTTCCCTAAGTGATTTTAAATATGCGAAGCTTTGATAAGATTTGCTAGTTTCTAATAAGTGACTTTAAAAATGCGAGACTTGAGATTATTTGACGAAGCATTAGCTAAGTTAATATGTGTTTTGACACCTTTTTGACTTTTCGCTGGTGAGAGTAGGAATAGAATTCTGACTTGACTGTGCGTGTTGAGCCCTAGCTTGTTCCCTTAACCATAGATAATTAAATTATCGGCTAAGCATCCGCGGATCTCATTATTTGAGATTTTAAATTTGCAGAGATCGAGGAATGATAGAGTAACTTATGAGTTTAGATGCTAAGCGTGGAGTAGTTGGTTCTTTTTAGAGCTCATCGAAGGTACTAGTGGCTTTTTGCTCCCACAAAATTGTCTCACCACATATTTGTGAAATAATAATTAAAGATGTTAGGTTTTTGGTGATAGTTAGTTATTTATCTTCTTTAGAGAATCCTTGTTTATGAGAGTTGGGTACACATCAAGGTACTGTCAGTGTTGCGGTGTAATAGACAACTGATTCTTAATAGTTTGGTGCTATTGTTTCTATTGTTATAAAATCCGTGGGATTCGGAGTTTGGCACAAAAATTAACATGAAATAAAGCACAAATGTATTAAAGTGAAAATCCAAAGCCATAAAACTTTTCTATGTCCGACGGTACTCCCGTTGTCATGGACTTCAAAAGGTTTGAGGAAAATTCCAAAGTCATAATAAGACTTCTGATAAAACGGTAATCCCGTTGAATTAGTGGTTGAAAAGACCGAGGGCCTAAATTGCAAAAATGCAAATGTGCTGAAATAGTGTTAAGCCAAACTTTGAATCCGGGAGATATCTAAATAAAAGCTTCTATCTCTAGACTCGTAGATGAGTTGTTTCGGTCGTAATAAAAAGGATATCTCCCTAAATCGTGTTAAATTAGGACCTTGATGTGGACCTCATTCTTGTGTGCAACGGTTTTCGAGGGAAGATGGAAAACTAATTAGCGTCTTAGCTTCATATCTTTATCGGAATAAAACATATCGAAACGAGAAATCATGAAGAAATTCATTTCTCACCAAAAATCTATACTACATAAAAAGAGAAAATGGTCAAATAGTCAATAATTGAAAAAGTGAAAAGTGAAAAAGTGGAATATGTGAAATCTCATACCATTGAATGCTATGTTGTAACTATGATGTAATCTTAACTTAAATGCGATGTTGTATCTTTGGAAAGTATACAATGTCTCATATCATGTCAAACTTGATAACTTTGGAAAGTATGGCTGATTTCTTCAATCTTCAATCTTCAAAGGCGGGATTCAAATATAATCGCTGCTAAAATTTTGTCGAAACTAGACACCGCTGCCGCTAGGCGCGGGTACTCGTCTAGTAAAATAAATAGAGAAAAATAGGAAAATGGGAGATAGAGGTAATTACACAAGTAACTTCCATGGGTAGTGTTAGCATCTAAAATCATATTTAACAATGATTTCGATTTTACGCTTAGTTTGGGGACTTGTGAAAAATCAGGGACGATGTATTCTATCCGTATGGTCACTCCTCGCTGAGTTGTGTTTCCTACTCCATGATCCTAAAAATGTCTTTTGAAAAATGTTGGATTTATTGATCGACATGAAAGTTCAACAAATCGTCACTCATAATAAGTGCTTAAACGTAATATCTATATACGAAATAAAAGGTAAACGGGGCATTTTTAGAATTAAGGATTTCTTAATCTCTTTTGAGGAATCTTTGCTACTTTTCATAGGTTTAGTAGAAAGAGATTGAAATCCTTGGTTTAAGAAGCGTGTGTTGATTTCATTGCGTGAGGACACGAAAATCGTCTAGTTTGGGGTATTTTGGTATGTGCAAAAACACATACCATTTCTTTACCAAAATAAGCCCAAAATAACCAGAAAAGAGCCGTTTATGCCTAATATTTGTTGGTTTCTTGAGTTTATTCATGTGCAGGTACGGATATGACAAAATACACAAAAGAAAGACAAATCAGACAAAAACCGAGCATGAGAAGAAAGAAGAGAGCAGAAGCTGATGTCGGGATGCTATTGTATGGGATTTTGATGCTCAAAAGTGAAAATTACGGATCTCGGGATATGTTTTGGGAGTTTGCACATTACACCTTTCACTTCACCCAAGTTTCACAATTTATCCAATATACCATTAACACCCTTCCATTTCTAAATTTACACTATTGGTCCTAGATTTGCAAAATTAACATGAAAACACCTAAATAATCCAAATCCACTTACCATTTGCAGACCAAACCCATCACCCTTACAAATCCTTACCCAGTCCAACCCTTTACTAAAACCCGGTCAACACAAACCTTCCCTGGTCAAATGAAACTCAGTCAAAATATAATATAAAAATATTACCCGCCCCCTAATTACCCAAGTTACATGAACCCTAGAAATTTACCTTACAAATTAACAGAGAATAAGGGCAATTAAGTACATTTATCTGACATGTACTGACAAGGAGAATGCCACCTTGGCAATCCGTGTGCCAAGGTGTGATGTGATTGTCAGAGAAGTGTCATCAAATGGATTCAAGTGTCGAGATCAATGGAGGATTGATGGGATTGTAATCAAAGGTTGATATTCGTCTAAAGAAGCACACTTCACTCCTTCCTGAAGCTTCCTAATGCTCAAGCTCAGCTATAAAAGGACCTCAGATTTCACTCACTAGATGGAGGTTTCTATAGGTGTAATTTAGTTTATAATCCTGTTTTTAAATTGTTTTTGAGTTTTTAAGTAAAAGTGTAATTCAGTATTTCAGTTTGTATTCAGATTTTCACTTAATGGAATGTTACTTTTCATATGCAAATTCTCATAAGTTTTAAATTTCTGTTTTTATCTTTCATAATCTGATATTAAGCTTCCATTTAAGCTAGTTTACCTTATTGCATCTTAATTTCAGTATGTTTTTATCTTAAATCAAAAATCACAAAAAATATTAAAAATCCTTTGAAAAATAAATAAACATGTCAATTCATTTCATAAGCTTCATCAAGCTTATTGTGTTGTGATTTCAAAAACAGTTTACACTCAGTTCTCAATCAAATCAGTCAAAATCATCAAATACCTTTGCATAATTTGGAAAGCTTGAGGAAGTTGCCTGCAATGGAAGGGGCAAGATGGACTTTACCAGCTTATTCTCTGAATAAGCTGGAGCTTGTAGCTGCCATTTAATTGGTAACCTCTGTTTACCTGAGGTTTAAGTAAGTGTAATTCCATTTTTTAGCTTAAACTTGCATTTATTGGCTTGATTAGTATAAATCTATTAGTTTTAGCTTATTACTAGTAGAATAGCTTAATTGAATCTCTAGTAGCTTAATTTGATAGATTAGAACTTAATTTGTGTCACTTATCATTTCTGAATACTCTTAACTGTTCAATCTGTCATAATTGGCATTTGAGGTTTCTGATTGGTTTAATATGTCATTCTGCTTCTTGTAGCTCTAAAATAGATATTAGAATCTGTTATAAGTGTTGATATGGCTTTATTTAGTGGATTACTTTGATAAACTTTCAAAACAGTCATCCATAGGGGTGTTTGGATCAGATTAGTTAGCTAAGCGTGAGGTCAATATAGTGTTTAATTTTAGTTGCAGTAGTCACTATTAGTCATATTTAGGTGATTTAGATCATATAATTTAGCTTTTTCAAATAAAAAGTCAAAACTCAGTTTTAAATTTCATCACAGGTCACATTAGTTAATTTTAACTTGCATAATCTCACATTTAGGTTTCGTATCAGTTAAGTTAGCTTTATTTGAGCTTATTACATCTTAAAATATCAATTACAAGCTGTTTAGTAAGATTAAAGTCCATAAAGTCAACAAATTAAGTTTTTCTAAAAGTCAAAATTCCACATCATACTTCAAACATCATTCACTTTTATAATTTTAATTCACTCATTTTAAATCAATATCAGCTGAACTTTTGGAATTTAAATATCTGGTTGGTGAAATTTATCAAACTATTTTTAGATTAATTTTATAATTTTTCTAAAACAGTTCAATAATGGATTGAAATGGGTCAGTTTTCCTAAGTATGCCCTGTGAATATGCACATCAGCTCACATGTGTTCAAACCAGTTTTTCACAAGCTTCTCTAAAGCTCAATTCAAGTCAAATTAAGCTGATATTTGGTTTATAAGCTCTCTGTTAGGTAGACATTAGGTTTCAATTGCTGGATTAACCATTAGAGCTTATCTTGCAGCTTATTTTTAAGCTGCAAGTTGGTAGTTCAGAGCTGAATCAGACTTGCTGATTTGAATTTGGTTTTGCCTAATTGTTTGAAAAAATGAGATTAGAGGATCATAGGTAGTTGCTTTAAGAAGTTTAAAGTGAGATTAGGCTTGATTTAGGTCCCTGCAAGATCTGGTTGCCTTTTAGAGCTTATAGCTTATTTTGCTTTAGCTTGTTAAATCAGTTTACATCATTGTAGCATAATCTGTGTTCACATCTTGCATTTAACAATTTTCCTAGCTTCTCTATAATTTTTAGGACTTTTCTGGAATTTTTCATAATTTTCTGTAGCTCTTTGCTATTTTTCTGCATTTAAAACTTTTTTTAGAATTTTTTTTAAATTAGCTTTTAATAGAAATAAATCTGAAAAAGCTCACAAAAATATAATTTCAATTTTATTAGATTTAGAAAAATCAAAAATACATAAAAAAATATTTTTCCCCATTTTTCCTAGTTCAAATAGTATTTTCTAGCCATTTAATAAGTTTTAAATTCATAAAAATTAGAAAAAAAGTCAGAAAAATACAAATTCAGTTTTAAAAATTATTTTTAGTTAGTTAATATTTTTGAAAAATAGATTTGTAATTTTCTCATAAGTGTTCATAATCTTTAGCATTTTTAATCTATTTTAAAAGTTCAAAATTAGTTTTTAATTCAAATAAAATTAAGAAAAATCATAAAAATTAGTTTTAAATTTTAGATAACTTTTAAATTGAATTTTTAGCTGTAGAAAATTATTAGATCACTTTTAGGGGTTAAATTAGATTATTTTGCATTTAATTCACGTTTTAGATAATTCGTATTTTGCGTTTTAGTGTAAATTTGCATTATTAGTTGTAATTCCTTGTTTGCATAATAGATTTAGTACTTTTAATTGCTTCCAATTATTATTCCTTGCCCCATAGTTTAGAAATCACCAAAAATTCCCTTTTCCCATTCAAATCCCGAATTACGCGACGTGAGTTGAAAATTCCATTCATCTCTCGCTAGGAACGATCCCGGTGCTCAAATCTAATACATTTGAGTTACCCAAATACTACAATACTCTTATAATTGGTTTTCCGGCAAATCAATACCGGTGCCGATATGAGTTTCGTATCCACCGCCTTTATGCCATTACCAAGAATTTCCCCAACACCTTTAGGTTTAAGTTATGATGTGGAGTTAGCTAATGGAAATAGGGAAAGGATAGACACTGTAGTCTGAAGTTGCACACTAAGTTTCCTAGACCACCCGTTTAGCATAGACCTTTTGTTGGTTACCTTAGGATGTTTTGATGTCATCATCGGAATGGATTGGTTGTCGAAGAACGATGCACACATCAAATAGTCCTGAATATTAAGTGTCAATTTCCCCCGATATTGCTCGTTATTTATATCATTTATATGGATTTACGCTTGTTTTCCATTGTTTTCCACTTTCAGGTAAATTACGAGCATTGGAGCTAAAGAGACGCGGAAATGGAAACATATCTAAAGATTTATCACAGTATGCTATTTTGAAGAAGTTACGGCGTAACTCATCTCTCACATTACGCCGTAACTATTGCGTGACTCAGTATGCCAACTTATCAGAAGGTTACGGCGTAACTCCTCCCAAAGGTTACGACGTAACTACATTAGGTCAAAAGAGGTTCCACGCCGCTAATACTTACGCCGTAACTACTGTATCTCTTATGACGTAACCGAGTTTATTGAAGACTATGGCGTAACCACTCATTAGGTTACGCCGTAACCAGCAGATCTAGTGCATTTTACGAAGAAATAGAAGGTTACGGCGTAACTCATATATTGGTTACGCCGTAACCCAGATCTGGCCTATAAATACCCCACGATTTCCAGCATTTCTAATGATCCCATTCCACACACAACACTCTGAGAACGTGGGAAAAAGCTCAAGGCAGGTCTAGGGGAGCATACGGAGCTGTTTCCAAGGGAGAAGTCACTCCATTACGATAAGCATTAGCGTTTTATATTTCTTTTACTTTCAATTCATGTATTTCGTACCTTTGAATATTGAATTGATTTGCATGATTAATATGAGCGGCTAAGCACCTTTTGGTGCTAGCCTAGTTATGATTCCTTAATTGTTTTGTTTGCATTTACTTTACTTCCGTACAATTATTTCTAAGTGTATGCATGCATAGTTCATTGGTAGCCACCTTTGGTTCGGTAATTTTGAATGGCGGTAGAGGCCAATTGCCTAGGAGATATGACCAACTGACCCTAGGTGAGCGGACTGAGATAGGAAGGGTAAGATATGACCAACTAACGACCCTTTCTACTTGTGCGATTTGACCAACTGATCACCTATCGTTTGGATGAACTTAAGAATTGGGGGGTGTAGTGTCTAAGTTCCTAACGGTCGGGCACTCACTATTATGAATCTAGCATGTAGCGGTACTTAATGACTTGGCTTAGGGGACCAGGAACAACAGGACTTATGACGGTGCGCCTGATTTCTCCTGTGGTGGCACCTTTGCTGATAGGTTAGGGCGAATTGACCAAATGTTGTCCTCTCGAATTTGACCCCACCTGAAGTAATTGGAAGTAAGTAGACGTAGACATAACTATCTAGGATGATTAACTAGGTTGGAACCACTTCTCTCTATTGATTTCTCTTTGCCATTTATCTGCTTTTATTTACTTTATTCTGCATTAGTAGTTTAATTAATTAAATCCCTATCGAAACAACTATTATTCTGTGACAATTAGACTTAGTAATAATCCAACACACATATCTCTTGGGACGACCTCGGCTTTGCCGTTTACTATACTACACACGACTGGGTACACTGCCCGTTAGTGCACTAGGGTAGATCATAGGTATAACGAGACACTATAAATATTAAGACCTGGTCAGTAAAACCTGCATCAAGTTTTTGGCGCCGCTGCTGGGGAATTATATTAGGATTGATATTAAGTCTTTCATTTCGTTTTAAAACTTTTCTCATGATCATATTTCAAGTTTTCAGGTACCATGGAAGTTGTTAACATCGATGACCTCACTCTTGAGGAATACTTGGCGTTGACAAGAGCGGAACAAGGGCCGGGTCTCGTAAGACCGGCAATTGGAGCGGATGTCCGTTTCGAAATCAAAGACCAATTTATGAGGGAGCTTCGTGTTAACCCTTTTTCAGGAAATAGGGATGATGATGCATATGAGCACGTTGAAAACTTGAAATATGATGGATCAAAAGATTGCCCGCGGGGGCAATTAATACTTGGGCGCTACTAAAGAAACACTTTATTCAAAGATATTGCCCGCCGTCAAAGATTTCTAACCAGCTTTTGGAGATCCATAATTTCAAACAAGAAGACGACGAAACGTTGTATCAAGCTTGGGACAGATACAACGATCTTCTTTACAAGTGTCCTACCAATGATCTGAACAAACCAGCAGAAGGTCAATATTTTCTACAAAGGAATTAACGTAACTACAAGGCAAATGCTGGACTATCAAGGACCTATCCCGAACATGACTCCTACTCTTGCTATTGAAGCCATTCAAAAAATGGCGGATCACTCTCAAAAATGGCACGACGGAGGAAGTAAAAGGAACCAAGGCGGAAGTTTTGACGGAATTGCAGCAATCGCTAGTAAAATTGAAAATCTCAGTCGAGATATGCTGAAGGTCAAAGAAACCGTTCATGCCATCCAAGTAGGTTGTGAAAGCTGTGGAGGAGGACATCTTACGAAGAATTGTCCTCATGTGGACGAAGAGAATATTGAAGAAGCTAAGTATGGAGAAAATCGACCATTTTACGGAGATAATCAAAATAGTAATGGTTATCGTGGAAATTACAACCGTGGGCCTTATGGAGAAAGAAATCCCAGTCTTGAAGAAACAATTAACAAGTTCCTGGAAAGTTCAGCCCAAAGACAAAAGGAGCAAGATGAGTGGTTGAAAGAATTCCAGGAAAATACTGACAGGAACCTTTCCAAGCACGACACAACTCTGAAAAACCTAGAATACATGGTGGAGAAGCTCAGCGAAAAAGTAAGGAGGAATAACGATAAACCTGAAGGATCTAAACCAGCTATGGAATGTAAAGTGATTTTTGCTGATGATAACTCGAAGGTTCAGGCCATTGATACGGATTCAAGGAATGATTTTGTCGACAGATCTAAGTTACGTCGTAACTCACCTAATGAATTACGACGTAACTATGTTTTTGACAGCGATAACGGGGTTATGAAGAACACTGAGGATAACGACTCTAGCGAATTACGCCGTAACCAAGAAACTCAGTTACGGCGTAACTGGGATACGTGGGCAGAAAAATTCCTTGAAGTAGAAGAATCAGGAAAGGACTGGTCCCATGACATCAACTTGTGCCCTCTGCCCAAATCTAAGAAGAAATATCACTGGTGCAAAATGATACCAGTTGATAAGGGAGATTGGTACGATCTTTGGGCTTCTTGTGACCCGAGAAATTAGGTTTGTGATGGCGGAAGCAATAAGGATATGATCAACCATAACAAATTTATGTGGCCGGCATATACAAATGATGAAAGACTCGAGAAACTCTCCCTTGAAGATGAAGAAGAGCCACTTATCACTCACTGGTGTACTCCTGTCATCATAACTGACGAGGAGTCCACACGAGCATGGCCTACATGCAACCCCTTCCGTGAGTATTGCAATGGCGGGGATAGTGAAAGAGAGGAAGAATGGACATGCCCTCATGAGCGTGAAAGACATTGTATAAATTTCGGTAACTTGGCATTTGCTGATTGGTACGCAATACAATTCGGGGATGCCAAGATTAACCCGAATCTCCTTAAGAAGCTAAAAATTGATTACGAGGAGCACATTCAGAAAAAGGGAGAGGCTAATAAAGACATATACTGCACGGATGAGCATTTAAGTGAGACTGACTACAAGGAATTACGCAGTCACTGGTGCGAAAGAGTAAAATCTCCTGGGGAAATTTTCTGGGCGTCATGCAACCCGTATAACGATATATGTAACTGGGGAAGCAGCTTTGGGAGAATAGGAAAAGATGAATTCTTTTGGTCCTCCACCAATGATGAGGAGAGAACGAGTTTGCCTGGCTGGACAACGTAGGATTCGATAGTTGGATGAAGATTAAGTATGGACATGTGGACACATTAACCAAAGAGAAGATTTGGGAGGAGTACATGGATCGAGAAAATTCAAACAACGAAAGTCTCAACAACACGAGTGAAATAACAATTGAAAATGACAAAGAGTTGGTTAGTGATGAAAAAGAAGAATGCAAGCGCGTTCTAGTGGAGAATTTGCTCGATGAAGAATGGTTCAAGGGTACAGCTTCTGATGATGATGATATTGAAGGGATCCTAGATTACCTTGAGTTACAAGGTAATGAGGAGTTTACTGATCCCGACGACGAAGCCTATGAACAAAGGAGGTGCAAACTCCTGGGGATTCCCTACAAAAGACCTCCTCCAATTATTGTCGAAAAATATGAATTCACTCGCTACCACCTGGGACCGGAAGAGAAATTTTGTAAAATCCGGAAAATCGAAACTAATGAATACCTCCGAACTGCTTCGAATGTCGCCTGGATGAGGCATAACTTGATGAAAGATATTGAAGAAGTGGGGCAGATCCAAAGGCCCCCATAGAAGCCCCGCGGCTCTGAGTCTAACTTAAAGACTCGTAAATAAAGAAAAGTGCTCTTTCGGGAGACAACCCGAATTATCCCTTTCATTTATTTTATTTCCTTTTCTGTTGGGTTTTGTGTTTTCTAACTAGTTTTGGAGGAAACGAGGAACTAATTGCTGTTGCAGTTGCTGATCTGAACAGAGTTACGGCGTAACTCATCTTGGTGATTACGCCGTAACCAACCTTTTAGCAGCAGAATTCTTGACGCATTACCAATTACAGCGTAATACCATCTCAGTGGTTATGCCGTAACTACTCGCTTTGCAGCTCATTCCAGGTTTTGCCAGTTACGGCGTAACTCCCTCAAAAGAGTTACGACGTAACTTTCCTCTGCTTTAATTCTTTCATTTTAAAACACAGTAACCTTGTATTAGTTTTTAAATGAACTTTGTGGGTGTGTTCCCTGTAAACCCTCACGAGACTTCACTCGTCCACTTGGGACACCAAGTGGTTTAAAAGGCTTGTTGCATTCGCTAAATGCAACCGTGATTCCTACGAAAGTGAGTTAGTTTTATTTTTCGTTTTTCATTTTTTTTCTTTTTAGAATTATGCTTGTCGGTATTGTGATTTCAGGGATTGAAGTTTGTTCATGACGCTTATACGAAGGCACGTTTCTTTTTCGTGGACCTTCTTCTTTAAGGAGCAAATTTCAGGGAAGTTCTCGCTCTAATTCTACCTTTCTCTTCACCTTTATTTTAATGCCTAGTACAAAAGGGACTTTGTACAATTCAAGTGGGGGGACGGGAGTAGAATTATCTTTTGAACTTTATTTCGCCCTCATTTTTCTAGTTTATTTTGAAAAATTATGCTATTTTTAAAATTTTGTCATGTTTTTCTTAACCTAACTAGATTATACCTTAGTCAAGCACATACAACCCTTGATATTATATGGTGAGATTAGCCTTATCCGTTTCCAATATTTTACCCCAAATCCACCAAATTATGAGTGTGCCGGTAGCTTGTAAACTTTAGAACTTGGCCTTTGCATCATTTCGAGACCATAGACGAGGTATGTTGAGTTAGCTCAATGTATTTGGACTTTTCAGTTTTAGAAGGCAATATTATAGGATTATCACCCAAACAGCCTACCATTGTGAGTCTATCGATTAGTCACCTCGACTTTTCGACCCTCATGTGAAACCCTTTTTGTTGCACTCATCTTTAGTGCAAGATACCCCTAGATACACCCTTCTGAGCCATTCCTTTCATTTTGTTCACCCAATATATTGTTTCGATACACCTATACACCTTAGCCTACCCTGTAGTCTTTATTTGTAATTGGGAAGTCATCATTTGCCTAAGTTCAAGGTTCGAGTGGAAAGGTTCGGAAATCACGCTTTCACCGACAATATTTCTGGAGATCATTGAAGACCCTCGAATTCCCATTATTCATCTCAAGTGGGGGGATATATGTTATGTTATTGTTATGTTGAAAAAAAAAAGTGATTCGAAAAAAAATAATAATAGGTTGTTATGATTATGCTATTGTAAAGTGCGATGTTATAAGCACTGTAGTATGAGCTTATTGATTTAGTATCAAGGAGGCCACCTCGGTCACATTTGAAGATTGGAGTTGGTAGTTATGCCAACAGTTGGAGAAAAGGTAGTGTGCCCATCACGACGTCCTCTAATGACACATCTACCTCGCATTTCATGATCCGGTTTCTTGACTTCTAAGCTTGAACTTTGGGCGGACGGTAAGTGGTGATGACTTGGTTATAGATTTAGACTACCTGCTTGTTTTTTATTTTACACCAATTATATATCCCATGTCTTATCCTACCCTTTTAGTCATGAAGCGTGTCTAGGTGATGCAGCGAGCAATCTTTGGTGCCTTGGCCATGGATTTGGTCATGTATCATTGATTTTGTCCACTTCGTCGTGACATGTTAGTAATGACGAGTCACCCCTTAACCTTTGTCGTGTCTACCCATATTGCCTTCGAGAATTGTTTAGCCCTTAACTCTAGTGGTGGAGATTTGTGTAACCGCCAAGCTTATGATAGTTGAGAGATTTGAGTGTTTGTTCCCCTTTCGTGAGGTGTTCGGCTTTGTTTTATTATAGCATAAGGGATTTGTAAACTCATATTCTCCAGGTTATGGGAGATATCTTTTTAGGAATCTATCTAATAAGGTCTACTTGAGGGCAAATAGAGTTCAAGTGGGGGGAAATTTGATAACATCAAATGGTCCTGAATATTAAGTGTCAATTTCCCCCGATATTGCTCGTTATTTATATCATTTTTGTTTTCCACTTTCAGGTAAATTACGAGCATTGGAGCTAAAGAGACGCGGAAATGGAAACATATCTAAAGATTTATCACAGTATGCTATTTTGAAGAAGTTACGGCGTAACTCATCTCTCACATTACGCCGTAACTATTGCGTGACTCAGTATGCCAACTTATCAGAAGGTTACGGCGTAACTCCTCCCAAAGGTTACGACGTAACTACATTAGGTCAAAAGAGGTTCCACGCCGCTAATACTTACGCCGTAACTACTGTATCTCTTACGACGTAACCGAGTTTATTGAAGACTACGGCATAACCACTCATTAGGTTACGCCATAACCAGCATATCTAGTGCAGTTTACGAAGAAATAGAAGGTTACGACGTAACTCCTATATTGGTTACGCCGTAACCCAGATCTGGCCTATAAATACCCCACAATTTCCAGCATTTCTAATGATCCCATTCCACACACAACACTCTGAGAATGTAGGAAAAAGCTCAAGGCAGGTCTAGGGGAGCATACCGAGCTATTTCCAAGGGAGAAGTCACTCCATTACGATAAGCATTAGCTTTTTATATTTCTTTTACTTTCAATTCATGTATTTCGTACCTTTGAATATCGAATTGATTTGCATGATTAATATGAGTGGCTAAGCACCTTTTGGTGCTAGCCTAGTTATGATTCCTTAATTATTTTGTTTGCATTTACTTTACTTCCGTACAATTATTTCTAAGTGTATGCATGCATAGTTCATTGGTAGCCACCCTTGGTTCGGTAGTTTTGAATGGCGGTAGAGGCCAATTTCCTAGGAGATATGACCAACTGACCCTAGGTGAGCGGACTGAGACGGGAAGGGTAAGATATGACCAATTGACGACCCTTTCTACTTATGCGATTTGACCAACTGATCACCTATCGTTTGGATGAACTTAAGAATTGGGGGGTGTAGTGTCTAAGAGCCTAACGGCCGGGCACTCACTATTATGAATCTAGCATGTAGCGGTACTTAATGACTTGGCTTAGGGGATCAGGAACAACAGGACTTATGACGGTGCGCCTGATTTCTCCTGTGGTGGCATCTTTGCTGATAGGTTAGGGCGAATTGACCAAATGTTGTCCTCTCGAATTTGACCCCACCTGAAGTAATTGAAAGTAAGTAGACGTAGACATAACTAGCTAGGATGATTAACTAGGTTGGCACCACTTCTCTCTATTGATTTCTCTTTGCCATTTATCTGCTTTTATTTACTTTATTCTGCATTAGTAGTTTAATTAATTAAATCCCTATCGAAACAACTATTATTCTGTGACAATTAGACTTAGTAATAATCCAACACACATAGCTCTTGGGACGACCTTCGCTTTACCGTTTACTACACTACACACGACCGGGTACACTGCCCGTTAGTGCACTAGGGTAGATCATAGGTATAGCGAGACACTATAAATATTAAGACCTGGTCAGTAAAACCTGCATCAATCGTGCATGTACCGTATGGCGGAAAAGTTCTGAGCATACAAGGAGATCGGAGCGACTATGGAGGTCCCTCCCGGTTGAGCATCATCTCTTGTATTAAGGCCCAGAAGTACATCGATAGAGTAGGTTGTCTTTTCTTGGCTCGAATTTCTGAAAAGAAAAGCAAGAAGAAGAGTGAAAGACACCTTAAGGATGTACCCGTCGTTAGAGAGTTTCTAGATGTGTTTCCTGACGATCTGCCAGGGATTCCACCTGTCCGACAAGTGGAATTCTAGATTCAGTTGATACCTGGTGCTGCACCTATAGCCCGGCACCCTATCGACTTGCTCCAAGAGAATTGGAGGAACTGTCTAAGCAGTTGATAGAATTGTCAGAGAAATGATTCATTCGACCAAGTTCGTCACCGTGGGGAGCACCGGTACTGTTTGTGAAGAAGAAGGATGGATCGTTCCGGATGTGCATTGACTATAGGGAGTTGTATAAGTTGACAGTGAAGAATCGGTATCCGCTACCTAGGATAGATGACCTATTTGACCAACTCCAAGGCGCTAGTGTCTTTTCTAAGATTGACTTGCGGTATGGATATCACCAGCTTAGAGTACGAGAGGAGGATATCCCTAAGACGGCATTTAGAACTCGTTATGGGCACTATGAATTCCAAGTGATGTCGTTTGGTTTGACCAACGCGCCGGTGGTATTCATGGACCTCATGAACCGAGTGTGTAAGCCATATCTGGATAAGTTTGTGATAGTATTCATAGACGACATCTTGATATACTCCAAGAGTAAAGAGGAGCATGAAGAGCATTTGAGGCTCATATTGGGATTGTTGAAGCAAGAGCAACTGTACACCAAATTCTCTAAGAGTGAATTTTGGATTCCGACCGTACAATTCTTAGGCCACGTGATAGATAGTCAAGTGATTCATGTTGACCCAACTAAGATTGATGCCATTAAGGAATGGACCGCCCCTACAAACCCATCAGAAGTCTGCCAGTTTCTAGGTTTAGCAGGCTATTACCGGATATTCATTGAGGGATTCTCCAAAATAGCTAAGTGGCTGACTAAACTAACACAGAAGGACGTTAAGTATGAATGAGGAGAAAAGGAAGAAGAAGCGTTCCAACTTCTGAAGGAGAAGTTGTGTAGTGCGCCCATCCTAGCTTTGCCTGAAAGAAGCGAAGATTTTGTCGTGTAGTGCGACGCATCGCATAAAGTCTTAGGAGTTGTTTTGATGCAACGGGAGAAGGTGATAGCTTATGCCTCCCGACAGCTTAAGAAGCATGAGAAAAACTACACCACCCATGACCTGGAGTTAGGTGTTGTAGTGTTTGCCCTTAGGATTTAGAGACAATACCTGTACGGGACTAAGTGTGTAGTGTTTACCGACCATAAAAGCTTGCAACACATCTTAGACTAGAAGGAACTGAATATGAGACAGCTTCACTGGTTAGAATTACAGATGCCCTCAGTCGTAAGGAGAACATTCCACCTTTACTCGTTCGATCCCTAGGAATGACCATTAGTTCGCCTCTACAGTCTCAAATCTTAGCCGCCCAAGCTGCGGCGTTGACGGAAGAGAACCGTACATTTGAGAACCTTCATGGAATGGTAGAAAGTGAAAACAGCTTCTTGAAGCATTCTGACGAAACCCTATGCTTCAGAGACAGAAGCTGGATACCATTTCATGGCGGAATCCATGAGTTGATTATGCACGAGTCGCATAAATCAAAATACTCTATTCATCCCGGAGTTGATAAGATGTATCATGACTTGAAGAAACTCTACTGGTGGCTGAACATGAAAGCCGACATAGCTCTGTATGTCAGTAGGTGCTTGACTTGTTCTAAGGTAAAGGCCGAACACTAGAAACCCTCGGGACTTTTAGTTCAACCCGAACTCCCTGTATGGAAATGGGAGCGAATCACCAATGACTTCATCACCAAATTACCGAGAACAGTTAGCGGCAATGACGCTATCTGGGTAATCGTAGATCATTTGACTAAGTTTGCTCACTTCTTGGCCATTGGCGAGGCCGATAGTATCGATAAGCTCGCTCGGCTGTATGTCAAGGAGATAGTATCACGTCATGGAGTAATGATATCTATCATTTCCGACCGAGATAGCTGTTTTACGTCCAACTTCTGGAAATCCTTACAAACGTCTTTAGGAACAAAATTGGATATAAGTACTACATATCATCCTCAAACCGACGGTCAGAGTGAAAGGACCATTCAGACCTTAGAAGATATGCTTCGTGCCTGTGTCATCGATTTTGTCAAAGGCTGGGAGAAATACCTACCTTTGGCCGAAATATCCTACAACAATAGTTATCATACTAGCATTAAGGCCGCGCCATTTGAGGCATTATATGGTCGAAAATGTCGTTCTCCGATCTGTTGGGTGGAAGTTGGCGAGAGCCAGCTTACCGGTCCCGAACTCGTTCTAGAAACCAATGAGAAGATAGTGCAGATCCGTAATCGTTTGCAAACCGCCCGTGATAGACAAAAGAGTTACGACGATAGAAGATGTAAACCCTTAGAGTTTCAGGTAGGAGACCGTGTCATGTTGAAGGTTTCTCCTTGGAAAGGAGTGATACGTTTCGGCAAGCATGAAAAACTCAACCCCCGATACATTGGGCCCTTTCCAATCTTGGAAAGAATCGGACCAGTAGCTTACCGTCTTGAGCTACCTTCGGAGTTGAGCAGTGTACACGATGTCTTCCATGTTAGTAATCTTAAGAAGTGTCTTTCCGAGGAAAACTTAGTTGTACCTATGAGAGATATTTGTATAGATGAGAGTTTGAATTTCGTTGAGGAACCGATTGAGATCATGGATCGTGAGGTTAAACGGCTTAAGCATATCCGTATTCCGATTATCAAAGTTCGTTGGAATTCTTGTCATGGACTGGAGTTTACTTGGGAACGTGGGGATGTATTCCGTAAGAAGTACCCTAAACTCTTCGTAACATCAAGCAACTCGGAGTGAAACTTGGGACGGGTTTCTTCTAAGGCTGGGAGGCTGTGACAACTGGTAATTAGGGAGCCCATTTTAGGTAACCGCATTACGCTAAGTTAGACCGAGTAGTTGCCTTTAGAAACTATTCTGATTAACCATGACTTGTTTTGATATCGTTATTGGTTTTTATGATTTATTTTATTATCGTATGAGTCGTTGTATAAGTTATAGCCCCTTACGTTAAGCACTATGTGATTCGGCACAGTAAAATCCTATAACGAGAGATAACGTAACTTTTAAACCGTAACACGAAACGTGACACATAAATAATCAAAATTCATGGAAAAACATAAATAAAAACAATAGAAATTCGAAGGAAAGTCGTAGGACACTCGTAGTGTAAAATATGAGCTCGGGAAAGGGAAAACGAGATAGTTTAACAAAAATTACAGGTTTGACCCCCCAACTATACCATGGCCGGCCCCCTCCTCCCCATTTCATTTATTACTTAGTCCCTACTTCAAGTATATAAACCCCACACCCTCCATATATCAACCTTTACTTCCTCGCTCTAAAAACACACACACACACCCCTCCACTTTCTCTCCCTAGCTTCTCTCTCCTCCCAAAAACCCTAACCCTAGCTATCACCCTTCATCGCCGCCCCCTTTTCGGCCATTTTCTGGCCACACGCCGGCGGTTGAGACTACACCTCCACCACCATAGTAGATCTTCTTCTCCTCTTTCCAACCATATACTACATGCACCCTATAACCCACGTTAACACCTCGAAATCATCCAAAACTAATTCGACATCTAGGGTTTCTTCGTATTTTTGTAGATCGAGTTTGGAAAAGGTAAAAGGAGCTTGGTGACAACTCGTTTGAGTCTTGTTTAGCCACGTACGTGACCTTTATGTCACGTACATGTGGTGACCATAGATGGGTTTCGATGAACACGGGTCTAAAACGAGTTTAAAACTAATTAAACATATAAACTAGTGTGTTGGTATCGTGTGTTGTGTCATATTCTTGTGTTCTTGGTTATGACTAGTTGATGGGTTTGATGTTTGGATGTTGTTTGGGTATTGGAAAAGCCATTTGGGAGTGTTTTGATGGAGATGGATAGGTTGAAGGAGCCACTAGAGCCACGTTCGTGGTGTTTGGGTGGCGTACGAGACCCCTAAGGACCAAGGGTCCGGGTCGGGTCGTTGTGGTAGCATATTGGTAGTTGTGGTTGAAGTTTGGATGAGACGCGTGGAGCCGAAAAGCTTCTAGAGCTTGTTTGGTTCACGTGGTTTTAACCGGGACCGTGTCAAGACCAATAGGGTCGTGACATTGGTTACGGGTATGTTTGGTAGTTTGTTTGGATGGCGAGATTGATATGGGTTGATTGGAGATTGATTTGAGATATTGTGATTATTTACTTTGGACTTAATATTATAATTGTCAACTTTGCGCAACGTCGGTGTTACTTTGACTTTTTTGTCTTAGTTAACCCCGACAACGCCGTAACATGGACTTTAATATATATTGGACTATAGAACGTATAAAAGCCGAGAGGTCATGACTCGAGCTTGTGGACTCGAAACGGATAACAACTCGAAACTTATATTGAAATTGACGTTATATATATATATATATATATATATATATATATATATATATATATATATATATATATATATATATATATATATATATATATATATATATATATATATATATATATGTATAAACAAGTTAATAAAACTGAGAAACATAAATAATAAATGGTTTTTATACTAAACATTCGATAACAAGACTCGCCTGTTCTAAGGTTTTATTTTTTCGTGATGACTACGGTATCCTTTGATCAATCGACCTGTGCTAATTGAATATTTTTATCGATCTGGTGTGGGGCTGAATCTTTGATGCTAATGAAACCCTAAGTTTAGGGTTTCGTTTTTTCTTGCTGATTGAATGTGGCTGCCTGTTCGTATATCAAGTAACCCATTCTAGGGTTTGTTATTGTTGCAAGTCCTCTACTGGTTCATGTTTGTTCTGCAAGTGGATTTGAGAGAATGTAAGTCAAGTTTGAGGGTATACTTGTTCAAAAACCCTTCATGATATGTTTTTCAGAATTGGTTCGGACTACGTATATTATAAATCTATTTCTGGGAGACGTTTGACTGTGGTATTCTGTAAGTTAGGGTCTGTAAAACCCTATTGTTCGTCTATGGCTGGTTCTTGTCGCGTTTTCACTTTTGATTCACTTTTGCGAGTGGTTGTTAATGATGTAAAGAATCTGCCATAGTTTTTAAGTGTGGTAAACAATGATCGCATGATTGTTCTGGTTTGGTGAGTTGCTGTTTGTGATTCGTTATATCCTTTTTGTGATCATGGGAGCTGCGGGTAGTTGATACATTGTGCACTTCAGTGGTATTCGGTCTTGCATCGCAACGCACACCTTTGGAGCGAGTTTATGCTTGCTGCTCTATCCGTGGTTTTAGAGTCTACCACCAACCGTTGTGTGAAATTTGTAACCCGATTCTTATTTGATGATTATAGGATCATGGAGTTGTAAGTTAGGGTTTGCAAAATCCTATTTTAGTCTATGGCAGTTTATGTTACCTCTGGTTTGCATTCGGATCTTAATTGCATTTAGCAACATATGGTTTACATAATCATGTCATAGTGATTCGTTTTTGTCTCCATTATTTATGGGACAACGAAGATGATTGGAAGTTCTACAATGACTAGGCTTTGGTGCTACTTTTGTGAAGCATGCTTTTATTGTAGGTTGTTTGTTTTATTTTGTTAGTTATAAGAATGGCATGTCATTCTTATATAGTTGATTGTAAGTGTCCTATGGGACTGAGATGAGGGACTCACCCTCATCCTTTGTACTTCAATGGTTGTTTGGTTAATATATTTTACCAGGGTGCAGGATTACTCCCCTTTACCCAAAAACAAGACTCGCCTTGTTATTCGCTATTTTAAATGGAAACTAACATCTAAAAATGGATATATTTTCTAATTAATGAGTATTTAATGTTTCGAGTGCACGTTTATCAAAATATGTCATTTATGAGCATTTAATGCCATTTACGAACATTTAATACTATTTATGTGTTGTGCATGGGTTACGGATGACCTAACATTAATAGCGTCAATCAATGTGGATAGCGGACTTATTAGGTTGACGAATCTAATAAGAGCCCGTTATGCACGTAGGATAACGTTATTAATGGGTGAATTATCCTTACGACTCGTTAGGATGTGACTAGTTTTTGGGATAATAAGCGACACGAATAAATGATTGAGTTTATCGAATTGATGAATTCGATAAGGTCTAACTATTTATTCCGAAACTTATTGGACTATAAAGCTTATCGCTTAGACGTCTCATTGTGTCGTTATGAGTCGCATTGTGGTCATTTGAGTGCATTCATGGTGTTTTGTTGAGTCGATACTGCACACACGATGATACCAAACGCTAGAACTAAATGGTGAAACAAGATATTTTTGGAGATAAGAAAAGGAATACATTGGGGTAGATAGCGTTGAATTTGGGATTATATATTAAGAATTGGTTTATATTAATAGGTTGTGTCGAGTCAGTAGTTGTTGAGCCGTGTTAGCTGTTATCTTCGTTGCTAGTGTTTGTTTGTGCTTTGCTTGCTTGAGGTGAGTTTCATAGCCCCACTTTTATCTATGTTTTTAACTAAATTGGGGTGAGAAATCATGCTACTCTTTTGGACCTTCTTAAACTCTTTTGATTTGCTTATGTGTTGACTGTTTAGATAGATATGTTGTAGATGTTGCCTTAGTCTAGGGTAGCAATCATTCTGCTATGACACTGTTGCCTAGCTAAGTATAGATATCTACTCCGACCTAGTCCATGGTAGCATTTGTTCTAGGCCTTGCTACGAGTGCGCTGGCTAGAGTAGCTTGGGGCCCTGCTGTGATATTGATTGTGTTATTGATATGTGATTAGTGTGTTTATTATGTATCTATCTTAGTCTCGCATAGAAAATAAACACTTACAGGTCCACTATTGAATTTATACATAAACCTATGAACTCACCAGCGTTAGCTGACCTTTTAGCATGTTTTTCTCATGTAATTAAGTTGATATTTGGAATGCTCGTTATGTGGAGGCTTGGCAATGAGGCATGGTTGAAGGATCATATTTAAACTCTGATATTATTATGCGGACCTATTTTATAAGTCATGTTGGGCCTTATATTTGACTATTTTGGGATGATTGTATTTGGATAATTAATTATGGGATTGGTTTTTGAACTATAATATGATTATCTTGTTTGCTATACTTGTGTGATGTGCCAATCCAGTAACGCCCCAAAAACTTTTTTAAGTCTTCCGTTGTACCGAGGTTTGGGGGTGTTACACACATCAAGTTTAGAGAATAGGTGAGAAGGTGGGTACGCTATGTCACCCAAGAAGAGATCTAAGTTTACCAAGACCAGAATGATCACCCTTATGGGGATATTTTTAGGAATGAAGTATCGACCATTCCATAGTATATAGTCGTGTTATAGCTATTAAAGTTTATTTGGAATTATTAGTTAATATGTATTGGGCCTTAGATAGTTTATGTAGTTTAATGTAATGTAATAGCCCATGAAAGGCCCAAGCCCACATGACATACAAGATGTATATTAACCTCCTCACACTTGGTGAGGAGGTGTGAGTTCATTTGCATTTTTCATATTACACATAGTTTCTCTCATAAGCATTCTCTTAATAGAACTCTTCATTTCTCTCTCTAAAACTTTGTGTTTTGATCTTGATTCTTGGGCGACCGACACTAGCCTCAGTATTACATGCATCAAAAACACAATACACGTGTCCAAGTAGAACTTGATTAAATGTTGAAAAGTGCTACATCAGTAATAGAAACACATGTCTATATGACAACACATTATAATCATGGAAAATGTCACATTCATATCCAGTTAGGATTTGTGAGTTACAAAAGTGGCTGGAGAAGTAGAACATCAAAAGTACCTCCAAATAGCTACATAAACAAAAGTAAAAACAAGTCCAGAATCATAAGACAAGCTCCAACACTAGACAATATGATTCAGGGCCTGATGGAGCGCATCCTGTTAATACAAATAAGCCGTAAAAATGTTTATTTATATTTTAAGAAACAAATAAAATACGTAAATGGTTTGAGCCAATAGTTTACTAACACACTTACATTTTCACATAAACACTAAACAAGTAATAATGATTTTATGATTGAGTAATACATATGTACAACAACTAGTGTTTACATATTGGGTAGATATATACATAATTAGTATGTATTATAATGGGTAATATAATGGCTAGAAGTTTAAGTATTTGACCCATTGACCAAATACATTGAATGTAGTTGGGTATAACCAAATGTCCATGACCCATAACCCGTGACCCATGGACAAGATGCATTGCACATACTAGATACATTGTATATACTTGGATACCCATGGTCCAAAGTTTAGGACCCATTACCCATAACCCATGACCCATGACCCAAAACCCATGGGCAAAGAGGAGCGTCCCACGGTTCCCCCAGTTTACACTGGACGGATCCCTTAAGCAAGGGATCCGTGGAACAGTAGACTATTTTCTTCTATAAACAGTGAGCCACTTCTTCATTTTGGGTTGCCACTCCCACACATACTTTCTCCTAGTATTGTAAACCTTCTAACCTTAGATCCTAAGGATCTCTCTATGTAGTTTGTGTTTTGTTTTTGTGTGATTCTCTAGGTTCCTTTTAAAGGCGAGATCACCACCTTTTGAAGTCGAGCAAGCTCAAGTCCATGAGTTGCCATGCTTCGTCATCATCAAGACTACTGAGGTTCTCTTGTTGATAGTTCTTTCTTCCTCCCCAGAAGTGTTGTGTCAAAGGCATTAGTGAAGGATGCCGAAAGAGTCAAGACGAAGGCATTAGTGAAAGGTGCTTAACGTCCGTGTCAAAGGCATTAGCAAAGGATGCCAAAAGAGTCAAGACGAAGGCATTAGTGAAAGGTGATGAACGTCCGTGTCAAAAGCATTAGTGAAGGATGCCTAGAAGTCAAGTCAAGAGGCATTAGTGAAAGATGTCAAAGGTGTACAATCGATGAGGTGCATCGATGTACAAATAGAGATAGGTTGTGTCCAAGGATATTGGTATCCTTGATGACGTCATAATAAGGAGTGGGTCTCCTTTGGGATAATTGTTGTGTAGTGTTGGGTAGTAGTTCCTCCTTTGTAATGGAACTCGGTATCTAACCTTGTACCGGATAAAGGGTAGGCGACGTTGTGATAGGTTTGGTTCTACCTTGTGGAAGAACCCGGTGTCTAGCCCAGTACCGGAAAAAGAGTAGGCGACGTTGTGAAGGCTTCTCCGCCATAAGGAGCTGTGTTGTGTAGTGATTACGAACTCTCGAGTAGGTGACTCGAGGAGTGGAATAGGGCAAGGAAGGTGTCCATGTAGCCGAACCACTATAAACACTTGTGTCGTGGTTATGTGTTTCTTACTCTTTATCTTTCCATTATACGTTTCCATTATACGTTTACATATCTATCTATTCAACCTCCCTTCTAGTTTTCCACAATTGGCATCAGAGCTTCGTTACCAAGTTTTTTAAGAGTATATTGTACTTTTAAAAACTTAACACGATCTATGTATGTTTGAAAACTACAAGGAATGAACTTCTTTAAAAACAAAAGATCACGTTTTAAAAATCATCATATTTTTTAATGTTGGACAATCATAGATCGTTCTAATATTTTCCTTGTTGAGAATTCTCCATACTTGGATTTGGGCATCCTAAGAAGATCATAAAGAATTTCTCTCTAAATACTTCTTTCCTTAAAAAGAATATTTAGCAAAGGTATGATCTTTAATAAATTACAAATAATTTTTTTTGCTTTCTAGATAAATTAATAAGGTCATCCTTTTTAATCATGATTAAGTTTTAGTAGTATCTTACGCTCCCTTAATAATCACTAAAGTAGTTATCTATAATGAACTCATCATCAAAAATAGTATTCTTCGTTGATCTCTATAGACAAAACTACAAACTAGTGATAATGATATCTCGGCTATTCGAGAGCCTTGATTATCACTACTGACATAAGGATTATTGACATTTCATCTATGTCAATAAGTATCCATGTGAAATTTCTTACATTATGATAAAATGGGATTTTATCATAATCTTTGAAAACTTCCCAAAGAATTATGATTTATTCATAAAAAGGGAACCTCGTCAAATAAGACTAGTACAACCCGTCAAAACCCCAAACCATAAGTTATAGAGCATAAACATCGATCCTAGGCAATTTAGAACTCCCAAACCAAAATTATCAAGGATCACTTAAGCTGTCAAATTGCTGATATGCCGGATCCCTGAGCTTGAACTAGCCGGATCCCTCATACAAGGGATCCATGGGATCCGTGCAACATAAGACAGCATAAGTGAGAAATGATCACTGTGGAAGTTCCACTACCCACTTTACTCTATCAAGACTCACGAACATAAACCTAGTTACTGTTCACAGGAGCAAATTGATCATCTTCTTCAAGAAAAACAATCTGTTGTGTAAGTATAATCTTCACTACATTGTTATTTCCATTCTTTGATTCCTAGGATTACAATTTTCATCTTTAGAAGTTGAGCTCAAATGGGTTTGTCACAATTTGTTACCACATTGTTTTCTAAGATAATCTAAATCAAAGAATTAACATTATTAATACAAATTAAACTCATTCCTTGAAATCAATGAAGATGTTTTGAGCAAAATTGTGATCAATCCCATTAGGTTACTATTCACACAATTAACACTACATTGTGGTTTTGTTGTATAGGAACAATCATGCCTATCAACCGCCAACAAGATTACCATGATACCGCCCACTACATCCCAATGTACCATCGTAAGGAAGGCCTAAGCCCGGAGGATAGGAAAGCCTTCAAGATGCTAGAAAAGAGGCTCTTCCATGAAGGCTGTGTGGTTGAACCATCATTCCTTGCAAACATTCGACAAGTATTTGGAGGAATTAACTTTGAGTGCCTCTTGGACATTAACGAGCAAATTTGTCCGGTGTTCGTGCTTGAATTTTACAAGACAATGAGAATCGTTAGGAATGAAGATGGGACCATCTCAATAGTCTTCATCATCAATGAGCATGAGTATACCCTCTCTCTTGTAGAATTTGGAAGGATACTCAGTGTCCCATATCAAGGAGTGTGTATGTATTCCAACGAATGGTCTTTGGCGGAGCTACATGACATGGTAGATCATCATGAAGCATACTTCATGGTCATCCCGGAAGCAACCACGGTAAGGGATATTGTCTTCACAGAAAGAGCATCTCCACCAAGGGTCACGAGAAACTCCAAGGTGATCTATAGGGATCCATTTTAAATGGAGCTTTCAGAAATGTTCCCATTGTACAAGAAATGGGAACTCGTGGTAAGGGAGAATGTGCTTTGCTTGGGAGGGAACAAAGATCATCCCAATACGTGCTTGAGCTTCATGATTTATTGCCTTGTGACCGGCACTCACTTCAACCTCGCTTATTACATGGTAAAATGAATGGCGAGTGTGAAAAGCATGGACAAGATGGTACTCCCTTATGCAATGCTCCTGACCCGTCTAGCAAATTTCATCTTTGATCTAGATCCTTCTCCTTATTCCTTTGACCATAGTTTTTGCAACAAGGTCATGGTGCCGCTATCCGATGGAAAGACTACAAGGATCATGGTGGATGGCAAGAGACCTCACCCACCAACGGATTCATCGGATGAAAAGGAAAGACAAAGAGAATGAGAAGGAAGTAGCAACCCCCTTGGCAACAGCGATCTCGACCCTTTAGATTACATCAATCAACTGCCGGATATTCCAAGCCCATCACAAGAGTGGCAACAAACTAAAGGGATATTCAAGTGTTTTGCTAACTTCTTGAAGAAGAAGAAGTAGAGATGGTGGGATGAAGAGTGAAGGGGATGAAGATGGAGATGAAGACGGGAGTGAAATGGAAGGAGGTGTGGATGGAAGGTAAGGTCATATGACCTTAATTTGTGAAAACAATTTCTAAAACAATGGTCTGTAAACATCTTAACAATATTTATGTAGATTAGGATGTAGCTTGTAGGAGTTGTCATGATTTGACATTAGACACTTTAACTTAGGAACTAGTAAAATGAGATTTTACGACGACTTGATCCTATTCAAGTAGTGGTTATCACTCATTTTTAATTACCTTTTAGTTGTCCCCACTTGCTATGCGTTATACTTGTTGTTTGCATGTGTTTACTGATTGTAGAAATGATTAGGATAAGCATTTGCTAAGAGTGCAAAAACTGCACAATTGTTGAGAATCTACTGGTCAGCAGTAGCCAGATCCTGGGCTATAACTAGCCGGATCCCTCAGATGAGGGAACCGTGGGATCCGGGCAAACATATATCAGATACAGATCATTTTACATCAAACATGTCCCCTAGATAACAACATTCTAGCTAAACATGATTATTTAAGACTACTTAAGTCTTCCTCAAGCTCAATAGGTCTCACACTCACCCGTAGCTAACTTAGGATCAAATTCAAAGTGCTTTTGATTTATCAACTCACCATATTTCGGCTCCAATGCTCACACATTGTTCCTCACATCTCAAAACACTTAGCCTGATATTTCTCTCAATTTTAGCAAATTGATTTTAGTCATCCTTACCTAAAAATAGGCTTGAAACTAGTTTTTCATTTCTTTTTATTTTTTAGGAATTTTTTAAATTTCTCTTAAGTCATCATCTGATCTCTAGGATCAATTACCATCATTTTTCATACTCAAATCAATGAGTATCATCCTTAAACATTTAGTTACACTCTCAAAAAGTTCACTTTCCTACCCAATACCATCATTAAGTATCCTCACTCCTTGTGGTTGGACATTTAAGTCACCTATCACTTAAGACATCTAAGGAAAGTCAAACCCTCAAGATTTATAGGCACTAGACCTTACAAAAGCATAATCACTTCACCATATTTCTGTCTGACAGACGGATCCCTGGTTTATAACCAGACGGATCCCTAGTGAGAGGAATCTGTGTCTACAGAGAGCTTCTAATAAGCTTTTCTTTCAAAATTTAAACCATCTTTGGTAATCTAAACACTTTTACTTACCATTTAATGATTCCCTAGAGCTGAACAACACCATAGTTGACCTTGGTGCATGCCAAATTTTCTTAGTGGACATGAATTTAATTTATTGATTCAAATTCATCCTTTATAAACCAAACACTCTTGAGAGCTTAAGTCACCAATCCTAAAAATCAGTAGTTAAAGACTGCTACTACATCCTCAACTTAACTATGACCAAAGTGTCTAGCAAGAACTCTTCAACCAAAGGTTCATCCAAAAGGAATACTCATATGGTCCATGAGATATCATCCACCGAGTCATCACCCATAAGAAGTCCAAATGTTAGAATCTCACCTCAACAATCTCAATCAACAATATCCAAAAGAACCGCAAGAATTAGTATTAGACCTTTCGAGTTACGAAAGGCTTCATCAAGCTCTAAACCAAACGCACCTAGTTCTAGTAAAACGCCTAAGCCTTCATTCCTAGAACATAGACTACATTCCTTTACCGAACCTCTTTCTCATCCAATCTATACTCATTAGAGCACTCACCACCGAGAACTTCCCACTCACCAACCTTCTCGTTAAATAGGGAACCACCTACATCACCAAATAGTTCACCTTTGGAGACAAAGAACCACCAAGGACCTAATCATATAGAAGACTTTCCACTACCACCACCTTCATTCTAAGTAGAACCTCATCCTACATTGCTCAATGTACCTCCACAATCATTTGTGGAGCCTCCTCAAAACAACCAATCTCCTCCGGTTCCTAATCATGACAATAATTGCTCTAATTGTCAAATCACCCAAGGACTTGTTCAAGAAGTACGAAATGAGTTGCATTTCATGTTTAATCATCTTCTTGAATGATTGGACCAAATTAACAAGTCTAATCTTTCTTAGATTCAAGCACATTGATGCCTTTTAAGTTTTTGGTCACTTAATAGAATTAGTAGAAAATGTACTACATAGTTAAATCATTCTCTTAGTTTTTAGAGATTTGTAGATCATCTCTTGTATGTTTTATTGAATGAGATTACATTTTATGTGCCATATTGTCTTGAGAGCATGTTTGTTACCCTAATACATATCTCATTTTGATGTTAACATCATTTGTTACATCACCATTGCTGTATTTTGTTTACAGTCAGACGGATCCCTCTACTTTTCCTAGACGGATCCCTCCAAGGAGGGAACCGTGGGATCCGTGCAATAGAAGACCTGTTTTTTACTAACTTGAGTCTTATTTGCAGGAAATTATGCATTATATACTTGTTTTCTAACCTTTGTTTTGTAGATTTTCAATATACACATGAAGACTTTGACACCCTAAGCTAGGGGGAGTTTCGTGTCAAAGCAATACATTGCAAAATCATTTGCAATATATTTCACATTAGGATTATGTTACATGACGTCCCTTTGCAAAATTGCAATCATCAAGGGGGAGCATATTCGTCACAAAGACGAAACCATTTGCAAACATAGTTGCAATGCACTAGTTTAGTATGTTTTCTTACTTGACGCCCTCGCAAAGGGATGGACTCATCAAGGGGGAGCTAAGACGAGAACACTTCCCGTCACTTGATCTCTATATTCTTATTTTCTTTCTTTTTACATGTTTTTCTTAAAACAAGGTGTTAGTTTCTTTTCGACGCTCTTTTTGTTTCGACAAAAAGGGGGAGAAGAGAGTAAAAACTCCAATTCAAACTTTTACGAATTTTAGTTTTTCCTTAAAATAATTTTATGTTTTCTCATCAACAAAAAGGGGGAGATTGTTAATACAAATAAGCCGTAAAAACGTTTATTTATATTTTACGATCTTCTAATGTTTTGTCGATAACAAACGTAAAATCATTTTAACGAAACAAATAAAATACGTAAATGGTTTGAGCCAATAGTTTACTAACACACTTACGTTTTCACATAAAACACTAAACAAGTAATAGTGATTTTATGATTGAGTAATACATATGTACAACAACTAGTGTTTACATATTGGGTAGATATATACATAATTAGTATGTACTATAATGGGTAGAAGTTTAAGTATTTGACCCATTGACCAAATACATTGAATGTAGTTGGGTATAACCCAAAGTCCATGACAAATAACCCATGACCCATGGACTAGATGCATTGCACATACTGGATACATTGTATCAACTTGGATACCCATGGTCCAAAGTCTAGGACCCATGACCCATAACCCATGACCCATGACCCAAAACCCATGGGCAAAGAGGAGCGTCCCACGGTTCCCCCAGTTTACACTGGACGGATCCCTCAAGCAAGGGATCCGTGGAACAGTAGACTATTTTCTTCTATAAATAGTGAGCCACTTCTTCATTTTGGGTTGCCACTCCCACACATACTTTCTCCTAGTATTGTAAACCTTCTAACTTTAGATCCTAAGGATCTCTCTATGTATTTTGTGTTTTGTTTTTGTGTGATTCTCTAGGTTCCTTTTAAAGGCGAGATCACCACCTCTTGAAGTCGAGCAAGCTCAAGTCCATGAGTTGCCATGCTTCGTCATCATCAAGACTACTGAGGTTCTCTTGTTGATAGTTCTTTCTTCCTCCCTAGAAGTGTTGTGTCAAAGGCATTAGTGAAGGATGCCGAAAGAGTCAAGACGAAGGCATTAGTGAAAGGTGCTTAACGTCCGTGTCAAAGGCATTAGCGAAGGATGCCAAAAGAGTCAAGACGAAGGCATTAGTGAAAGGTGCCAAACGTCCGTGTCAAAGGCATTAGTGAAGGATGCCTAGAAGTTAAGTCAAGAGGCATTAGTGAAAGATGTCAAAGGTGTACAATCGATGAGGTGCATCGATGTACAAATAGAGATAGGTTGTGTCCAAGGATATTGGTATCCTTGATGACGTCATAATAAGGAGTGGGTCTCCTTTGGGATAATTGTTGTTTAGTGTTGGGTAGTAGTTCCTCCTTTGTAATGAAACTCGGTATCTAGTCTTGTACCGGATAAAAGGTAGGCGACGTTGTGATAGGTTTGGTTCTACGTTGTGGAAGAACCCGGTGTCTAGCCTAGTACCGGAAAAAGAGTAGGCGACGTTGTGAAGGCTTCTCCGCCATAAGGAGTTGTGTTGTGTAGTGATTATGAACTCTCGAGTAGGTGACTCGGGGAGTGGAGTAGGGCAAGGAAGGTGTCCTTGTAGCCGAACCACTATAAACACTCGTGTCATGGTTATGTGTTTCTTACTCTTTATCTTTTCATTATACGTTTACATATCTATCTATCAATGTCCAACATACATATCTAAATAGATTGACATAAGTCGATCTAAATATTTTTAAACGAAGTTTTAATCGGTAAAACTATTCAACCCCCCCTTCTAGTTTTCTACACATCCTTTTCAGGTAAACCTAAACTCGAACATGGCCATCAAAGTTACAAAGAAATTACTAAGTGTCTTTACAAAATAGAAAATCAAGCTCATAGAGGAGCAGGGTCATCAATCTTCCTGCTTGAACCTGCAGGAGTGGTGGTATAACCAAAGGATTTCTGTTGTGGTGGATCTTGAGGCTAATACGACCCGACTCGAGTGTAAGTATGTGCTTGGAAGCCATTTCGCAATTCTTGGAAACCTTGGAAAGGAACGGATACTCAAAAGTTACTAAATCAAGCAAGGCCACGTCAAGTCTAGCCCTGGCCCACGAAATAAAATTGGAGAGCTAGGAGATAATTCTTGCCATTTCATCCTCCATTCGACACACATGTATCCCATCCTCAAAACTGATGTTGATAGCAAGAGTCATAAGTTGGCCCAACATCTGGTTGAACTCATGGGAGTGTAAGAACTTCCAGACCATCTCTTCAAAGCGTGACTGAAAGTATGACTTACAACCATCGCAAAGATCAACACAATCACGCTCAAGATCATCGTTATCGTCTCTCACACGGAGCACCTTCGATTCCAACTGAGAGACTTGCCCTTTTCAGATCGACAATCTCAGTATCATCAAGCTTGAGAGTCACTTGAGCTTTAACCAAAGCGCCATTCTTCTCATCAGCTTCCTTCCAAGCTTCGTCCAACTCACTCTTCAATCTCTTCTCGTCATTAGTCAAGAGAATAATACATTCCTTCTGCTTCTTAATGATATCCCTTCTTAATGTACTTGGCTAGCTCGGTAGTAGAATCAGAGAGTTGGGCTTCAAGGGAAGAAACTTTCTCTTTCAAGCTAGAAATTTCAACATCCCCGTTCTCGTAGGTGCCGACCATGAAGTTTATCAAATTTCCTTCGGAACCTCTTCAACAAACTGGTGTAGCGAACGTTGAGTTCTCCCCCGTGAGATAACATCAAACACTAGAGTACATTCATCCGATCACTAAGCTCTTATCTTAAGGCGTCAACTCGCCTTATCTCCGCAAGATTCGGAGTTTGGTCAACAACCCCTTTACAGACAATGGGATATCGAAAAGTTCATTCGTCAAAATGGTGAAGCTGGGCTGATGAACCTTTTCCCACTCCTCTCTAGTTCGGAGAGTAGTCCCGCTACCCTCTTTCTCGGAGTAGGGATAAGACATGTAGTATGGCCAGGAGCGAGCAATAACTCTCCCTCAATCTCATCACCATCAGTATCGCTCGGTGCATAGAGGAGCTTGGGACATCATGTTAAAACAGAAAAAACAGTTAGAAAGATAAAAGAATAGGCAAAATTCAAGACAAGTCAATATAAAAGTAGCGGTACCTTAGTAAAAACCACCCATCTCATTCTAACCATAATCCGAGGAAATTTAAAGAAAAATTGTAAAGAAAAAAGAAAATATAACTTTAGGGGTTTTTAAAATTATCAACTTTTTGCTCTAAAGAAAAGAAAGAAATGCATTCTATTCTCAAAAAATTATAAGGGTACTGGTAATGGGGATCGACATGCCTTAGGCATGAAGCATGCCGATCGGTTTATGCAGTGCCTCCAACTCGACATCAATCGGTTTGGGATGAAAATGACCACATTCGGCAAAGATTGCCGATTCTACATGAACAAGAACTAGCCAAAATGTGAACGTTGACATTTAATATTTAAGATGAGGTATGGGTTAGGCATGGTTGCCACTAAAAATCTATTGTTAGGTATGAGATGAGATGAAATGATATTATTGGTGTGTGATTAGGTATGAAAATTTGAGATTTGCATGGTTGCCACCGCCCTAAACGGAAAAATAAACTAAATGCTGGTAATTGGAATGTACTAATAACCCTTTGAAAGGGGGCAAGTAAAGTAAATCGGGAAACAATATGCAGAGATGGTACTCCAAATTCCGATCACTGGCCGCCACCGTGGTGCGTTCACCATCGTCATTTCATAAACCATTAATCCACCACCAGCAACAGCGTCTCTTCCATTTTTCTATAAACAAAACCCTAATCATCTCATCCTCACCCTTTCCTTCTTCATTCGCCGCCGCCGCCAGCCCTTCAATATTTTCACAACTTATAACTCCTCGTACATCTTCATTACCTGTAGTAAGTCCTTTTTCTCTTTTTTTATTTACTTTCTTTCTCATTTTCTTACTTATTTATCTCTTATATTTATAGTTGACGGGGCAAGTGCGCCATCTTACTCTCAAGCAAAGGAAAAGGAAGTTAAAATGTAGGCAACCACCTAGCCCAATTGTCTCCAAGTTGAAGAAATACAAAATCAAACCTTATTCGTATGTCACCTTAACTTCTCTTTTATTTATATCAAATTATTACATCTTATTAATATGTCATGTCTTCAGGTCTTTCAAGGGTCGATTTAGGACTATGAAAGATGGCCAGATTAGGCGCTGGAAGGAAGGCAAACGACATAACGCTCATCTAAAGGCATGTTTATAATCTTTCATACTATTCACCATACAACCAATAACATATCACTCACTAAGGACATGCTTTTACATACCAGCTTTAATATAGAAAAGATCAATTCATCTGCGTTAACTATCTAAGGAGAGTAATAGATTAGTCGGAAACCACCGCTACCCAGAAAAAAAAAAAAAAGCAGCTACTTTTTATCTTGATTAGTGGTGTGTGTACATTTGAGAAGTAGATTGAATATATAGATAACCAAGTTGCTTTTATACAGCTTTGTGATGTGCGTCATATTTATCCAGTTGACTGAAAGTAAAGTTTTTATTGCGCAATAAAACCTTATTCACATAAATTGATCTCTTGGCTGCCAAGCATCAAATATCAATAGCTGTTTTTAATTGACACTCTGAACTTGGGATTTACCAGTGTTGTAAAACTCGGCCTACTTGCCGATTACTCGATGAGTGATCGCTGAACGGGAAGGTGCCAAGCAGGCCGGTCCCGAGATTTCGGATGCCCCGGGCGAACCGAGTGAATATGCCCCTTGTAAACAAACAACATATTTTTTAGGGGTTTGGAACCTGGTCAAACGATACAATACGAGGAGATAAACTCAATACAAGTTCGACAAAATTGATCACCTAAAGTCCTAAATCGATGTCTTCGTGCGTTTCTTGAAGCAAAAACATCAATTATCTTGTCATAGTCGACATTTGCTAAAAAACTACTTTCAATACTCACAATTAACCCGTTGAGCCTCTCTTGACTCATTGTACTTCGCATATAAGACTTCAATATCTTTAATTTTGAAAAGCTTCTTTGATGCTACCGTGACCGGATGGTTAATAATATCTTGTATGCAAGTAAAACATTCGGGAACATATCCATTTTCTTCGTAAACTCCATGATTTGAATGGATCTCGAAGGTCTTTCTCCCTCGCTCCATTAGGCAACATGTCCTGCAAAATTTGTAACTCCATAAACAAATCATTCCCGTCAATATCACAATCTTTATCATTTGTCAAAGCAGATTCGAGATTCGAACAACATTCCTTCAAGTTGGTATCATCTAAATAAAATAATTTTGAGGCATCAAACATGAAACCAAAGATAGATTCAAAATATTTCATTTGCTCAAATCTGCTATTTAATTGTGTTAGAGCCATATCAACTAAAACAAGAAAGTAATAAGTTCTAAAATTCTCTTTAGCAGATTGTTGTTCTCTTTCAGTGTTCGGAATCTCATCAAAATGTTTTTTCCTACAAGGAGCACGTTTTACAGGAAACTCAGGTTCAACTCCAATGGTTTATGCTATTTGTTCAACTTGAGAAATAACATTTTCATACCCAGTTTCCTTATAATTTTCAAAATAACTAACAAGTCCCTCTAAATTTTTTAATGCAACATCAATAAGCATATCACTTGATTGTAACTTCTTACTAACTAAATTAATTCTAAATAAAATATCATACCAAATTACCAAACTTAAAACAAACTCAAAACTTGAAAAATCACCATTTACCAATGATAAAGCATCTCTACACAATTTTCCATCTTCACTTACTTTAGCTAATTTTTTTAGAGCTGCTTTTATTTGAGAAAGTTGAGTTTTTATAGCTTTAACACTTTCTATATGACTTTCCCATCGAGCCGCACACAATGATTTAAGAGTCAATTCATCAATATACTCAAGTAAAACACTCCACCGCTTTGTAAAACTAGAAAAGACAATGTATATTGTTTGACATGTTCCAAAAAAGAGTTTCGCTTTTTCACAAGAATTTGCCATATCACATAATACTAAATTAAGACAATGACAGCCACATGGCATATAAAAAGCTCTTGGGTTTATATCAAGTAATCTTTTTTGGACACCTTGATGTTTTCCCTTCATATTAGATCCATTATCATATCCCTGTCCTCTGACATGGTTAATATCTAAGTCAAGAGATTTCAAAACATCTTGTAGCACATTAAAAATACCTAAACCTGATGTATCTTCTACGACCAAAAACTCTTAAGAAAAACTCTTCTACTTTTATAGGAGAACTCGATACATCAACACATCTAATAATTAATGTCATTTGTTCTTGACGACTTACATCGGGAGTGCATTCAAGAATTACCGAATAATATTTTGCCTCTTTAATTTTTTTAATTATTTCATTTTTTATCTCGGATGCCAACATTTCAATCAACTCATTTTGAATTTTGTGACTTAGATAATGATAGTGAGTTTCTTTGTCTTTAATTCTGCGAAAACGTTCTTTCATGATAGGATCAAACTCAGCAATCATTTGCATTATGCCTAAAAAGTTTCCATTAGACTTTTTATATAGTTTTTCATTTGAACCACGAAAAGGCACATCATATTCTGCTAGACATTTCACAACAACAATTATTCTAATTATAACTTCCTTCCAATGTGTAGTATCTTTTTTTATAAGTTCTTAGTAACTCTTTATCAATTGTTTGATTCGTATTTAACCTCACCCGCAACTCAGACCAAGTTCTAAAATTAATCATATGCTCAGAACTATTTTCATGAATTTTTAAAGTATTGCTAAGATGCTTCCAATCATTTATTCCTTCATTTGCCAATTGACTTCTAGATCTAGCAATTTTAAATAACTTGCAACAAAAACAAAATACTTTATCAAGCTCTTTTGAGTAAATCAACCATTTTCTATCATAAGAATCCCCATTACGTAACTTACGTACATTATGTTCACAAGAAAAGTGCCTACTAAATTTATCTTTTGGATAATTTATATTAGTTTCTCTAACAACCCCTTTGCTTACAAGCAACTCTTTAATATTTGAATCTAAACCATCCCAAACTCTTACGTCAAAAATATTGTGATTAACTCCGTCAACATAACAATCTTGAGGACTTTCGTGATTTTCATTATTAGGATTTTCATCATCGTCGCTAACATTAAACTCATTAGTTTCTAGATTTTCATTGTTTTTAGGATTTTCGTTATCATCATTAACGTTAACCTTATCATTTTCTAGGTTTTCATTATTTATAGGATTTTCATTATCTATATTAACGTTAACCTCGTCATTATTTTCTTCAACATTATTATTATTATTATTATTTTCGTTCTAACAACATACCCATTCATAGAACCCGTGTTGAGGTCGCTCTAATTCTTGTTGAGTTTTTTTTCGGTTCCTATTTTGGGCACCCGATGGTTGTGAACGACGCAACATGACAAAATAAATTGTAAATTATATATTATTCTACAAAAGCAAAAATAATAAGTATGGAACAATATCACCTGATCAAATTTATGAAGAGAAAAAAAGATGATCTGTTGTTTGTTAAACGTCTTTCCAGTTCGAAACTTATTTCCCGTGATCACAAATTCACAGCCTTAAGCCTTGCGCCCTTCAGCCCTTGCCTACCATTTTCCTTTCTTCTGTGAATCTGTGTATAATGGTATTTGGTATATAAGTTGTAATTGTAAACTGCCGTTCCAATATCTTTTTCTATTTAATGATTTAGTCAAATAATGATTGAGTAAATCACGTAGGTTTCGTAATCGTAACTTCCGTTTCAAAATTAATATGTAGCACTGTAGCAGGCTTTTTTTTTTAAATGGGCCATATTTTAACATAGTATACATACATATGGGTCTCTAGCTTGCTGCCCCCCGTTCTGGGCTACCCCTGGGCCGTCGCCCTTATGGCCCATAGCCAAATCCGGGCCTGGTGCCAAGGCGATTTGGAGGTACTCAGCCAAATACTCTGATTAGTCAACACCCCGGGCTGCTTGGTCAAAATTCTGCCAACACTGTTACAACTCGGCCAAAATTAGGCTACTCAGTCAAAACGTGGTCAAAACTTGGCCAAATTACCCAAATTTGGACTATTGAACTTGAACTATTTGAAGTGTCATGTTAATGTCATACAATCGTACATATAATTTTTAAATTTGATACAGAAAATTCTAATTTGAAAACCACCTAGTGAGTTTTAAAACATCCGACTTTACATAAGCCACTTGTCACGTTAGTCATCGACGGAACATGAAGAAATTGATTCGGAGGGCCAGAAGGTATATCCTTTAGTTTAGGGCGCAAAATATCTATTTTTGTAATCAAGTATATTTAATTTTATTAGTTGTTGAACACAGTATAAGTATTTGCATAGCATGTTAGCTGATTATTACTTCCTTTCTGATCTTAGCTGGACACATTATGGTCTGTCTATGACCATATATTTGATTTTTTTAGTTTCTTTCTGATCTTAGTTGAACACATTATAAGTATTTGCATAGCATGTTAAGTGTGCAAGAGAATCTGTAGAAAGTAGAAACTAAAAAGAATTAGTTTCCCTAATTTTCTCTAAATTCACAAAGGCCTTGAGAAAATTTTATCTAATTGGTTATGAAGGAGGTTTAGGCTATGTTTTGTGTAGGCCTTTTGTTTCATATAGACTAGAAAGTAGCAACTTATATATTTTAAGCCAAGTTTATGTGAATAACTAGGAATGGTGGTCTTGGAGCTCACAGAAATTGATGGTGATATATTTTCAGAATCACGTAGGGATTATAGTAATATATTGCAGCCTGTTAAAAGGTAGTAACTCTATAAGCTTTTTGTTTATGTTCTATATGGAACATGGAAATTGTGTTGCTGTCTGGTAGTAATCCCTTGAAAACGGATTCTAACCATTTATCAGTGATATGCTTTTTTTTGGATAGTTGGACGTTGGATAATTGTAACTGGATATTTACCAATAACCATTATGGGCATCATGTACTTTATTGTGGGATTTGGTGTTGGTACTAAGAATTTTCTATCAGTTTTTCTTTTATCATGTGGGATTTGGCATTTGAATATCCAAGCCTGTGAACTTCTGTTTGTTGATTTTGTCGTGTCAAACACACCAATAATGGGTCTATGACAAATGGTTTTGAGGCACATAGGCAAAAGTGCACACATCACGTGCAAGAGGTGCCTACTTTTTACAAAAGTTACCACATTTCACAGAAAAAATGCCAAGCATTCTCATAGTTTGTGATTTCAAAAATACCAAGCACTCTCATGTTTTATTTTTTAGGGTTTAGGTCATATTTTTTAGTTTTTTGAAAAACGGTTCAAATTGGACTGGCCTATTAATAGTGAAGACCATCAGAAGCACAATATACATTAAAAAGTCCAATTTAATATTGTAAGGTCAACTACACATGATGCGTCCAAATGCGGCTATGTGTGCTTCGGCTGATGCATCTTTAAGGCGTGCACCTCACCATGCATCTAATGATCGCAATGCATTGGGATTTCTGATGCAATAAGGTACTGCATTGCCTCACGCCCCAAACGCCCTTGATGCGCACTTTTCTTAACACAGTGAATAATATGTGTTACTTTGGTCTTTTGCCATTGACCTTAACCATAGCCCATTAACCAATTTAAGATGGTACATATTGACATTTCAACCCAACCCCATCAAGCGGTTTCTCATTTCACTTGTTTGCACAAAAGACAATTTCGGTATTTAATTTTGTCCCCTCGTATGATGTCCTCAACAAATTGCACCAACCTTTTGACCCGGTAACCCAACATCTCTAGCACCATCAATAACAACAAAAATACCCAATCCCACCCGAGTGTGGTAGGGGAGGTAGGATGTAGACAGTCACACCCCTACCCGAGGGTAAAGGGACTGCTTCCAAAAAGGCCTCTAGCAATGCTATGAATTAGAAGAAAATGCTAGCATTGCCATACACACCTACGTCACCATGTGGAGTACATAAGTCGTCTTTGCCTATTTCAAAAATTGATCAATGCTCAATAGCATTGCCTTGCCCTTAGCAAAATTTGATCTAGCTTTAATTGTGGTGTTGGTTTCATGAGAGACAGCCTGTTTGTTGGGCGTGAGACGGCGTTTGTTTTTTCGAGAAAACAATTCCTTTAAGCTCATATGAGCTTTAAGTGAATAAAGCCCATCTAGTTTAGTTATTTAGTATCAAACCAAAAGAACAAGTCACCATTCTTTAATCTCTAAGCACATATTTTCATACATCATATTAATGGTATTTTGTTGCACGCTATTATGGTTTTATGTCTTTATGCACTTATGCCTGTGCATGTTTCTATTTACATATACACACAAGCACACACTCTTGCCGGAGGTCTTTCTGGAAGCGGTCCCTTTACCCTCGGGTAGTGGTGTGATTGTCTACATTATACCTCCCGCATACCCCGTTTCGGCGGGATTGGGTATGTTGTTGTTGTTGTTGTTGTTGTTGTTGATATTAATGGTATTTTGAGCTGAAGGATATCAATGGTAAATAATTGCAACCTCTCTAAATTTGTGTTAGGTTATACTGTCGAAGTCTCTTACTATATTGAGCATTATCCATTTGAAATGTCCTTGTGCACATATTACTGTTATGTAATACGATAACAGTTGTTTCAACCGCTCTTGGAATACAATTCTTGTGATTTCTTCCACTCAATCTCTTTAGTGGTTCAAGTTTGTGGTTCAGGTTTGTGGTTAAAGCAGAATCTCTAATCCATGAGAAATTTAACGGACATTACTGTCCTTAAATTTAGATCTATGATTGGAGTTTAAAAAATATTTAGTTCTGCCCCAATGAGGTGCTATCTAGGGGTATATATATTTCTTGGCATCTTAAATTTTATGGACAAACAGAGAAACAATAAGAAACCCTGACGTAGTTATAATGTTTATTTAGAAAAGATTTGGTGGCTGTTGGACTTTCACTTTACTAAAATCACTAAAAGATGTTTCAAACTTGTAGAACCAATATTCATCAAACAGATCGGGGTGGTATTTTGGGCTTGACTTTAGTCTTTTCACCTTTAAAGGATAGTAAATAATAACACGCACATGAAGTTTTGTGCTTGAACCCAACCCCATCAAAACCACTATCAATGCTATGAATTAGAAGAAAGTGCTAGCATTTCTATACCCACCTGCATCACCATGTGGAATACATAAGTCGTCTCTGCCTACTCCCAAATTGATCAATAGCATTGCCTTCACCGTATGGAATATTACAAGCCTCACGAGTCACGATAGCCTTGAGTGAACTTTAATATAGTTTTATTTGTGCCCTTAGTTTTCGATAGACGGCCAGTTTTGTTGGGTGTGGATGGTGTCGTTTTTGTTTGTTTTGTTTTGTTTTTGTTTGTTTGTTTGTTTTTTTTTCTTTTTTTTTTGTTTTCTTTTTCTTTTTCTTTTTCGAAGAAACACTTTTTCAGGTTCTTATTGGAATATTTTTAATTAAGCCCATCCAAGTTATAATTATATTATCTGGTTATCGTGTGGAAAACCTAAAGAATAACTTCTTATTCTTCAATCTTAGAGCATAGATTTTCATGGTTTCTTATGGTTTTTTGAGCTTAATTGTTATTAATGGTAAATTAATTGCATCCTAACCGTAAGTAAGTTTTCCAATTTTGTGTCTTTTTCTATTTTCTCTATACATGGTACGGTTTTATGATATGCTCTTACCAATACAGTTCGTCCACTCAAGCTCTCTAGCAATGGTGATGAGTGTCAGATAGTAGCTGTAGATAACAGTCCTTCAATTTAAAGATTGCAGTTCAACTATCTTTTTCTTTCTTCAAAAGACATGTTTAGTTATGTCCTAATGAGTTAACAGGAGAGGCTGTCTAGGGGTATATATTTTTCCTTTTGGGGATTTTAGATTTTATTGACAAAGTGAAACAATAAGAATTCATGACCTAGTTAATGTTTGTGTATAAAAGCTTAGTTTGGTGTCAGTTGCACTTTCACTTTGCTAAAATGATTTAAAAGATGGTTCAAACTTTCATTTCCAGTATTATGCGTAGCAATTCAAAGTCCAACAAACCACCTCTTTGATTCTCTGTTACTAAGATTTATTACGTCTGAATGTCACTCTGAGCACCAATATAACTGAGAAATACGAACTCGCCCAGTTTTAGTAGGAAACATCACGATTTCACCATTATACCTTAGAAATTAGCTTATTGAAACATTTAGTTTTGTCTCCAGAATAGTTTTTAGTTGCAACTTTTTATCAGTGGAGAGCTTCTGAAAAAAATATAATATTAGACTAATTAAACATGCTTTTTTTTTTTTTTTTTTTTTTTTTTTTTTTTTTTTTTCCTGCGAAGATTTGCCACATCTATAAGTATCTCTATGCATAATGGTCATTTACAGTTGTTACAGAGCTACTTAAAATTTTATGAGATTGACATAAGTACTTTTTTTCATGCAGTCAAAGATCGCCAAACGTAGAGGAAGACTACCAGCATTAGTCCCAGCAGCATATGCCAAGGTGATGAAGAAGCTCAACTTTTGCGGTTAGATCATGGGTATTCTAGCCTAACTTCTAGTATGAGAAGGGAAGCTACTTTGTAGCGTCACTGTTCTTTTGTTATCATAAACCTTTTTTTTTTTTTTTTTTTTTTTTTTTTGAAGTTTTGTTATCATAAATCTGGATATGTACTTTTCCCCATTTTGGATTTGATGAGACATTAACATAGATAAAATGTGACCATTGTTTTTGACAATTTTTGATATTGCTGGTTACATGGATGGTGGTGCTGTTGAATTTACCTCTTTAAAGACGAGAAGGGGGTTTTTTACGTTGTAATCTGGGTCGATTCATTCTTTCATGTCAAGAAAGTAAACTCTTATCAATCTAGGTTTTGTTATTGTTAAATTGTTTTACAGAGTCAAAAACTAAAATCTTAAAGAAATATGGCTGTAATCTATTTAAGATTCAAATGAAAATGTTGATAGCCGGTATGCGACTTTTTTTTGTTCCTGAGGCGATCCTTGCGCTCAAATATTATCAACATAAAATGGTACGAAGTAATTTTGCAAGTGTTGCTAGGTTTCATCCGATAATCTTTTATCCACTACTTTATATTGAACTACCAATATGCTTTATTAAAGGGTTATTAGACAAAAATGTTACTAACGTTTGCCAAAATGTTCACCTAAGTTATTTGTTGGAATCAATCTTAAATTATATTTCAAGTGTTTGTAATCAATATGTAATAGGTTGCTTAATTAGGTTTTTATGTTAGTATTAAAGGCAAGGCTTATGTAGAAAACCCATAAGCCTTGACCCAAACCCAATAAGGAAGGAAAGAGACTTGTAGTGTTGCCCTAGTCCCTTCTCCTATAAATAGTCTTGTAAACCTTCATTTGAAAGTTGGTTGTTCACTCTTAATACATTCCTACGCATAAACTTTCTCTCATATATATTCGTGTGTGTGTTAGTGTGTTCATCCGATCATCTTATCTATATTTCTTACATATTGATGCTTGCGTTACAATATGGTGACCTAACAGTGGTATCAATCGCCATCTAGTTGGGTGAAACATATTTGTTTTTGAAGAATAGTTTCATACGCGTGGGTTTCGTGTTCTAAATATTTCATACGCCTAAAGCTTCAAATTTTACACTTAAAAACTCAAGATTTTTGTAGTTTAAGGTTTATTTAGTGTTAAAGTTTAAGTTTTTAGCATCAAGTTTGAAACTTTACGTGTGTAGAATAGTTTTTAAACTTGATTTTGTTCGTATACTTCTGTCTACGCGTAAGGTGAAAAAGTGTGTTAGATTATCAAGTTTCAAACTTTTGTGTTATTTTGGTGATATTGAAGCTCTTTCATCATTTAAATAAGGGGCTTTTGCATATATATCCTCCCGAAAATGCAAAATTGCATATATATCCAAAGCATGCATAAAAACCATTGTAAAATGTGCATAAAAAACTTGTACAAAGGATATATATGCAATTATTCACTTTGGGAGGGATATATATGCATTTTTGCCTTTAAATAAGGTTTCTAAACATTTTTAAGCATAAAAATCAGTTTTGGTGGTAGTTTGTACTTTCTACTCGTAACAAAACCCTAGTTTTACTCGTAAGCTCAAGGTCTATGCATAAGCAGCAGTCTACGCGTAAGCAGTTCATCATTTGATCTTCAGTGCTGTTGGTTTACTCAGTGTTTTCTTGTTTGGATAAGCTTGAAAACACTTCGACTTTGGATATCTTTTACACTGGTATAAGTGTAAAGGATTTTTGGGCAAAACCCTAGTTTTACGCTTAAGTCTAATTCTTAAGCGTAGAATACTTTTGCCTAAGCCTTTCCTACGCATAAGCTTGTCTTACGCTTAAGGAAGTATTACGCATAAGCATTCTACTCCTAAGTCTTTGGTTTACGCCTAAGCTAAGCTTTTCTCCAGTTTACGCGTAAGCTCTCACTACGCGTAAGTTCTTTTTTACGCATAAGTTGGGTGTTACGCGTAAGATTACTTTATACGCCTAAGCTGATTTCTACGCATAAGGGTACTTCATCAACAAACTCTAAGTTTCATTCGACTACAAAGATCCATCATCAACACAAGTTTCAAGATGTCTCAACCACAATACTCTAGCTACTTTCCTCATGAGTATCCTCAACAACAACAACAACAACAACAACAACAACAACAATTCTATCAACAATATCCTCCACCATCTCCACAACAATTTCAACACTTTCCTCAAGGAGCAATTCCTCTTCCACCACAAATGGTTCCACCAAACCCTCGTCAACAAGTACAACATTACTTTCAAAATCAGTATCCTGCCAAGTATGCTATGAATGTCACTACACCAAAGGAACCATCTTGGTTTGCAAAGATGTGTGAAGCTTTAAGTAGCCAACAATCTATTCATGAAGCTGGATCCCTTGACAGACCTCCAATGCTCACTCCCGAAAACTACGATCAATGGGTGATAAGGTTCTTTAGGTTTTGTGATCTAAAGAAGCCACATGGAAAGTTTTTGAAGAAGGTCATCCTTGAAGGTCCTTTTCAGATGCCTACCCTCACTGTACCCGGAGATCCGAATGCTAATCCACCAAGAGATGATGTTACCAACGTTGTCGGTCTTGATCAACTTACTACTGACCAACTTCTACACTTAGAATCCGATGAACTTGCAATGCAATATATCCTTTTGGGATTACCCAATCCGATACTTCGTAGTGTTGATGCTCAAAAGACTGCTAAAGCAATGTGGGAGCACATTCATCTTCTAATGGAAGGCACATAACTCAATCAAGAAGACATGGAATCAAAAATCTACTTAGCATATGAACACTTCATGATTGAACCAGGGGAGACATTAGAGTCTTATCATCATCGATTCTCAGACATCATCAATGACTTGGATAAACATAATATCATTATGCCAAGGATTGCAGTCAACACAAAGTTCCTGAGCAGTCTTGGTCCTGATTGGGAAAAGTATGTTATTTTCATCCGACAAGCGAAGAATCTTCATCAAGCTACATACGGATTATTGTATGACTATTTGAAGCCCCACCAAAAGGAAGTTGACAGAGAAAGGATCATCCGTGGAGTCCCTGCCTCGCCTTCACTCCCGGATAATCAAACTCTAGATTTGTGGGCTCAAGCTTGTTATCCTCAATTCCCGACCTTGCCAACAACCTTCACAAATCCTCCACAACCAACTGCTCAGATCACACCATATGATCCCTCACAAGAAAATCAACTGGTTCCATACAATAACAACAATGATCAAGCACTTTACAGTGAATCTAATGAGGATGCAGAAGCTTTAAATGCATTGCAACAAGGGTTTGTCATGATTGCTAGAGCCTTCGGCCGATATTCTAACAAATCCAACAATCGCATTCGTACCTCATCCAACACAAGGAATCAAGCTGTGGTTAACAACGGAAGAGTTGAAGTTCAGAATCGTGGTAATGTTCGTCAGATGGGTAGTGGTCAAGGATTTAATCCTAATGGAAGGAATCACATGGGTGCTCCACAACAACAAAGGGTTCAAGTGGTTGATTAAGGAAATGCTGAGACTGGGGTTAATGGTCTCCGGTGCTATAACTGCAATGAGAAGGGTCATCTGGCTAATGCATGCCCAAAGCCAATGACAAGAGCCAACGCTTATCACAAAGAGGCTTTACTCTTGGCTCTCAAGGATGAAGTTGGTGGCCCTCTTACCAACAAGGAACAGAGCTTCATGGCTAATGCAGATTCTGATGATGACATGAAGGACTTGCAGGCGAATGCTGCTGTGATGTTAATGGCAAACATGCAAGAACTCCACATGAGTGACACAGGCCCAGTGTATGACACTGACGGCTTGCTCAGGTACCGGATCAACACATTCTCATTAATGATCTGATATCTCCGCTAACATCTGCATCCGACGAGGCCAGAGTGTTCAACATGAATCTTCTACATCTCATGATAATCAAATAGATCCCGTAGTTATATTTGACGATCAAGATGACCTTATGGTTAATAGTGATAATCAAGTTGACTCTGTGGTTATATTTGAGGATCTAAACAATGATCATGTTGAGACTCACGTTGAACAAGATGAACCTTTGTTTGATCCAGATCGTGAACTCATGACCACCTTATTTCAGACCACCCAATCTAAATTTGAAATGTGCAATGACATCAATAAGAAATTACAAGATAAAATTGCACTGTTAACTAAGGACAATGAATGCTATAAATTTCAACTCAACATTTTTCAAACAAAAGAGAAACGTGAAAAAGGTTTTGAAGTCGCATTTGCTAAATCTTACCAAAATGAAAAATCTTTGGAAAAACAGATATGTGATCTAGTTGCGTCCAAGAATGCTTTGTTGTCTCAAATAGAACAACTGAAATATGATCATAAACAACAACTTAACGCTCTCACTTCGGAAACTCAAAAAGCCAAGTCTGAGTTGTTAACTTGTCAAAAACAGTTTTGTGAATACAAAAAGCATTCGAGGAAACAAATAGATGACTATCTTGAGGAGATTGTTGACTTACAAAACAAAATCAAAGAGTTTCGAAATGTTGTTTACAAACATGGTGAGTCAATCACAACAATTCAAAATTGGAATTGATGACTCCATTATGAGTGTTGTTGAATATAATCGTATGGAGGAATTAGATGCAGAAGACGAGAGTCGGTCAAAATTGGAAAATGTTGTTTATAACAAACCATTTAACTACTCAAAAGCCATAACTTTCGTCACACAACAGGATCATTCTAACACACCTTGGGTTGTCACACCACCTCTAGAGTCCTCTTCTAATGATGGTTCCCGACCCAATGTTGCACAAATTAATGGTCCTTTACCTTCTTTTAGTGAAATAAAGCCATTAGCTGAACGATGTCAGGTTCTAAAATATTTTGACACTTTCATGTCTGACATCAAACTTTTGGAACATGCAATTGAAGTTAATTATGAAATTAAAGCTGAACATTTTTAATCACCATTTGCGCGACAACAAAGGGATATTTTTCAGAAAAGGCTTTTACCACATGTCCGAAATCTTAAAATGTGTGCAATATATTGGGAACGGGATCTTCAGAAGGAGATTGGTCTTATGAAAAAAGTTTTCGAACAAACAGAAATATCGATTTCAAATACTAAACTTAAAAAGAAAATGTTAAGAAATCATGTTGACCGACTCTTGGAAGATGTTATCTGTGCTGATACCATAAATGTTGTGTTACTTCATTCTGTTGTATATGCATTTGATTATATCGCTGTTGATTCTGTTGAAAATGTTGAGAATACCGATAATGTGTCACAAATCAAGTCTTTAAATTGAAAATGAGCGATTGTTAAATGAGCTTTCCAATGCAAAACGTCATCTTCAATGGTTTCAAAAAGATTGCCAAAATCGTGAACTTGCTTTGCAAAACAAGATCAACCAGTTGCGTTCAAAATCTCTTGATCCAAAAATAGAACAACTAGATGATGAAAACGTGTCTTTAAAGTGTCAAATTTCAAAATATGAACAAGAAATTGACAAAGTCAAAACTGAATATGGTGTCATATTTGATTTACTCAAAAAGACTCGTGCTCAAGCGTCACAAGATGCTGATAATCATCTTGCATATACCAAAGAAGTTTTACGAAATAATGGAAACACTCGCTCTGAAAATCAAGATTTGTTACACACTGTCCATGACTTAAAAGCAGAGTTGGTGAAACTTAAACAAGATAGGATTAGTAACATACATGTACTTGCCCCAAGATTGCTTAAAATTGACATTAGAACGCCTAATGACAAACCACAAGATACTAATGTGCTTCCTTCCACTGAAACAGGAATAGTTGCCTCTTTTCCCAACGCTAGCACTTCACAGCTTAAGAGCACATCAAGGAAGAATAGGAAGTTGCGACGTAAGAAAAGAACAATAAAGACCTTTGAAGTAGAAGAACACCTTAGGACTTTGAATAAGACTCAAGTTACACCCACTTTTGACATTGCGTTAGACAAATGCAATAGAAAAAGTGATGTAACGAATGCTAAACCTTTAAGTACTTTGAATGTTATTTTTGAAGCATCTTGTGTTGGTTGTCATAAAAGCATGTTTTCTGGTTGTCATGATAAATGTGTTGCTAATGCTATCTTATCTCGTAAGCAGAACAATAGAAAACGGAATACCTCTAGGCCCACTAATGCTTCTAAGTCTGTGCTAGGTAAACCGCCTACTAATGTTTCTGCTACAACCATTGATGTACCCATATAACCCACTTCACCTCCTAGGAAGAGAATATCACCTAGTGCATTCACTAAGACCAAAGCTAAGACTAGTTGGATTTGGCAGAGATGGTTACAAAACATACCAGGCTTTAAATGGATTCCCAAAATCATTAACATGTGTGTGTCTAATGTAACTGTAACGGAACCCTCTAACTCTTCGGGTTCCACCTCTAATTCTATTCCACCTGTGTCGTCTGTGTGTAATGCAAGTGATACAGATCATCCTATTGATTGTTGATAGCGGATGTTCCCGACACATGACAGGAAATCTCAAACTGTTATCAAACTTTGTTTCAAAGTTCATCGGTACTGTCAGGTTCGGGAATGATCACTTCGCAGCTATCATGGGCTACGGAGATTACATCAATGGGAACATCGAAATTAGCAGAGTTTATTATGTGGAAGGTCTTGGTCACAATCTCTTTTCGGTCGGTCAATTTTGTGATGGAGATTTGGAAGTTGCTTTTAGGGAGAAAACTTGTTTCATTCGTGATCTACAAGGAAACGATCTTATGTCTGGAACTCGCACATCAAGTCTTTACACAATCTCCATGCGAGACATGATTGCTTATCTCCCATCTGTCTACTGTCTAAAGCAACATCTACAAAATCTTAGCTATGGCACCGTCGTCTTTCACACTTAAACTTTCAAACCATAACCAATCTTGCACGTTACAAACTTGTTGAAGGTCTTCCAAGATTTTGGTATTCTAAAGATCATCTATGCTCAGCTTGTGAACAAGGGAAAAGTACTCGTGCTCACTTTCCTTCAAAGGTGGAACATAGCTCTCAGCATGTGCTTCATCTTCTTCACATGGATTTGTGTGGCCCAATGCGTGTGCAGACGATCAATGGCAAACGCTACATTCTAGTAATTGTTGATGACTACTCAAAATGGACTTGGGTTTATTTTCTTCGACATAAAGATCAAGCTCCACAAGATCATCACCTTTCTCACGAAAATTCAAGTTCAACTCTAGAACACAGTCAGACAAATTAGAACAGATAAAGGGACTGGATTTGTAAATAAATCTCTTCGTGAATACTATGAGAAAGTAGGAATTGAGCATCAAACATCAATTGCACGGACACCAAAACAAAATGGAGTTGTTGAAAGTCGAAACCGTACATTAGTGGAAGCTGCAAGAACGATGTTAATAAATGCTAAACTTCCAGATTACTTGTGGGCTGAAGCCGTGTCAACTGCATGCTATACACAGAACCGTTCTATGATCACTAAACGCCACAAAAAAACACCTTATGAGCTTATCCATAACCATAAACCAAATCTCAAACACTTTCATGTATTTGGTGCTCTCTGTTACCCGAATAATGATCGTGATGAGTTTGGAAAGCTCAAGGCTAAAGCTGATATTGGAGTCTTCGTTGGATACTGTGAAAATTCTAAAGGATACCGGATATGGAATCTTCGTACAAGGCAGATTATGGAAACGATTCATGCAAATTTCGATGAGCTTACAGAAATGGCTTCTAAGCAAAACAACTTGGAACCCGGACATAACCGTCTAAACTTCCCCCAAACCCCATCATCAGCTGAATCAAGCCTACAGCTTACTCGTCGTCAAATGGAACAACTATTTGCTCCTCTGTTTAGATTCTCGGAAAAGTATTTCAGGTGCTTAGATCCTCTGTTTAGATTCTCTATTTAGATTCTCGGAAAAGTACTTCAGGTGTTTAGATTCTCTGTTTAGATCCTCTGTTTAGATTCTCTGATCACGCAGGTTGCTTAGATTCTCGGAAAAGTACTTTAGGTGCTCTACAATTTCTTGGTGATAAACTGGTGTCATGGCAATCGAAGAAGCAGGATTGTACACCGCTGTCCTCAACCGAACCAGAATATGTAGCCATGTCGGCGTGTTGTGCTCAAGTCATTTGGATGAGAACACAACTCAAAGACTATGGTTATGTATTTGACAGAATCCTGATGTACTGCGACAATCGAAGTGCTATTGCGATCTCGTGAAACTCTGTCCAACATTCAAAGTCCAAGCACATCGATCTTCGATATCATTTCATAAAGGAGCATGTGGAAAAGGGTACTGTTGAATTATATTTTGTAGGTACTGAACACCAACTGGCGGACCTTCTCACCAAAGCCTTAGCTCCTGCTAGGTTTACTGAGTTGATCCACCAGATTGGTATGAGGTGTTTGACTCCAGAAGAACTAGACGAACTTTTGACACATTCTTAAAACCAGTCAAACACCAAAACCTCTTTTGTAAATATTTTATCAAAAACAAAATAGAAAAATATAAAATTTCATAAAATACAAAAATACTCTTCTATCTAAAATTCTTTCAACATTGCAAGTACAAATCTTCCGTCAACACTTTACTCTTTCAAACAATTCAATATTTTCACGGTCAAGTGTTGAGGGGGAGAAAGTAAATATTTTATGTTTCATAAAACCTTGTACTTGCATGTTTCCCAATTTTGGTTGTATCTTTGATAATGGTGGATACGTTTCTTGTTTCTTCACACTCCTCGGACTCAAATTTGTAAAATTTCAATATTTTTAAAGTCGAGGGGGAGTGTTGTCAAGTTTCTTTCCAAACTTTCACTTCTTGCTTAACCAAAATGGAAGTTATGGGCTGTGGATGAAAATGGTTGAGGTGGAGGGGCCATAATTGTCAAATGTTCAAACTTAATTTGACAAAACCACTCCACCTAATTTTACTTACATTTATTTCAAACATTAAATTCTTCAACCACCTTCATCCTACGCCTATAATTCATCTTCCAATCCGTGTTATAAACTTCAAATCTATAAGTGATATAAGTTTCATTGAGTAAATTCAAACATAGGTTTTTCTAATAGTTTGTAAATCCAACGGCTTGATCTTTCTCTACGCGTGATTCAAGCTTTTACGCTTACGCGTATAAACTTGATATCATGTTGGGTTGTTTCCTGTGAAATAGGTGTGCTAAAATGCTTCAAATATCATTCCTAAACCTGTTTCCAACATCTAATTTAACCCATAAAACGTTTTTAATCACTTTTCAAGATTTAGGGTTTATGCGTGAGTTTTGGGTATTCTTTATTGTGAATGTTTAAGGACAATTAGAAGCTTGTAAGATGTTTGAAATGTGTTTAATTAACCAATAACACTCTTGAATCTAACCCAGAAACATTATAATGGTGAAATTTAATTTTAGGGTTTAAGTATTCGAACAATTGGGTAGTTTTGATTCAAGTGGTGTTTGATGTTAAAACTTGTTGAAAGCACATCATAAGGCTCCTAAAACATGCCAGAAATAATTTGGTTGTGTTTACATGGTTAGATTGTTTAGGCGTGGGATTTGAATTATTAGGGTTTAACCTTTACGCTTAAACTAATCCTACGCGTAACCATATTCAATTTGTGATGCCATGTGATTTTAAAAGAGGATTGAATAAAAAGTTAATGAAGATGTTATGAATGATTTATTTTCAGGTTTTACGCGTGCAAAATCAGAATCAAGGGTAAAAATGGACTTACGCTTAAGGATCACCTTATGCATAGCCGTTACGCATAAGAGAAATCTTACGCGTAACCTATACGCATAAGGTTCTACATTGGGACTACGCGTATCATGTGAAGGATATGCGTAAACTTGGAATCTTACGCATAAGGCTTAATCTTACGAGTAAACCTTACACATAAGCTCCTAACCTACGCTTACGCGTAAGCTTCATGCTAAGGGTTAATTCCTACGCGTAAGCTATCTTACACCTATGGATGACTCTTATGCATAAGCTTATGCCTACGCGTAAGGTTACATTGTTTACGCATAAGCTTACTATCCTACGCTTAAGCCAAAATTTTAACTTTACTTATGAAATGTTACGCGTACAAACTTGTAAATAAGTTACTCATAACGTCACAAGACCAAAATGTCACTAATAAGCTACAATTGTTAAAATGTTGTGTGAATGAGTGAAAATTTGGACTTTAAGATTCAAAATTAATACTCACGTAACTTATCACATCAACTTTGGACTATTGGACAAACAAGTGACCTTGGACACCTAACATTCATTAACATAACAAATTCAATAATTGGACAATAAAATCAACTTTTGACTAACATAATGTCTTTTGATATGTTGGTACTTTTGTCTCAATATCTTTCAGATCACGACATGGACATCACCATGGAAAATGTGAACGCACCAAATGAGCTCACAATGGAAGACATATTCCCTACTGGTTATAGTATGAAGCTTGGAAAGAACAACCTCAAGGTTGATTTTAAGAATTTCACCTGCTCTGAATCTTCATGCCGAATTGCTGTGGATATTCTCAAGTCTCATCCCTACAACAACATGCTTACAAACTCTGCAACTGTACCGGAGATCTACATTCACCAATTTTGGCATACAATGAAAAAGGTGGATGGTCAAGATGCCGTCACGGTTACTCTAAATGATAAGATGCCGTCACAATTACTCTAAAGGTGGATGGTCAGGATGCCGTCACGATGAACATTGCATTTATGCACTTACCGTTTGCCAAGCCGAACCTAAAAATATTAAAGAAGTCATGACATATGACAACTGGATCCAATCCATGCAAGAAGAACTTAATCAGTTTAAACGTCTTGAAGTATGAGAAATGGTTGCAAAACCAATAGGGGTCTATGTTATTGGGTCTGAAATGGATTTGGAAAAACAAGTTGGATGCTGAAGGTACGGTTATCAGAAATAAGTCACGTCTGGTGGCTAAGGGTTATAGACAAGAAGAGGGGATTGACTACAAGGAATCATTCGCACCGGTTGCTAGACTTGAGGCTGTCTGAATTGTTCTGGCATTCGCGGCTCACATGAACATCACAGTCTTTCAGATGGATGTCAAAACCGCTTTTCTGAATGGTAAACTGAAGGAAACGGTCTATGTTAGTCAGCCAGAAGGATTTGTTGATCCAGAGTTCCCTAATAACGTCTACAAACTGAAAAAGGCTCTCTATGGTCTCAAACAAGCCCCCCGGGAGTGGTATGATAAGTTGTCATCCTTTCTCATATCTCACAATTTTGTCAAAGGATCGGTCGACCCAACTCTGTTTATACAATATCACGGGGAACACATTTTAATCATTCAAATTTATGTGGATGACATCATTTTTGGGTCAACACATTTAAAGTACTCAAACGCTTTTTCAAAACTTATGAAAAAACATTTTGAAATGTCCATGATGGGTGAACTTACGTTCTTTCTAGGACTGCAAGTTCATCAATCACCCCGTGGTATTTTCCTGAGTCAGTCCAAATATGCTCTTGAAATTTTAAACAAACATGGAATGCAAAGCTGTGATACCTATGCCACACCAATGGCACATACCAAGAAACTGGACGCTGATTTGCATGGGAAATTGGTTGACCCTACCAAATACCGAAGTATTATTGGGTCACTCATGTATCTAACAGCCAGTAGACCTGATATTGTATTTGCTGTCTATCTTTGCTCCCGTTATCACTCGAGACCAACTGAAACTCACCTCTCTGAGGCTAAAAGAATCCTCCGATACATCAAGGGAACCATTAATTTGGGAATCTGGTATCCGAAGGATTCTGGTTTTGAACTAATAGCTTTTTCAGATGCTGATCACGCAAGTTGCTTAGATTCTCGAAAAAGTACTTCAGGTGCACTACAATTTCTTGGTGATAAACTGGTGTCATGGCAATCGAAGAAGCAGGATTGTACATCACTGTCCTCAACCGAAGCAGAATATGTAGCCATGTCGGCGTGTTGTGCTCAAGTCATTTAGATGAGAACACAACTCAAAGACTATGGTTACGTATTTGACAGAATCCCGATGTACTGCGACAATCGAAGTGCTATTGCGATATCATGCAACTCCGTCCAACATTCGAAGTCCAAGCACATTGATCTTCGATATCATTTCATAAAGGAGCATGTGGGAAAGGGTACTGCTGAATTATATTTTGTGGGTACTGAACACCAATTGGCGGACCTTCTCACCAAAGCCTTAGCTCCTGCTAGGTTTACTGAGTTGATCCACCGGATTGGCATGAGGTGTTTGACTCCAGATGAACTGGACGAACTTTTGACACATTCTTAAAACCAGTCAAACACCAAAATCTCTTTTGTAAATATTTCTCTCAAAAACAAAATAGAAAAATATAAAATTTCATAAAATACAAAAATACTCTTCTATATAAAATTCTTTCAACATTGCAAGTACATATTTTGAGGGGGAGAAAGTAAATATTTTCTATTTCATAAAACCTTGTACTTGCATGTTACCCAATTTTGGTTGTATCTTTGTTAATGGTGGATACATTTCTTGTTTCTTAACACTCCTCGGACTCAAATTTGTAAAATTTCAATATTTTTAAAGTCGAGGGGGAGTGTCGTCAAGTTTTTTTCCAAACCTTCATGTCTTGTTTAACCAAAATGGAAGTTATGGGCTATGGATGAAAATGGTTGAGGTGGAGGGACTACTATTGTCAAACATTTATTATCCTTTATTACACACATTTATTATCCAACCAACTTCATCCCACGCCCAAAATTCATTCCTCAAATCCGTGCTTTAACCATCAAATTTGTAAGTGATAAAAGTTTCATTGAGTGATTTCAAACATAGGTTTTTAATTATATGCAAATCCAACAGTTTGATTTTCCTCTAGGTGTGATTTTAGCTTTTACGCATATGCGTATAAACTCATAATCACTTTGGGTTGAGTTTTATGAAATGGGTAGTGTTTTCAATGTATAAATCATGCTTTAAAACCATTGTCATCAAGAAATTTCACCCAGAAACAGTTTTAATCATTTTTCCAAAATTTGAGTTTATGCGTGAGATTTGGGTATTCTTTATTGTGAATGTTTAAGGACAATTAGAAGCTTGTAAGATGTTTGAAATGTGTTTAACTAAACAATAACACTCTTGAATCTAACCCAGAATCATGATAATGGTGAAATTTAATTTCAGGGTTTAAGTATTCGAACATTTGGGTACTTTTGATTCAAGTGGTGTTTGATGTTTAAACTTGTTGAAAGCAACTCATAAGGCTCCTAAAACATCCCAGAAATCATTTGGTAGAGTTTGCGTGGTTAGATTGTTTAGGCGTAGGTTTTGAATTATTAGGGTTTAAACTTTACGCTTAAGCTAATTTTACGCGTAACCATATTCAACTTGTGATGCCATGTGATTTTGAAAGAGGTTGAATAAAATGTTAATGAAGATGTTATGAATGATTTATTTTCAGGTTTTACGCGTGCAAAATCAGAATCAAGGGTAAAAATGGACTTACACTCAAGGACCACCTTATGCGTAGCCGTTACGCATAAGAGAAATCTTACGCGTAACCTATACGCATAAGGTTCTACATTGGGACTACGCGTATCCTGTGAAGGATATGCGTAAACTTGGAATCTTATGCATAAGGCTTACTCTTACGAGTAAACCTTACGCATAAGCTCCTAACCTACGCTTACGCGTAAGCTTCATGCTAAGGGTTTATTCCTACGCGTAAGCTAACTTACGCATATGGATGACTCTTACGCATAAGCTTATGCCTACGCGTAAGGTCACACTGTTTACGCATAAGCTTACAATCCTACGCTTAAGCCAAATTCTTTTAACTTTACTTATGAAATGTTACGCGTACAAACTTGTAAATAAGTTACTCATAACGTCACAAGACCAAAATGTCACTAATAAGCTATAATTGTTAAAATGTTGTGTGAATGAGTGAAAATTTGGGCTTTAAAACTCAAAATTAATACTCACGTAACTTATCACATCAACTTTGGACTATTGTTCAAACAAGTGACCTTGGACTCGTAAGATTCATTAACATAACAAATTCAATAATTGGACAATAAAATCAAATTTTGACTAACATAATGTCTTTCGATATGTTGGTACTTTTGTCTAAATATCTTTCAGATCACGATATGGACATCACCATGGAAAACGTTAACGCACCAAATGAGCTCTCAACGGAAGACTTATTCCCTACTAGTTATAGTATGAAGCTTGGAAAGAACAGCCTCAAGGTTGATTTTGAGAACTTCACTTGCTCTGAATCTTCGTGCCGAATTGCTATGGTTATTCTCAAGACTCATCCTTACAACAACATGCTTACGAATTCTGCAACTGTGTCGGAGATCTACATTCACCAATTTTGGCATACAATGAAAAAGGTGGATGGTCAAGATGCTGTCACGGTTACTCTTAATGATAAGCAGGTCACCGTCTGTTGGGAATTAAGGAAAACTACTGATTCTGCCGAAGTATCTGCCGAAGAGATTCTGCCGAAGAAGAATGGATTCTGCTGAAGTTATACTTCAGCAGAAGTGTTAATGCAGAAATCGTGATTCTGCTGAAAGTGCGAATCCACGTAGGAGAGATAAGCGCAGTATGTAGGCCGTATGCAGGAAAAGTCAGCGCCGTATGAAAGATAGGTTGGCGCCGTATTATATAGAGCTTACTCAGAATAAACAATATCATTAGTAAAACAAAATGATTAGTTGCATGCTTGTCTAAATGCATGCGTTGTTTATGTTTGTATTAGGAGCGTACGTTGTAAACGCTCGTGAGTCATTAGGGTTTCTTGCCTATAAAAGGAACCATAATAGTTTGTAATAGAGGAGTTTTTTTTTAAGTCTTTCAAGTCTTGTAAAATATCCGAAACATAGAGTTTCTATAATCAAAAGATCCATAGAGGATCAAAGAGTTCTTAGTTATTATAACTTGTATTTACTTTCCGCTATAAAATACGAGTTGTAGAGATCTTCTATTAGTTTGCTTGTGATTACATAGGCAACACTAACGATCTCTGAGTGCTTAAGATCTATCAAGGTCTTTGTGTTTTCAACACCGTCACTGTTGCTGATTTACGAGCAACTCTTCTGCTCCCTGCTATCCAACCTGCATAGTATGTACCAATTCCAACTGAAGAGGCTACTCTGCAATTCATGGTCGACATTGGCTATGATGAAGCTGCAGGAATTATTACCAAGCATTCTTCAGTAGATTTAAAGAACATTCCTCAGCCATGGAGAACTTTATACATCATGATCGCCAAGTCTATTTTCGGAAGAGACAACGGTCATGAGCATCCGAAACTCATGCACCTACAAATCTTCTGGGGCATGGTCAACAAAATGCACATCGACTATGCAAGTCTGATATGGGAAGACATGATGTCTCACCTCAAGAAGCCCGGCACAAGGGTTCCTTTCATCAGATACACGAAGTTGTTGATCCAGAACATTCTCGAGAAAATTCAGGACATTCCATTGAGACTTAACGACCCCAACAATCATTCTGTGTTGTATGAGCCCACGCTAAACGTTGTCAGATTCAAGGACTCATCAACAAAGAAACAAGGTGCAATACTTCTTGACTGCCTTCTCACTGCTGATATCAAAAGTCTTCCATCGTATTCACGATACCTAGAAGCAGTGAAGAAAGGAAAAGTCAGTTTTATGGATGAAAAGTCTTCAGCTATTCCAGTAAAGAAGACCAGAAGATCAGGCAGTGCTGGAAGTGTAGAAAGTACTGGGAGTTCCCTTAAGTATCCTAAGAGGAATCCTCCCCACAAAAGAAAAGTCCCATCTAAGGGTGCCATCCTGTGACAACTCGTACTTTCAGGTCATTTCTCAAAACATTATTCATGCTTCATCATTTATCGTTTATCGTAAACTGAGTTTACGAGCATCAAATTCGCGTAACCTTAATGGTTTAACGGCGAATTCATGATCATATCATCACGGACATTTCATATAGACTAAGTTTAGTCTACATTTCATTAACATCATTTTCATCATGTTAGTTTATTCATGATTTTGCATTTCACCTTAAACGCGTAAATTTCATATTAAATAAACGCTATCGCGTAAGTTATTATTTTGACCATTTAATCCGATACTTCCAAAAATGATCCCGACACATTTTTATACTTACATTTAGTTTATAAAAATAATATTTTGAGTTTACCTAGTGTTTTAAAATTATTTTGTATATAAATCGTTAAATTTATATTATTACGACGTTTTTTCTTAAAAACTACACGATAATTATTATATCACTCAAATTTTACCAGAAATGTATTTTTACAATTTTTATAACTACAATATACTTTACTTTGATCCATTAAAACTTATTTTTAGTTCATACTACTCTAATTTCACAACTATATACAAGTTACTACATATTCACCTTAACTACATTTTTTTCTTACAACAATTACACACAAGTATATACATTATAAAGAAAAAAAAAATATATTTTGAGAAATGCTTCCCCCCTTGGCCGACCAAGGGGGGGTAGGCATTAAATGTTTGGTAAACATTTTTCTTGATAGTATAGATATGTACTCAAACTCAATCACCTCATTCATTCATCACAAATAATTCACAAGTTAGTAAAAAGTTTCTCTCTATCTTGTTTCCTTCCTCTCCATAACCGGTTATACATAGGTGTTAAGAAGGGATCATCAAAATTTTCAAGCTCAAGTTAAAACGCTCTAGTTACACTCTTATTAAAGGTTTTGAAATAAAAACCTAGGGTGTTTAGGTTAATCCTTGTTCTAATCACCTCATCAAGTTTACTAGTAAGCATATCATTTACATTTTACATCTTTCCTTATCATTTCATATGTATTTCATCATTTTTTTTAGCAAGCATGCAAGACTTATTGTTATTTATACCATTTTTACATTGTTTTTAAGAGTTTGATACATATAAGTCATCCTATAATTTATCCCTTGTTATATATTAGTCTTGATGATGTTTAGGAAACCATGACACCCTAAGAAGGTGTATGGTAGGATTAGAATAGCTTTGGAGTTGTTTTGAAGGGATTGGAATAGGTTTAGTACGAGAAAAACTCTTTTCGACAAGTATAAAAAGTGGTCTGATCTTGTTTTGAAATTATGGAAAATCCGACAGTAGACACAAAATTTTGGCCTAGATATTTAGAAAATATACTTTAAAACGAATCCGTGGCCGCTTGAACGGATTAAAACGGAGTTATAACGAAGAAGTTATGAATTTTTCAAGTTTGACGACGAAATATACATTTTCTGAAAATTTCAGCAAACAGTTTTCGTGTTGTACGAGTCAAAAACGAGTCTTAAACTTTATAAATTATTTCGACTTATCAAAAATATATTAGTATACTTTGATACGAAGCTAAGGACGTATAAAACGTAGAAAACGGATTTATAACGACTAAAATATACACGTTTTCATAAAATTGCCGTAACTTACTTATTTAAGAAAAACTATATTATTTTTACGAGACAAGTGTTACGGTAAACAAAACGACCATGTTGAAGGCTATTTTTAACGTAGACGTAGAACTTTTTGTAACGAGATGTCTTCTAATAAAATTTAGATCATCAAGCATATTTTCTAAAATGACCAACCGTTTGTATAGCGGAGTTGTAATAAATTATTTACGGATGCTTAAACTTTGCCGAAACTCACTTTTTAAACCACATTTGGACAAAATCACCATATTTAACCTCTATTATCTTTATGTTCGAGACCTCTATGACGAAAACTCATGTACTAAAACTTCTAGATTTTGATACAAGCTTTCCAAAACCGTTGAGTTCGTTTCCTAACGTTCGACGTACACCATTTTACGACTAGCTTTTCGAAGCCATTTTTGTCATTTTCATGAAATTTCCAACGACATTATTTTACGACGAAAAGTTAAAATTTCACAACAAATCATTAAGAAACTATTGAAGGATGACATGTTGACGTAAATACTTGTAAAGTAATTTAATAATGGTCAAGACGTCAAAAGAGTATTATTTTCAAAACTCACAAATGGTATAAATAACATACGAAATGCATGCATAACCTTACATCATAACTCATTACGTATCATATCATTCACAATAGGTCAAGGATAAAGTATCACACTACATCTCGGTGTACTCACTCTTGTCATCATACCAATTCATCAAGTGAGTTTCCATAGCCCCATTTTCAATTGTTTTAATGCTTTTATTAAACTCTTTGGGGAAGATACATGCTCAACTATTTTTATGACTATCATGATTATTTGAAACTACATGCTTAACTGAACTGAATGTTTAGTCATATCCTATATCATAAATCATGGAACTGAATGTCTTGGGATTATCATTGAGCTGAATGTCTTGGGATTATCATTGAGCTGAATGTCTTGGGATTATCATTGAGCTGAATGTCTTGGGATTATCATTGAGCTGAATGTCTTGGGATTATCGTTGAGCTGAATGTCTTGGGAACATCATTGAGCTGAATGTCTTGGGATTTTCATTGAACTAAATGTCTTGGTATAATTATGTCAAGTAACTATTGATACATTAAGGCATGCACTATAATGTGAATTCATTTGACATCATGCACTTGAACATAAACTATGCACCTTTTGGCAGTGGGTTGTGAACACACAGGTTGCAAGTTTTGTATGGGCGGAACTTGGAACTGAGTGGATTTACAATGCCTTTGCTGCATAACCGATTTTGAAAGTCTTTACATTTCAACCCAAACTCTATGAACTCACTCAACCTTTGTGTTGACACTTTTAGCATGTTTTATCTCAGGTATCTAAGGCATACACTTCATGGCATGCATGTGGACACATCTTAGAGTCGCGGTGACGACGCGTCTCACTTGGGTTTTACATACTTTAAAACATCGTTTGAATTGTAACAAACTTATTTCCGCACAAGATGATTTTCATTTGGGACCTACACTTTGTAAACTCTGATTGTTTTATTAAATCAAACGATGTGTTTTCCAAACGACACCTTAGGTCGTTCAATAAAACTGCGATTGTGATGCTATGACAGTCAGTCCCCAGGAATTCCATTCCGCTGCAAAACAGGTAATTTGGGGGTGTGACAATTAGGATGGGTAAAAACCACAACCCATGGATCATATCCATAACCCATTGACCCATACCCATTTGACTAGATACAATGTATTCATTAGATACATTGAATCTAAAGGAATACCCATGGATCAACCCATAACCCATGACCCATAACCAAAAAACCCATGGGCAAAGAGGAGCGTCCCACGGATCCCTAGGTTTACGCTAGACGGATCCCTTGTGGGAGGGATCCGTGGGATCCGGGGAACAGTGGCAGAATTTGCCTATAAATAGAGAGCCATTTCTTCATTCTAACTCACCCCTCTTCTTACTAATTCTCTCATATACTCTCATTCTCTTCTAACAAAAGATCACTTGATCTAGAGAGTACTTCCTTCTTTCTTTCTTTAGTGATTCTCATATAGGTCCTTCTCTAAGGCGAGATCACGAGCATTCTACAAGTCATCCAAGCAAGGGGTCCTTGATTGATTTGTTCCTCCGCAAGATTTCTGTAGCGAAGATCTTATATTTGATATTTCATATATTTGTTGTGTAATAGTCGTGTTGGTTTGGTCCACCGTGTTACGGACTCGGTATTTAGCTTTGTACCGAAAAAATGTGTAAGAAACGTTGTGAAGGCTTCTCCGCCAAGTTGAAGGAGTTTGTTGACATAGTGCTTGAACTCTCGAGTAGGTGACCCGGGGAGTGGAGTAGGGCAAGGAAGGTGTCCTTGTAGCCGAACCACTATAAATCGGTTGTGTCATTTCTATCCATTTTCTTTACTTTATTTACTTGCTTTATCATTAGATCTATACTTTCTCTACATCCATACGATCTCACATATTATCGAATCTAAAGTTTTTGAAACTAACTTAAAATCGGCAAGACTATTCAACCCCCCCCCCCCTTCTAGTTTTCCACAGCTTGGATCAAATGGGAGTCGTCAAATTTAGGTAAGAAAGTTGTCCAAGATGCTGCTGGATTGGTATCTGGTAGTCTATGTACTACATCTTTGGTTGCAAGGATTAATCAGCTAGAAAGTCAAATGCTTAATGGGAAGCTTGTGCAAGTGGGTGATGGGAAGCCACTAAAACCTTGTAAATCAACGCTTCCTAGTTCTTCTACTATTGCTTCTAAAACGGATGGTGACCTGGTTAATGAGGATAATGATAGTGAAGTGTTCGAGGTTTATAATAAAATTGTCAGTTTTATGGCTTCTACGAGCTCCAAGCTTAATAAAGCTTCTAAAGTGGAAGTGGCGTAGGAAATAAAAGCTTGTATGAATAGTGAAAAGAAACGTATGATGAAGACCTGTACGGTGATGATGATTTTGTTGATCATAGTTTGACTGATGCTCAAATGCGTTTTGGTGATGCCTTTGACATTAGTCTTCGGGGTAAACTTAAATTTTATCTGTAGTAGGTCTCATAAGTGTGGCATGTCATTCTTATGATAGTTTAGGTTTGAAACACACTTGGTGAGTTTGTTTTCGCCTAGCTTAAGGCTGAGATGTGGGATTCACCCACTTCGTTGTACTTAACTGTTTTTTGAAGTAATAAATTTACCGGAGAAACTCTTTACCTAAAAAAAGTCATTAGTGACAAACAATGTTTGTCACTATTTAAATCTCTAGTGACGGAAGAAAGTGTCGTCATAATAGTTTGGAAGTATGTCTGCAATCGTATATACGCCATCACGGACGATTTCAATCTATAGTTTTTTATTTTTGTGTGTAGGTAAACAGCTACGCACCTAATGACAGTTTTATAGCCTTTAATGACAGTACCTTGTCAAATATATAAGGAGATTTTCTATAGTGTATGGAGGCTAAAATATGTATATTGAATACAAAAGGTTTGTTTTATGGCCGAGGCATATCAAGTTGGCCATCTATAACGTGCTAGAATGCATCTAGAACACAAGCAGTAGGCCAGTAGTGGCCAACGGGCTTGCACAAATTGCTAAAAGTACGGTGTTTGAAACAAATAAAAGATGTTAAGTTTACTCTGGCAACTTCATGATATTGCATATTACTATGTTTCTTTGAAGTCGCATTTCAAAAGTCGATCACACTAAAGAGCATTGTTATTGTTTGGTGAATACAAGAATTACCGAAAAAAAATGCTGAACTAGGCTCATGTTTATGTTGATAATACAAATTTGTTTTTGTTATAGAAGTGGTACACTCAAAATCGTACGTGTAAATGCGTTCATTATGGTCTAATTACTGTGTGCGGTCTTTTACAGTTAGATAATATAGTGTTTCTTATACATCGTAACTACCTATATTTACTTGTATAATATATGAGAAGTAATTTACACACTCTCATAAATGATTGATACTCTTACAGGATCAACATGACTAAAAGTAATGTGAAGGTATATATGTCAAAACACTCTAAATTTGAGTGTCCCAAACATTTATGGGAGTGTGCAAATCACCTCCCATAATATATACCATAAACTAAAAAATCTTGGCATTCAACTTTGTCTCCTTTGACAACGATAATCAATATGAACAATCAGCACATACCATCAATCATCTAGCTACAAGAATACAACAGAACATGTAGGGTTTAGGGTACTTTTATTGCTTGTTGAGTATGGCTTCTATATGTAGGACCTCTAGGGTTGTTTCATGTTTACACGATTGGATGCATATAAAAGTGCATCATAATTATGATCCTTGTAATTAACACTCTTTATTTATGCAGTACGGATTGAGTGCTTTATATAGCTAATCACAAATTCAGAAGTTTTAAGTTAATTAAGACTGTGTAACAATATCAAGTGATGAAGTGAATTTATAACTTGGTTGATCGAGACGACATACTAATATCATCTACACAAGTACGTGTAACATCTATATAATAATTATAAGACTAGAAATGAATATGAGCTATATGATGCTAACGAACAGAGAGAAGACAATGGTGGTGCAGCCGCTGTATATACTACAAGCATGTCAGTGGCAAAGATTCGGTGATTTTCCGGCTGGAGAGAAACTCTGGTCAGGCTGTGATACTTTGAGAGGAATATTGCTTATATGTGAATTTTGTAAAAATATATTACGTGTTTTTTAAAAAAGTTCAAGTTCTAAAAATGGTGTTGCATACGCTTGGGCCTATGTATGTAGGTTCACCCTTGCTTTTAGAGAAAATCATATGCAACTAAAAATGGTGTTGCATACGCTTTTTCTGCATGTGTTTTGTTATTGTGATTGTATTATGTCATTTACATAAGATGGGCGATGATGTTTATTATTAGGTTCATGTTATAATGTTGTCGTTTACAGCCGTACACGATATCTAATGAGCTTGTACGATTTTTGGTTTTGATTATATACGTGCATAGCTTGATACAGAATGTATGCTCATTTTCAAACATGTAAATGAATATGAGTGAATGATAATTTACTATAAAGTACGAAGCTCAAGTTGAACTGCATATTACAACATAAAGTAGTGATCGAAACACTTATATATCTTCTAGACATGTGTATTGCATGTCCAGTTAATAGCCGCAATGTCTCAATGAAAGGATAAAAAAAAGCTTAGCCGCGCCAAATTCTTTTCAGAAGAACAAAAATATAACCCCCTCCCAGTGAAAGAAGAAGAGAAAAAAGATGGCTATAAGCTAGCATGCTCCTTACACCTCACAAGCTTAAATGGTTACAAAGTACATTAGTTGTGAATGGAATGGCCAACACCAGGACTATGTCCAGGCGTTGTGGGCCGAAAAGCGTCCACACCAGAAGGTGGTGGGACTTGGCTTGGATTTGTGGAGCCAATATCTTCAGGCACATGCTTTTCATCTGTGCATTTTTCAGTACACCTAGAGGTTTCAACTAGCTTTCTTGCTTCGCTCATCTGCAACACTTCAAGGCTAACAAAAAACATGATGAAGACACAACACAGAAAGGTTGTAGCTAATCTTGCCATTTTTAATTAGAATGTAGTGAATATAGCCAAGAGAGTATTAGCAAGGCTATTATGTTAACTAAGAGGAGATTGGCAAGTTATTTGATAATAAAGCCGTCGCTATTTATAGAGATGAGGGACATGGAAAAGGCAACAGGGTAGCATGCTAGGCCCCAAACATTATAAAAATAAGAAATGAAGTACATTGGGTAGGCTAGGTGGTGCAAAACAGTATATGTCCTAATCAAGGACATTATTTGTTACTAGATACTCCATTCACCAAAAAGATATACCTTTAATCAATATATGAATTACTTTTTAAGGTTTCTTTACGAGTCATGAATGTGCCGATAATCATCAATTTCATACCTATCTCGTCACTGGCTATTTCATTATAAGTCTTGATACTAGTCCTAATTTTCAATAAGATAGTTATTTGCGGTGTTTTGAAAACTAAACCGGAAAGTGAAACGGTTTGCTAACTGGTTCTCTGTTTAACATAGGGGCGTTTAACCTAGGGGTGAGCAGAAACCGCATCATAAACTGCAAACCTGCACAAAACCGCACAACCCACGCCGCAAAAACCGAAAGCGTAACAAAAACCACTGTGCAGTTCCTAAAAATAAAAAAACCGCATTTTATGGTGCGGTTTTGGTTTCTACCGAAAAACCGCACCGCAATAACCGCAAAGCCATATTCAAATATATTTTTATTTTTATTTATAAATAAACCAACTAAATTTCATAATTTTTGTATGATTAAATACTTTTGTTTATATTTTCATAAGTAGTCATTTCAAACGTATTTTATTGGTTAATTACGGTCTGAGCTTTTATATCATATAATTTATTTTTTATCAATTTATCATCGAAATATTAAAGAAAATACATCTCATTTGACTTTTATTATTGTAGAGATTTATAAATACTAGTACCAAACGTTTTGTAAATATATGTTTCTACTCATAATGTAACTTTATGGTATATTTATTCTATAATAAATATATACAATAAGATATAATTTGAAAAAAAAATAAAAAAATAATAATAACTTTAAAAACTACAAAACCCGCAAAATCAAACCGCAAAACAACAAACCTGCAAAATCGGCGGTTGTGGATTCTCATTTTTTTAAAACCGCAATTGCAAGTGTGGTACGATTTTTATCAAAACCCGCACAACCCGCACCATGCTCACCCGTAGTTTAACCGGTTCAATCGTCTGTCGATCAATGCTGGACAATTTTGTCATCATCATAGCCAATTGGCCAACAATAGACTGCATCAATAATAATTGACTAAGTCAAACAGCCTATAAGCATGTCAAAGTGTCTAAAAATCAACATTTATGTTTTATTAATGCAAAGCAGAAACTAGAGGTGGCACGGTTCGGTTTGGGTTGTTTTTGGCTGAAACCAAACCGAAATATTCGGTTTTTATAGAACCTAAAACATAAATTGTTCGGTTTTTGGCGGTTCTATTTTTTTGTTTATTATCAATTTCGGTTTGGTTTTTCGGTTATTTCGGTTTTAACCGTTTATATTTTGCCATGGTCAATTTATACCAACAAACTTGTTTAACATAGAAAATTGGTTATTCTTCTTTACTTTCTGTCAATCTAAGTCTAATAATGTTTAACCCATATTTCTACAATTACAAACATATAGATGAGACACACACATGCTAGTGAATGTACACATAATATTATCCTTGTCACATATGTATTGATATATATATTGTCAAGTAAACACATGACACGACAAACACGCATATAAACGCTAAGATAAATATATTATAATTTCACCCACAAAATGAACATGAATTTATAAATTTGATTTATTTTGTTATTTATTTATATTATATTAACTATTAACTATATATTATATTATATAATTAAACCGGTTCGGTTCGGTTTTGATATAAACCAAAACCGAACCGCATTTTTTATTTTTTGAAAAATTAAAATCTAGATCGGTTTAGTTTCGATTTTTTGTTTTTTCTGCTAACCCCTAGCAGAAACATTAAATTATCATAATCTAAAAAAATACGGGAAAAATGGTTGACCGGTTTATGGTTACTGAGTTTCGAGCAATATTTTCAATTTGCACCTATTAACTACACTTGGTTATAAACTCGCGTTTTGAAAACCAATTGAAACCCCGTTTCTCTGTTCAACCGGCTACAGCGGTCCAGTTTCCGAAACTACTTATTCGGACACTTGGTCGAGCACATTAAAAAATAAATGCATACTAATGGTAGTTTGTATATTTATTGGAACATAATCCTACACTAAAACTCTAGTAATAACGATTATATGAATATAAATTCTGTAGAGACAACATTTAAACGGTAATAGTTAAAGACAACAAGGTTTTACGTTTATTATGTTGGGACAGAATCAAATCAATATGGTGCGACCATAGACGGAACTTGAACATTTTTTTTGGGAGGGCCGAATTTATTTTGGGAGGGCCGAATCGGAGATTTGTTTGTAACATCAACTAAATTACCTCTAAAACCTATAATATTTACACTAGGTGCCGGAAATTTTGGGGAGGCCGGGGCCCTCCCCGGTCTCCATTAAGGTCCGTCCTTGGGTGCGACAAAAAAAGTTAAAAACCAGGTAAACCTATATTTAAGGCCAAAACACAATATATATATATATATATATATATATATATATATATATATATATATATATATATATATATATATATATATATATATATATATATATAGAGTTAGGATCAAATAAGAAGAATAATTAAAATGAGAAGGATAAGAAGTAACTACAACCACACATTTTAGATGCACTTACAAAAGTGGATGCATCTTCCTTCAAATTTTCCCTCCTAATTTGAAATGTGTGGTTAGAATTACTTCTTACCATTCTTATTTTAATTATTCTTCTTACTTGATCCCTTCCCTATATATATATATATATATATATATAGGGAAGAGATCCAGTAAGAAGAAAAACTAAAATGAGAAGAATAAGAAGGAATTCTAGCCACACATTTCAAATAAGGATGAGAATTTTAAGGGGAGATGCATCCATTTTTGTAGATGCATCTGAAATGAGTGGTTGTAGTTTCTTCTTATCATTCTTATTTTAATTTTTCTTCTTATTTGATCCTAACTCTATATATATATATATAGAGTTAGGATCAAATAAGAAGAATAATAAAAATAAGAAGGATAGGAAGTAACCACAACCATTCATTTTAGATGCACCTACAAAAATGGATGCATCTTCATTCAAATTTTCCCTCCCATATTAAAATGTGTGGCTAGAATTACTTCCTACCCTTCTTATTTTAATTATTCTTCTTATTGGATCCCTTCCCTATATATATATATATATATATATATATATATATATATATATATATATATATATATATATATATATATATATAGAGTTAGGATCAAATAAGAAGAATAATTAAAATGAGAAGGATAAGAAGTAACCACAACCACACATTTTAGATGCACCTACAAAAGTGGATGCATCTTCCTTCAAATTTTTCCTCCTAATTTGAAATGTGTGGTTAGAATTACTTCTTACCATTCTTATTTTAATTATTCTTCTTACTTGATCCCTTCCCTATATATATATATATATATTAATGTAAAGTTTGAAACCAAGGTAACGAAAACTAATAGTTAATAGTGAAAGATACTAACTAAATTGTATAAACCCTATGGCGAATTATAAAATTGTGATCATAGGTTAGTAGTGAAAAATTCAAATATATATAATTAAAGATGTAATTTGTAAACTCTCATAAATGATTGACATAATTAAATTTTAAGTGCTTGGACATTTACATCATTACAGGATAAACATAACTAAAAATAACGTAAGGGTATAAATGTTTAAACTCTCAAAATTTGAATGTCCCAATCATTTATGGAAATGTGCAAATCACCTCCCATATAATTATTAATCGTATTTGGAGGAGAGTTATTTTACATACCAAACTTTTCTTACATACCAAAAGACTCGTCTCTACCATCTATCTAAAAAGAAATCAATGGCTAAGATTAAAAGCATTTTATTATTTCACATATTTTTTATAATTTAAATATCTCTTAATCCGTTAATCGTTAAGTGAAAATATTTACACCGTCGCGAAGAGCATTTAATTATCTTTCTATAGACGGGCACTTTGATATACTTTCGGAAAAAAAAAAAAAAAAAAATCATTTTTTTCACGTTTTTTCGTCTTTTTTTACGTTACTTGAAATTTCAATGAAAAAAATCATATATGATTAAACACTAATTTGAATATCACATGTGATATTAGTGTTAAATCATATATGATATGTGATATCACATGTGATATGATATGTATATCATATGTGATTTTACACTAATATCACATGTGATATTACATATCATATATGATATAACACTAATATCATATATGATATAACATTAATATCACATGTGATATTAAAATTAGTGTTTAATCATATATGAAATTTAATGCAAATTTCAGTAACATAAAAAAACGAAAAAACTTTAAAAAAAACGTGAAAAATACGAGAAAAAAAAATTGTCGAAAGTATATCAAAGTGCCTTTCTACATAAAGATAATTAAATGCTCGTAGCAATGATATTTTTTTTTTCACTTAACGATTAACGGTTTGAAAGTTATTAATATTTGAAAAAAGATGATGAAACTGTGTTTTTTAAATTGTTGAGATTAATCTAATTCATTATATCAAATAAAAATGGATGGTAGAGATTGATCCCTGTAAATAATCTTTTGTATCTTAGAAAGATTGCAAATGATTGGTGCAAACATCACCCTACAACTTGTGGTCGACATACTTTTTTCAAAAGAAGAAAAGAAAAAACAAGAAGCAGCAGCATCCTCTCCAGGTTGATTTAGGCAAACGCATGCGAGATTATTAGACATTTCACTGTCTCAATTTCTTCATTGCCAACATCATTGCTGTTTCCATCTAACAATTTGGTCATTTCGTTTCTCATTATATCTTTTTATTTTCAAAACTCACATTGCATGGAGAAGATGGAAACAGCAACACATGGGTTCGTCTCGATCTGTCTGGCTTTTTTAGAACGTATATCTTGACACATTACGATCATTAAGCCATACTTAAAGAACTAAAGAACACGCTGACAATATTTGCGAAGAAAATGAACGGCCTAAAGGAGCATGTTGTGGACAAGATCTAAAGATAGTTTATGGACATAAATTAATAGATGTATTTGTCGCTGTGAATTCGAAATGAACGGCCTAAAATGAACGGCTTCATACTCTGCCTCATTATTTGTCGCTGTGAATTCGAAACGCAGTGCGTAAGTGAATTCCATTCCTTCTGGGTTTGTGAGGATGAGGCCTGCTCCTGACCCATCCACGCATGAGGATCCATCGGTGAACAAGATCCATGGATCTGGTAGTTCGTCTGTACGTGGTGCAGGTGCATCATCAGTGTCTGGCTTTTCGCTGATAAAATCAGCCAGTATCTGCCCTTTTATTGCAGTACGTGGTCTGTAGGTGATGTTGTGCTCACCTAGGAACACACTCCATTTTTGCAGTCGTCCTGATGCATCAGGCTTGGAGATGATTTGCTTGATCGGTTGGTCTGTGATTACTGCTATTGGGTGCGCTTGGAAGTACCTTCGTAGCCGTTTAGCAGCAAACACCATTCCAGGACTAATTTTTCCATGGCGCTATAGTTCATCTCCGTCTTCTTGAGTGCCTTGCTTACAAAATAGACAGGGGTTTGTATTGAATCCTTATCTGTTAGTAACACTGCGCTAACTGCTCCTTCAGTTGCAGATAAATACATAATCAGCTCTTCCCCAGGTCTGGGTGCAACAAGTGTGGGTAGCGTTGCCAGGTGTTGTTTAAGCTGTGTGAAGGCTTCTTCTTCCTCCGTAGTCCACCGAAAGTCTCCCTTTTTTATACACTTCTTGAGTGTTTTGAAAAGGGGTAATGATTTGTCTGCGGACTTGGATAGGAATCTGTTTAGACTGGCCAGCTTTCCGTTGAGAGATTGGACTTCCTTCAACGTGCGCGGTGAAGGAAGTTCAATGACGGCCTTAGTCTTTTCTGGACATGGTTTTATGCCCTCAGGTTCTATCAGGTATCCAAGGAACATGCCTTCAGTAGCGCCGAAGGAACATTTTTTGGGATTCAGCTTCATGTTGATCTCTCATAGAGTTTTGAACGTTTCCTCAATATCGCGCACTAACTCATCTTCGGTATGGGTCTTTATGACCAGGTCATCAACATAGACCTCTAGGTTGCGGCCCACTTGTTTTTCGAAAGCATTATCTACTAAACGCTGATAGGTGGCGCCTGCATTCTTCAAGCCAAAGGGCATTTTTGTGTAACAGTAGACACCTTGGCTTGTGTGAAAGGTCGTTTTTTCCTCGTCCTCCTTAGCCATCTTGATTTGATGATATCCTTTGTATGCATCGAGGAAACACTTTAATGGATACCCGCACAAAGACTCTATTTTCCAGTCTATCTCTGGTAATGGGTAGCATTCTTGTGGACATGCTTTGTTAAGATTGGTAAAATCCACGCACATCCGCCAGCTACCATCGCTCTTTTTTACCATGACTGGGTTGGAAAGCCAGTCATGATAGTAGACTTCCCGCATAATTCCTGCCTCTACTAACTTGTGTACCTCTGCCAGGATTGCCTACGCGCGCTCTGGAGCCTGGCCGCGCTTCTTCTGACGTATGGGTGAGTATCCTTGTCGGATTCTCAGTTTATGCTCTGTTATTGAGCGTGTTACCCCAGTCATGTGTTTAGGCTCCCATGCAAAAATGTCCAAGTTCTTTTGCAGGAGCGCACATACAGCTGCTCTGCCGTCGTCCGACAGTGACCCTCCGATGGATATTTCCTGTTCCAGGTATTCAGGGTGAATTGCAACCTTCAAGTTTGGAACTTTGGTTGCGCGCTGTTCTGGAATCAGTGCCGTTTCGCATGTAATCATGTTACATTCTCTATGCGGTATAGTGGCGTTGTGAAGGGTAACAATACCACCTTCCACTGGGAATTTAAGCATCCCGTGCGCTGTTGATGGCACTGCGCGCATAGCTGATATCCCAGACCTCCCAATAATGCCATTGTATGGCGAGGGAGATTTGATCACCATAAATTCCATCCAGGCTGTCGCATAGTGTTTTTCATTTTCGATGCTGACTAGTAATCGTATTTGCCCCATAGGCCATATCTTTTCACCCGTAAAACCCGTTAGAGCCGTTCTGACCGGGCTTAACTGACTGCGTATTTCAGGCCGCAGTCGCTTGAAGCAGTGCTCATACATGATATCTGAAGATGCTCCACAATCAATGTACATGCGGTGGATGTCGTGACCCCCCACACTTATCTCTATGGTGAGTGGTTCCACCACTGCGTTGTCCGCAGTTAAGGTGGGAAAGAGATTTCGTTCCCACGAGAAAACTCCTGGCTGACCTTCTGCCTAGTGACCCGCAGCCATGATTGTATCATGTAGATGGTGTCGGCCTTGTCTTTGGGTGTCTCTTTCTTGTTCCCACTCTTCTGCCTATCCTTTCCTTCCTTTATGTTTTTAACCAAATGGTCCAATCTGCCCTCTTTAACCATTTTGTCAATGAGCTGGCGTAGTTGGACACATTCGTTAGTGGTGTGGCCCTTCTGTGCGTGGTAGTCACAGTATCCATTCCCGGTGCGCCGATCCTCTGGAGTGCGCATTTGTGGCGGTCTTGGGAAGTTCGCACCTTCTGTTGCGAGTATTTCCTTGGGAGTTTTGGTCAGCGGGGTGTATTTGTCATTATCCCTTCCATTCCCCTGACTGCGATAGCTCCTATTACGGTTACTACTCCGGTCGGTGGATTGTCTCCCAGGTTGTTCCTGTGACCGATAGTTCGAATAGTTTCTTTTGCTATCTGCTGCGGCAGCTTCTCCTTGGACGAAGGACCGAGAACGTTTCATAAGTTCATCGAAGGTTTCAGGAATCTTGTCGTTCAACCTCTTGATGAGTTCTGGGTTATTAATCCCATTCATGAAACCAGAAATCTTTAGCACTTCAGGGCATGCTTTAACTTGCATGCATTCATCTTTGAAGCGTTCCATGAATGCGCTTGTAGATTCTCCTTGGCGCTGCTTTACCCTGGCGAGCTCAACAGTATTTTTAGCGCACTTCTTCCGCTGAGTAAAGTTCAGGCGAAACGCCTTTCTCAATTCCTCAAAGCCATTGATGCTTCTGCGTGGAAGCTTGCTGAACCAGTTCCGCGCGTTTCCCACCAGTGTGGAGTTGAACATGTGGCACCATACAGGCTGTGGCCAGTTTTCAATTGTAGCGGCTGATTCAAAAATTTTGAGGTGATCATCTGGATCACCTGTTCCGTCATAGGTTTTTACATTGGCAGGCATGCGCCTTCTTTTGTTCTCTGAGAAGTCACTGATGCGTCGAGTGAACGCATCCACCTTTTGACGGCGCCATGGGAGAGATATATCTTCATCCTCCTGGTCATTATATCTATTTCTGGACTTCCAGTGTCCAGTTTCACTATCCCCGTTGTCCGAGGAATTTCCAGAGGACGAATTTTCCCTCCTTCGGCGCTTGCGCCGACTGTCCTCAGAGTTTGTACTCGAAGGGCTTTCACTTGGGGAATATCGTCGCCCAAGTCTGTCCTGTATTCTGCGGCTACCGAGTCTGGTGTGGACACTGGTACGCCGTTCATCCTCCTCACTTCCTTCCAGGTGCTGTGAGTTGGACGTCTCATCATCCTCAACCTTTTTCCCAATTCTGTTAAACACAGGGGGTCGGTGATTGTCTCGGCCGCGCTTCTCCTTCTGACGGCATGGTGGGGAGGTTTCGTACTCCGAGTCAAAACTGAGTCGGGCTTTTAGGCTTCGACTCGACCTCTTTCTAGCTTCCTCTTCCATGAGAGCGGCCAAGGTTTCGTAATTTTGGGATACGAAATCCCTTGGTGTTACTTCCGGTGCGACCCCTTCTAAAGCAAGGGTGTTCGCTTCTACCGATATGCCCTTGTTTTTATCCGGTGCATCTGGTGCCTTTGTCAGGTCAGTCTCTAGCACCGATTGAAGGGGAGTGGTAAGAACAGTGCGCAGTGGATCCACTGCGTTAGTGGTGGTTGTGGTGGCCTGGGTTGTCCCCGAGCGCGGTTCCACCAGGGGGAAGACCACGTCCTGGCTTGATCCCTTGTTTTTAGCAGTACTGGTTATCCCAGGAGTCTGCTTGGAAGCTGAACCGATGTGCGGCTTCTTTCCTGTAAGGTCTGTTTGCGATCGCTGATTTCCATGCATCGTCATTCTGGTCTTAGTTCCTAGTGAATGGTCCCACGGATGGCGCCACTTTTTGATACAAAAGTTGGGCGTTCCTTGTTCGGAGCTCCGGTTCTCGTACCAATTAATGATTGTTGCTTGAGACCTGCGCACTAAAGACAGAAAACACCATTAGGCTTACCGTGGGATTGTCTCCCACGATTATCCTCCGGCGTGAGAGTAAGTAATCGATTTAGGGTTAAAGGTGAGTTAGGGTTTTGAGATCGTACCTTTAACGAGGGATGTGATTCCCTTTATATACGCACGGAATCCTTGTTGGTTCCGTGTTCCTCAACCTTCGGCGTATCCCGCCTAAGTCGGTTGGGGCATGATTATATCCTTGATTAAGAGATATCCAATATCTATTCCGTAAATAGATTCGTATTTGGGCCTTCGTGGGCCTAAACGCTTATCAGCGTAGCCCAGCTCGTACTGGACTTATCAGTATTGGGTTTTGGGCGGGTCCGTGACCCGGATATAGATTATACGTCATCAGTATGTTAGGATCGAACTTGATACCACGGGATTGCACACTTTACGTACACAAAACTACTAACAAGCGTTAAGTAATTAATTGTAATAGACTAACGGTCGTTAAGTAAAATAAAGAAAGGATTATAGATGAAAAATAGGAAACAAGAAAGATCTAGAAACCCTTGTGGGTTACTAAATCCGATCGGCAAGGGGTAAACCCAACCGAATCTCAACTTGTTCTCCAAGTTTTGTCATCCTATATAAACAAACACAAGGGGTCATTGTTTGAAAAACTTTTGTCCACACACTAAACCCTAAAGTGTTTTTCCGCTTCCTTTTTTATTCAATTGGCCGAAACCTTTTTTAGGGGTGTTCGACATTTGTTTTTCCAAAAACAAAAGGTTTTGTGTTCTTTAAACTAGCATTTACTTTAATTCGCTATATTACGTGTGTACAAGAACATGGTACTAACACACTTTTGTTAGTATCTTGGATTGAATTGCAAAAACGGTAATGGGCAATTTTTATAATCCTTATAAACCCTAATTAGGGTTCATCTTAATTGCTAGCTTGAAATTGATTCTTGTTTAGCTATAATCGAATCAAAAGGTACACATACTTTTATATTTTAGTTAATTAATTATTCATTATATGATCCTTACGCTCCGCATGTGTACTTAATGTTTATTGTGTTTAATTATGATTGTCATGCTATTAAAATTCTAACAGTGGCGTCACGAGCCTTAGATAATGTGTAATTAATTACTAAACACTTAAAAACGGATATTGTATTATGTTTATGATATGATTAATTCTAGAGTTTATGTTAATTGTTTGAAACCCTAATTTTTGGGTAAGGCCGATTGCCCTTGATGTTTAATAATTTTTTTGTTAAACCGAAACCCTAAATATTTTTTATGCCGATTTAATTTTTTTAGGATAAGGTTTTGGTTGTTTTGTTTTGTTTATGAAATTGAATTAATTAAAACCTAGAATTATATATATGTTTACGTGAATGAATTCGTGAATAATTGTTATGTGACATGGAATTGTATACGATCTTGTGACTAATTGAATAATTGTTATGTTGAATCCATGATGAGACATGCATGTTTGTCATGGATTGTTGCTTGTATGATTAATTGTTAAGTTTTTATCAAATGTATTGTTTTGATAATTCTTGAATTGGAGAAGACCTCAATAATATTAATGAATCAATTATGTGCAATAGGGTATACGATTGACTATGGCTTACGCAATCGATTCATTGATGTATGTGGATCACTTCCTTTTGTAAGTGAAATTCCTAGTTGATATATGCATAATTTAACCTAGAATTGATTATTAATAGGTTTTATCGATAAGTTTGCACGTGGCTACTTGTTTACACATATTAATTGTAGTTATGTGCGCATTGTTTTAGTTTTTTATTTTTTATTTTACTTGTTTGTTTATTTTGTTTGACAAGTTTTAAGCAAAGGGTAATTTTATGAATAGAAAATAAATTAAACAATGTTGAAATTTGATTTGTTTTAACCATAAAATCTCAAATTTTTAGTCGATTGATGCGACTGCACCAAATAGTTAGAACGACTCACCCATTATGACAAATTGTGTGAAGGGTATAAGGAGGGTACGCATTAAATTACGACTCGAAAGAAGAAGGTTTTTAATACGCTACGCACTGACCCGCTTCTCCACTCCTTTGTACGTCATATTTGGAGCTACCAAGTATAACTATTATATGTACGAAGCATCTTAATGCAAAGTTGTAAGTTTCTCAACGCACCGATTAGAATTTTGTTGATTTAGCTTGGTAAAGAAACTAATTGGTAAAAAAATTTACTGAAACTATGCTACAAGATGAATGCATGACATCTTTGTACATATTTGATTTGACACCATAATTAAAACTAGTACCCTTAAAGTTTAGTTAGTGCTATCTAGTTAAAGGAACACTTGAAGTTGTAATTTACTTCATGTGAGAACTTTGCAAAATTTTAATGTCTTCATGTTGTGTGAGACCTCAACTGGACACATTTGCAGTTCTTTAAATTAGACGGCTTAAATTGAGTTGTAAGTGAGAACTTGGACTAATGGCACAAGATGGGTGTTAATACAAATAAACCATAAAAACGTTTATTTATATTTTACGATCTTCTAATGTTTTGTCGATAACAATCTGTAAAGCCCCTTTTATCACGTATACCTTATCACAACTTTAGACACAAACACACTTTATGCATAAACCACAACAGTTACGCATAAATAAGAATAGAAAGATGAAGAGAAGAACTTGGTGACTTGATGTATATGGATCGTGTATGTTTAGAGAGATAAATGAAAGAAGATGAAAACAATATTCATATGAAACACACACACACACACACACAAGCACACCCCTCAAATGAGACTTTGAGGGGTTTATATAGTACAATACATAAACGCCCTAATGGGCTCTGGCTTGGGCCTCGTGGACTTGGATTGGATAACACATGAAGAAAGGCTAGCTTAACTTAACATCTAACCAATTAGCTTAGCCCAATCCACGAGCCCGTTGACTATTCTAATAAGATATCTAACACACGTTACAAAGTTCCTAAATGTGAATGACCATCACTTCTAATAAAAACTATTAAGGCTAACAATCTCCCCCTAAGGGGTGGTCATTCAAAAAATGCTCCACTTGAAAAGGTCTTTACTTTTCTCGAGCTTGAACTTTGTGTGTAGATATAGAATAGTCTTGATTTTTGTTCCTTCATGCTTTGTGATCAGTTAATGTGTTGGTCTGCCGATGTCAACTTCGTTGGTTAGGTGTCTCCACGTCTTTCTCCACCATGCTCACACTTCTATTTGTCTTTTGGTTACCAATGATGTAGTTCTCGAGTCTTTAAACTTTGTAGATTCTTTGACATTGACGAAGAATCATCTTTGACTTTGTGTTGCCTTAGATTTTGATGAGAACTTTCATGTGTTGTTGGTATGAGCATGTGGAGAGTCTGCACGATCAATCCGCTCCGGAGCTTCCATAAGAAGAAAACATAAAAACAGGTTAGTAATAAGCGGATTCTGGCACTTACAAGTTTGAATTTCGAGGGTGTTAACAGCATAGTGTGAAAACACGTCTCTAATTCTCACAGAGGCCGTTCCTGAACTGGAGTCCCACAAGTGAGATAACACGATATACCGAAGTACATCTACAGTTCAGATGAGTCGCTGAAGTACACCGAAGCATCACTCCACGACTGTAGACCGTTTGAGACACACTAAGCGTAATCCACGGGGAGTTACCGAAGTGACATGCTGTCAGGGCTGCTTGATGTTGACCCTGGCAGGAGTTTCCATTCAATCACTGAGGATCACAATTGTGAAACCTCTCATAAATGTTCTGGCAGATTGCTAAGATCTACGTAGGACTCTAGAATATATCACTTGTGTCCTTATAGATGAACAGCAAGCGATGTCATGTCAAGTGTTCCTATGAGATCTTTTGATGAATCTCGTGGCTCTAGACTCAATAGTGCATTTTGGTTTTCCTGAGCGGAGACTAGGGAGAGGGTCTCCTTCTTCAATATCAACTATCTCTAAGAGAAAGTCGATAGATTATGTAGGGTTCCCAGTGGGAATGAAACAAATCCTTTTAAGAGGAATTGAGTGGCAAGAAGGTTTAGTGCAGTGCGTCACTGGGTCCATGACGTCTTTGTCTTCAATACCAGTGTCATCTAAGTGACAACCAGTAGCACATGTATTGAACCCGGTTTCTGCCCTAAGGTTGGATATGGAGGGCTATTTCTTTTCACCCTTTTTCATTTCATTTCTTTTTAATTCTTCAACCCCTTCTTTCTCCTTTCTCACATTACTCCTTTTTTCAATCATACCTAAGGACTTCTAGTACTAACTATTGGTATTGTCCTTGGGTAGATCCCTCCGGCTCTGGCGGATCATAGGACGAATTTCCTATCCTTAGTCACCTTATAACTCCATGACTGTCCTATTGTTGCCATAAAACCATTTTTCTTGAAAATCTCTCAAAGTGTTTTTGATAGAAAACATGTTTGGAAAACTTCGAGAGTTTTATATTTTCATAAACACTCCCCCTTCACATGTGCTTATAAGTTTTGACAGAAATCTGCACATAGAGGGTAGAGTTCGCACTTTTTGAATTGATCGACTTTAAATGAACAAGACCGATTCGAGACACGTTTACATCACTAGTGAACTAGGTTGAAATTATTACCCGTCCTGGTCAAGTCCATAGAAAGTTTCTCGAAATGGTACATTTCCTGACTTTAATTTCTCGTCAATTCATTGGTTACGACTGAGTCGAGCTCTTTTGAGATTCAAACAACGATCATTAAACCTTTTTGATCACATTTTAATCATGTTTCTCCCCCTCAAAAATAGCATATCTATGATGTTTTTGAAACAAAATGATTAAAAGATATGTTTTTCGAAAAACATTTGGAGAGAAACTGATTGAGCATGAATTTTGGAACAATTTTGGTTTAATACTCCCCCTTAACGAAAGCATATATTTCATACAGAAAAGTTAGAATCAATTAAGGGTTTAGAGGGAGTTATCTTGGTACCAAATGTGAGAGATTTTGAAAAATCTTATTGAAAAATTCCGAATCAATGGTACGCAAGATGAAGATTTTAAAAAATATTTTGAAGATATTGAAGAAGAATTATCTTCATTTGGTTTAGGATAAGTGCTCGATACTTATGAAAATCGATTTTGCGTAGCACTTTCCTTTCTTTAAAGATCGGGTTGCAAGCGGAAATACTTACAAGCCATTATGTGTTTAGGAATAGTGCTTGAAAAATATTTAAAACTTTTTATTTGGTTAAGCACTTTCCTTTCTTTGAAACGTGGGTCCTGAACTGATGTGTTCAGAAGCCATTATTTTGAAGTCCGGGTTTCGTACTGAAGTATACGAAAGCTATTTTTTAAGAAATTTTGAGAAACGACATGTTTTGGAAAACATTAAAGAACTCTCGCTCAAGCATCTGTACATGCCCGTATCATTGTTGAATGACATTTCTAGAAACGTACAGAATATCGATTATACAAGAGACATGTCGTAGAAGAATATTTTTGGATTTTTGATTTTTTATTGTTTTTGTATTTTTTGAAAATTTTATATTTTTATATTTTGCTTTTGTTGGTTTTATAAAAGAAATGGAAAATCAAAGATAGAAGATAGAGAGAATGAAGAAGAAGAGTTTACAGAATTGGAACCCTCTGATGAGCTGGGTTCAGAGATATTTGATTCACCTGCAGCCAAAGAAGAAGAGTTTTCACAAATAACAGTGTTAGAAGTACAAGATTCCTCACGGTGAGGGTGATCACTATCAACGGTTGTAGTGGTTTCTACTTCCTTATCCTGATGATTTTCACTATTATCTGTGTTGGTGCAAGTATCAAAAATCTTTCCAGTGGGAATCCATCTAAGACCTACTTTGTTGAAAACTTTTCCCGTGGGAATCCACCTAAGGTAAGATCTAGGAGTTGTTTTCTTTTCAGATGCAGCGGAAGACTCATTTTTGGAAAAACTACGTCCTGAAGAGATCCACCTATTAGGTTTCTTTTCGTTTGTCTTTTTATCAACGAGCTTGTTTCTATTTGGTGTCTTAGTGGATTGTGCCTTGGCACAAGAATTATCTTTCTTGAGGTATTGTGAGACACATGCATCATGATTAGATGAAAAGACATATTTTTTACATGTAGTACAGACAAATTCAATATTCTTGTTTAAAACAGCAACTTTAATTTTGTCACTACAATCTTTCGGAAATTGATTCTTGTTCGAAAAAGACTTAGAATTCCTAGTGCTGTTTTCTAAGGGCATAGCATTTTCTTTTGCGCAACTACTCTTAGATGCAAGCCAATCCCTAGTCTTTTGTAGAGAGTTCCTAGGTAATGGTTTACTACTACTAGCAGTGCCTTGAAATCTTGTAGAATTCATCACCCTAGATGTTACACCTAAAATTCCGTCTTTTCGAGTCTGTGCCTTTTTCCTAGCTTCTTCTAGATAGTGATTGTTGACCCTGTCGTTAGAACCGACAGATTCTTTAACTGGATTTTTGGTCACATTCCGTGTACTTGTCTTAGAAATGCCAGGTGTAAACACTTTTTCTTTATCAAAAATAGGTTTTTCAAAACCTTTGATAATTCTCTTTTTAATATGCAAAGACTGTGGAGTGACTGTTTTTGATAAATCATTTTTCTCATTGACTTTTGGAGGAAACTGAGAAATAGACATTTTTGGTTTGAAAACTGGTTTGGGAACATTTCTTTTCTCCTCAGTCAATGGTTTTGCAAACTTAGTATCCACAGCCTTCCCTTTTAGACATTCCAACTGAGCTCTCAAAAGATCATTTTGCTCTTTCATGTCCTTGTAGGCACGCTCATACGACAGTTTGTCATACTTGCATTCCCCTGTTTTTCGATCAAGTTGTTTAAAATAGGACACGTTTTCTTTTTCAAGTTTTTCAAGAGCATTTTCATATTTTGAAACAATTACGGAGGTCTCAGACTGGAGTCTTTCATGATCTTCAACAGAATATGTTTGTAAAATAATGGACATGATATCGGTAGTTATAACATCTTCGAAGAGAGAATCATTTAAGTTTTCCAAAACTTTGATGTGTTCAACACTTTCATTAGCTTGCTTTACCAGGGATTTGTGGTCCTTGACAAGGTCAACTGTTTCTTTCAAAAATGCTTGTTCAAAATGAATTACCCTTGCACTGATGGCATGCAGCTGAGGGGCAATTTGAGTTTCAAAAAACTTTCTTTGTTCGATGTCAAAACTAGAGAACCAGTTGTTAGGTGTAATAGTGGTTTTAGTTTTAACGGTCTCTTGAAGATCCGCAATTCTAGTTTTCACATTTTCTAAAATACTTCTCGCATCACTTGTGTTAAAAGGATTGTTTGAAGACATTTGTTCAATGTTCGAAAGAGAATTTGAGACAACAACAGGTTTTGAAACTGATTTTAAAACTGGTGTTGACACTTTGTTTGAAACACTGGTTGTGATGGAAAACTTTGACTTTTCTTTTTGAGACACAAAAGTAATTCCATTAATTTTGTTCCATTTGTTATAACCAATTGGTTTTAGATCTGGATTCTTTTGTTGCATTTTTTATGTACTCTCATCAGATAGTTCTAACGTTTCAAGAGAATCACGGACAATTATAGGTTCATGCACAACTTTTCCATTATTCAACACATTCTGTTCTTTCTGAGCTTTCTTGAGGAAACAAGGAGGTGAGTTACCAAGAGCCATCTTTTGTGTTGTATGAAAATACGGATTTGTTTGATTAATCAGCAGATTAGTTGATTTAGCTGAATGACCCGTTGTAACAAGCAAATTTTCTAATTTTTTGATTTTTTTCATCTTTATCAAGAATTTCATCAAGAAGAGAATCTTCACGTTTTGAAAAATCAGCAATCAACCTTTTCTTCTCTTTTTCAAGATCAAAATAGGTTGTTTGTTGTTTAGAAAGTTGGTTTTTAAGATCAGAAATTTCCTTTTTTAAAGATTTTATTTTCAAGTTCAAATTAACATCAAGCATGTTATACTTGATTTGCAATTGTTGTTCTCTTAAAACGGAATCTCGATAACCAATTTCTAATTCTGACTCTTTGTTTTTGTGAAATTCAAAAGCTTTTGCGTTCTCCTTCTAACTCTCAAGCTCAGCGGTCAATTTAGCATTCGCGGCCTTAACTTCGCGACTGACCTTTCTAACTTTCTCAATCTCAATACCACAATTATTGATTAATGTTTCAAAATAAGCACGTGTTTCCTCATCATTAGCACCATTCTGTTCATCTTGACCTTCATTAGGATCCATATATGGAGTTTCAGAGTTAACATTGCTATTAACTTGCTCCCTCACATATGTGTCATAATAAGGTTCGGGAGACACAGAATGTGGCTTCTCATGAGTAAACGAATTAGCAACATTACTATAATTTGGTACCTCATTGAGTGGATCTGTGTCGTAGACAGGAGGTGAGTCAAAAGTAGCACTTGATGTTGTGTCCTGCTGGTTGACTGTAAGACAGTAGCTTGCATTATCATTTGCTATCTCTGCCCGTCCTGGATACAGAAATTCGTATTCCTCAGCAGTCAACTCTATTCCCAATTTTTCTTTCTTTGCTAACAGCACCCTGTACTTGAGGTTCTGAGGTAGCATACTGAACCGACGATACCCTGAATCTTGGCTTTGTGGTTCGGAGGTAGCATTCTGAACCGAAGTCATAAAACAGTTATTCCCATTTTGATATCCCATATTCTGATTCACAATCTGACCCCCTGATGTCCAACATACTGTCCTGCATATTGCATCTGATTCCCTATTTGTACACCCGTAGCAAATCCATGCTGATTCCCAATAACATCAACCATTTGTCCTCCTTGACCCATATGCATACTCGGTTGAGCAAACTGCGGATTATACGATGACATCCATTGGTTGTTGTTATTCGGTGTAGAGTAACCACTGATGTTTAATGCACTATTGGCGAATGCAGCAATAGCAGTTGTGACAACAGTTGTATAACGATCTTCCATAGTTGCCATTGATGAAGGTATGTAATGATAAAGTTGATGTAGGATCGATTCAACGATAAAGGAGTTGTGTTTAATAAGTTATGCACGTTTGATGTTTTTCGGTGAATCTTACTCGTAAGCCTGTTCAAAGTCGTAAAATTTTTCTCTCCCAAAATTTGGAATTCACTATAAAAATCAATTCTAAGGGTGTATGAAAAATTTGAGTTACGACAATTTTTACGCCAAATTTGACCGAAAAAATTTGAATTTGGGTCCAAAAATTTGAATTTTTGACCAAAATTTTTCAAGTTATACCAAAATTTGAATTTCGCTTAAAAATGGAACGTTAGTCTCCCCTAAATTTTTTTTTGTGAAGAGCTTAGGCGTAGACAACACAAGTTACGAGTAGGATATGGTTCTTAGGCGTAGGATTCCTTAGGCGTAGGAAATGCTTATGCGTAAACTTAAAGTTAGGCGTAGAAAACTTATGCGTAAGATTTAGCTTATGCGTAAGACAAGGCTTAGGCGTAAGAAAAATGCTTAAGCGTAAAGTGTTCTACACGTAAGTCTAAGCTTATGCGTAAGATTAGGGTTTTACACGCGTAAGTCTAAGCTTATATTTTATGTACTTAATATAACTTGTAATGGGAATATGTTGGCTAAAAACCAAAGTTCATAACCCACACCCATGGAGCATGATCTATGACCCATGATCCATTGCATGACATCATGCATGAAATCATGTTGGATATTATCCATGATCCATGACCCAAAGTCTATGACCCATGACCCATTGACTAGGTACAATGTATTTAGTTGGGTATCCATGCTCCAAAATCCATGACCCATGGTCCATAACCCACAACCCACAATCCGGTTTGCAACCCAAAATCCGGACTAGCCTGACCCAGCTGCCGGATCCCTTGGGTAAGGGATCCGTCGGATTCGGGTTAACTATAGGCAGTTTGTCTATAAATAGTGAGTCATTGCTTCTCTTGCCCAACACCCCTTTTAAGACATATCTTCTTTCTATGTTCTTACCTCTCTAACCGCAAATCCAAAGGATCATTCTATGTATTTTTATCTTTGTGTGATTCTCTAGGTTCCTCTTAAAGGCGAGATCACAACCTCTTGAAGACGTGCAATCTCAAGGTCATGAGTTGCTAAGCTTCGTAATCATCAAGACCACTGAAGTGCATCTTGTTGATAGGTCTTCTCTCCCTCAATTAGTGTGTCAAGTTGAAGGAATTGGTGTATAGTGATGAAGGTGTACATTCGATATTGGGCATCCACTAGAACAAAAAGTGGATTTGGCCACACCGAATATGTGTGACGATATACATATAGTCACACATGTTTTTTCGGCCGTGTGTGACTAAAGGTCGCGCGACCATAGGTACCCTATGGTCACGTGTTTGACTTTTTTTTAGTCTCTATTGCAAAAGAGTAACCAAAACCGTAACATGTGTGACTAATTAGGTACAAATTTTGTTGGATTAATCCGTATTAGTGACCATAAACACTGTATAGTCACACAAAGCATGTTTGTTTTGGGTATTTAGTCACATACAATTAAGCATAAAGTGGCAAAAAGTGTTAATAAGTGTGACCATATGTTGTTTAAGGTGAAGAAATATGTCTTTTGTGTGACTATTGATCATCTAATGGCCACTTGAATTTTATGTTTGTGTGGCCTTTTCTAACATTTAGTCACACAAAGCATGTTTGTTTTGGGTATTTAGTCACATACAATTAATCATAAAGTGGCTAAAAGTGTTAATAAGTGTGACCATATGGTGTTTCAAGTGAAGAAAGGTGTCTTTTGTGTGACTATTGATCATCCAATGGCCACATGAATTTTATGTTTGTGTGGCCTTTTCTAACATTTAGTCACACAAATCATGTTTGTTTTGGGTATTTAGTCACATACAATTAACCATAAAGTGGCTAAAAGTGTTAATAAGTGTGACCATATGGTGTTTTAAGTGAAGAAATGTGTGTTTTGTGTGACTATTGATCATCCAATGGCCACTTGAATTTTATGTTTGTGTGGCATTTTCTAACATTTAGTCACACAAAGCACGTTTCTTTTGGGTATTTAGTCACATCCAATTAATCATAAAGTGGCCAAAAGTGTTAATAAGTGTGACCATATGGTGTTTTAAGTAAAGAAATGTGTGTTTTGTGTGACTATTTCTCATCCAATGGCCACATGAATTTTATGTTTGTGTGGCCTTTTCTAACATTCAGTCACACAAAGCATGTTTCTTTTGGGTATTTAGTCACATGCAATTAACAATAAAGTGGCCAAAAGTGTTAATAAGTGTGACCATATGGTGTTTCAAGTGAAGAAATGTGTGTTTTGTGTGACTATTGATCATCCAATGGCCACTTGAATTTTATGTTTGTGTGGCCTTTTCTAACATTTAGTCACACAAAGCATGTTTCTTTTGGGTAATTAGTCACATTCAATTAATCATAAAGTGGCCAAAAGTGTTAATAAGTGTGACCATATGGTGTTTCAAGTGAAGAAATGTGTGTTTTGTGTGACTATTGATCATCCAATGGCCACATGAATTTTATGTTTGTGTGGCCTTTTCTAACATTTAGTCACACAAAGCACGTTTCTTTTGGGTATTTAGTCACATCCAATTAATCATAAAGTGGCTAAAAGTGTTAATAAGTGTGACCGTGTTTTAAGTGAAGAAATGTGTGTTTTGTGTGACTATTGATCATCCAATGGCCACATGAATTTTATGTTTGTGTGGCCTTTTCTAACATTTAGTCACACAAAGCATGTTTCTTTTGGGTATTTAGTCACATACAAATTAAGCATAAAGTAGCCAAAAGTGTTAATAAGTGTGACCATATGGTGTTTTAAGTGAAGAAATGTGTGTTTTGTGTGACTATTGCTCATCCAATGGCCACATTAATTTTATGTTTGTGTGGCGCTTTCTAACATTTAGTCACGCATCGAATTAAGCAAACTGTGACCAAAAAGTGTTAATAATTGTGACTATATAAATCTTTTAGTCACATATAAGAAACCAATATATATCAAAACAAATTCTAATATATAAAAATATATTCAAATACAATAAAATTGGAATGTATATAAAATTGTAATGTCGTACATAATAAAATTCTCAATAATTTAACGACTTCTGACTCTTGATCTTCTTAGCTTCCTTTTGCATGGTATGACTAGAGACGTAGCGCTTCGTATGTAATTTAGGTGCAGTTCTGTTCTCA